>CM023144.1:41832346-41932346 GCA_013133815.1 Cromileptes altivelis | reverse complement strand
TTGTTGAGTAACGTACAGATTTGTTGAATAACATACAGATCTGTGGAATAACGTACAGATTTGTTGAATAACATACATATTTGTGGAGTAACGTACAGATTTGTTGAATAACATACAGATTTGTCAATAACGTACAGATTTGTGAAGTCACACACAGATTTGTTGAGTAACGTACAGATTTGTTGAATAACATACACATTTGTGGAGTAACGTACAGATCTGTGGAGTAATGTACAGATTTGTGGAATAACGTACAGATTTGTTGAATAACATACATATTTGTGGAGTAACGTACAGATTTGTCGAATAACGTACAGATTTGTGAAGTAACGTACAGATTTGTCAAATAACGTACAGATTTGTGAAGTAACGTACAGATTTGTTGAATAATGTACAGATTTGTTAAGTAACGTGCAGATTTGTTGAATAACGTACAGATTTGTTGAATAACGTACAGATTTGTGAACTAACGTACAGATTTGTGAAGTAACGTACAGATTTGTGGAACAACGTACAGATTTGTTGAATGATGTACAGATTTGTTAAGTAACGTACAGATTTGTTGAATAACGTACAGATTTGTTGAATAACGTACAGATTTGTTGAATAACGTACAGATTTGTGAACTAACGTACAGATTTGTGAAGTAACGTACAGATTTGTTGAATAACGTATAGATTTGTCGAATAACGTACAGATTTGTTAAGTAACGTGCAGATTTGTTGAATAACGTACAGATTTGTTGAATAACGTACAAATTTGTGAATTAACGTACAGATTTGTGAACTAACGTACAGATTTTTAGAGTAACATACAGATTTGTTGAATAACGTATAGATTTGTCGAATAACGTACAGATTTGTAGAGTTACGTACAGATTTGTCAATAACGTACAGATTTGAAGAGTAACGTATAGATTTGTCAAATAACGCACAGATTTGTGGAGTAACGTACAGATTTGTTGAATAACGTATAGATTTGTGAAGTCACACACAGATTTGTTGAATAACGTACAGATTTGTCAATAACGTACAGATTTGTGAAGTAACGTACAGATTTGTGAAGTCACACACAGATTTGTTGAGTAACGTACAGATTTGTTGAATAACATACATATTTGTGGAGTAACGTACAGATTTGTTGAATAACATACAGATTTGTGAACTAACATACAGATTTGTTGAATAACGTACACATTTGTCAATAACGTACAGATTTGTGAAGTCACACACAGATTTGTTGAGTAACGTACAGATTTGTTGAATAACATACACATTTGTGGAGTAACGTACAGATCTGTGGAGTAATGTACAGATTTGTGGAATAACGTACAGATTTGTTGAATAACATACATATTTGTGGAGTAACGTACAGATTTGTCGAATAACGTACAGATTTGTGAAGTAACGTACAGATTTGTCAAATAACGTACAGATTTGTGAAGTAACGTACAGATTTGTGGAACAACGTACAGATTTGTTGAATAATGTACAGATTTGTTAAGTAAAGTGCAGATTTGTTGAATAACGTACAGATTTGTTGAATAACGTACAGATTTGTGAACTAACGTACAGATTTGTGAAGTAACGTACAGATTTGTGGAACAACGTACAGATTTGTTGAATAATGTACAGATTTGTTAAGTAACGTGCAGATTTGTTGAATAACGTACAGATTTGTTGAATAACGTACAGATTTGTTGAATAACGTACAGATTTGTGAACTAACGTACAGATTTGTGAAGTAACGTACAGATTTGTTGAATAACGTATAGATTTGTCGAATAACGTACAGATTTGTTAAGTAACGTGCAGATTTGTTGAATAACGTACAGATTTGTTGAATAACGTACAGATTTGTGAACTAACGTACAGATTTGTGAACTAACGTACAGATTTTTAGAGTAACATACAGATTTGTTGAATAACGTATAGATTTGTCGAATAACGTACAGATTTGTAGAGTTACGTACAGATTTGTCAAATAACGTACAGATTTGTAGAGTAACGTATAGATTTGTCAAATAACGCACAGATTTGTGGAGTAACGTACAGATTTGTTGAATAACGTATAGATTTGTCGAAAAACGTACAGATTTGTAGAGTTACGTACAGATTTGTCAATAACGTACAGATTTGTAGAGTAACGTATAGATTTGTCAAATACCGTACAGATTTGTGGAGTAACGTACAGATTTGTCAATAATGTACAGATTTGTGGAGTAACGTACAGATTTGTGGAGTAACGTACAGATTTTTAGAGTAACAGATTTGTCGAATAACGTACAGATTTGTGAAGTAACGTACAGATTTGTGGAGTAACGTACAGATTTGTTGAATAACGTATAGATTTGTCGAATAACACACAGATTTGTAGAGTAACGTACAGATTTGCAGAGTAACATATAGATTTGTCAAATAACGTACAGATTTGTGGAGTAACGTACAGATTTGTCAATAATGTACAGATTTGTGGAGCAACGTACAGATTTGTAGAGTAACGTACAGATTTGTTGAATAACGTACAGATTTGTGGAGTAACGTACAGATTTGTGGAGTAACGTACGGATTTGTAGAGTAACGTACTGATTTGTTGAATAACGTACAGATTTGTTGAATAACTTACAGATTTGTGGAGTAACGTACAGATTTGTCAATAATGTACAGATTTGTGGAGCAACGTACAGATTTGTGGAGTAACGTACAGATTTGTTGAATAACGTACAGATTTGTGGAGTAACGTACAGATTTGTGGAGTAACGTACGGATTTGTAGAGTAACGTACTGATTTGTTGAATAACGTACAGATTTGTTGAATAACGTACAGATTTGTGGAGTAACGTACAGATTTTTAGAGTAACAGATTTGTTGAATAACGTATAGATTTTTCGAATAACGTACAGATTTGTGGAGTAACGTACAGATTTGTCAATAATGTACAGATTTGTGGAGTAACGTACAGATTTGTGGAGTAACGTACAGATTTGTTGAATAACGTATAGATTTTTCGAATAACGTACAGATTTGTGGAGTAACGTACAGATTTGTGGAGTAACGTACAGATTTGTGGAGTAACGTACAGATTTGTTGAATAACGTATAGATTTATCGAATAACGTACAGATTTGTGGAGTAACGTACAGATTTGTCAATAATGTACAGATTTGTGGAGTAACGTACAGATTTGTGGAGTAATGTACAGATTTGTGGAGTAACGTACGGATTTGTAGAGTAACATACAGATTTGTTGAATAACGTACAGATTTGTGGAGTAACGTACAGATTTGTGGAGTAACGTACAGATTTGTAGAGTAACGTACAGATTTGTTGAATAACGTACAGATTTGTGGAGTAACGTACAGATTTGTAGAGTAACGTACAGATTTGTTGAATAACGTACAGATTTGTGGAGTAACGTACAGATTTGTGGAGTAACGTACAGATTTGTAGAGTAACGTACAGATTTGTTGAATAACGTACAGATTTGTGGAGTAACGTACAGATTTGTAGAGTAACGTACAGATTTGTTGAATAACGTACAGATTTGTGGAGTAACGTACAGATTTGTGGAGTAACGTACAGATTTGTCAATAATGTACAGATTTGTGGAGTAACGTACAGATTTGTGGAGTAACGTACAGATTTTTAGAGTAACAGATTTGTCGAATAACGTACAGATTTGTGAAGTAACGTACAGATTTGTGGAGTAACGTACAGATTTGTTGAATAACGTATAGATTTGTCGAATAACACACAGATTTGTAGAGTAACGTACAGATTTGCAGAGTAACATACAGATTTGTGGAGTAACGTACAGATTTGTCAATAATGTACAGATTTGTGGAGTAACGTACAGATTTGTGGAGTAACGTACAGATTTTTAGAGTAACAGATTTGTTGAATAACGTACAGATTTGTGGAGTAACGTACAGATTTGTAGAGTAACGTACAGATTTGTTGAATAACGTACAGATTTGTGGAGTAACGTACAGATTTGTTGAATAACGTACAGATTTGTGGAGTAACGTACAGATTTGTCAATAATGTACAGATTTGTGGAGTAACGTACAGATTTGTTGAATAACGTACAGATTTGTAGAGTAACGTACAGATTTGTTGAATAACGTACAGATTTGTAGAGTAACGTACAGATTTGTTGAATAACGTACAGATTTGTAGAGTAACGTACAGATTTGTTGAATAACGTACAGATTTGTGGAGTAACGTACAGATTTGTCAATAATGTACAGATTTGTGGAGTAACGTACAGATTTGTGGAGTAACGTACAGATTTTTAGAGTAACAGATTTGTCGAATAACGTACAGATTTGTGAAGTAACGTACAGATTTGTGGAGTAACGTACAGATTTGTTGAATAACGTATAGATTTGTCGAATAACACACAGATTTGTAGAGTAACGTACAGATTTGCAGAGTAACATATAGATTTGTCAAATAACGTACAGATTTGTGGAGTAACGTACAGATTTGTCAATAATGTACAGATTTGTGGAGCAACGTACAGATTTGTGGAGTAACGTACAGATTTGTTGAATAACGTACAGATTTGTGGAGTAACGTACAGATTTGTGGAGTAACGTACGGATTTGTAGAGTAACGTACTGATTTGTTGAATAACGTACAGATTTGTTGAATAACTTACAGATTTGTGGAGTAACGTACAGATTTGTCAATAATGTACAGATTTGTGGAGCAACGTACAGATTTGTGGAGTAACGTACAGATTTGTTGAATAACGTACAGATTTGTGGAGTAACGTACAGATTTGTGGAGTAACGTACGGATTTGTAGAGTAACGTACTGATTTGTTGAATAACGTACAGATTTGTTGAATAACGTACAGATTTGTGGAGTAACGTACAGATTTTTAGAGTAACAGATTTGTTGAATAACGTATAGATTTTTCGAATAACGTACAGATTTGTGGAGTAACGTACAGATTTGTCAATAATGTACAGATTTGTGGAGTAACGTACAGATTTGTGGAGTAACGTACAGATTTGTTGAATAACGTATAGATTTTTCGAATAACGTACAGATTTGTGGAGTAACGTACAGATTTGTGGAGTAACGTACAGATTTGTGGAGTAACGTACAGATTTGTGGAGTAACGTACAGATTTGTTGAATAACGTATAGATTTATCGAATAACGTACAGATTTGTGGAGTAACGTACAGATTTGTCAATAATGTACAGATTTGTGGAGTAACGTACAGATTTGTGGAGTAATGTACAGATTTGTGGAGTAACGTACGGATTTGTAGAGTAACATACAGATTTGTTGAATAACGTACAGATTTGTGGAGTAACGTACAGATTTGTGGAGTAACGTACAGATTTGTAGAGTAACGTACAGATTTGTTGAATAACGTACAGATTTGTGGAGTAACGTACAGATTTGTAGAGTAACGTACAGATTTGTTGAATAACGTACAGATTTGTGGAGTAACGTACAGATTTGTGGAGTAACGTACAGATTTGTAGAGTAACGTACAGATTTGTTGAATAACGTACAGATTTGTGGAGTAACGTACAGATTTGTAGAGTAACGTACAGATTTGTTGAATAACGTACAGATTTGTGGAGTAACGTACAGATTTGTGGAGTAACGTACAGATTTGTCAATAATGTACAGATTTGTGGAGTAACGTACAGATTTGTGGAGTAACGTACAGATTTTTAGAGTAACAGATTTGTCGAATAACGTACAGATTTGTGAAGTAACGTACAGATTTGTGGAGTAACGTACAGATTTGTTGAATAACGTATAGATTTGTCGAATAACACACAGATTTGTAGAGTAACGTACAGATTTGCAGAGTAACATACAGATTTGTGGAGTAACGTACAGATTTGTCAATAATGTACAGATTTGTGGAGTAACGTACAGATTTGTGGAGTAACGTACAGATTTTTAGAGTAACAGATTTGTTGAATAACGTACAGATTTGTGGAGTAACGTACAGATTTGTAGAGTAACGTACAGATTTGTTGAATAACGTACAGATTTGTGGAGTAACGTACAGATTTGTTGAATAACGTACAGATTTGTGGAGTAACGTACAGATTTGTCAATAATGTACAGATTTGTGGAGTAACGTACAGATTTGTTGAATAACGTACAGATTTGTAGAGTAACGTACAGATTTGTTGAATAACGTACAGATTTGTAGAGTAACGTACAGATTTGTTGAATAACGTACAGATTTGTAGAGTAACGTACAGATTTGTTGAATAACGTACAGATTTGTGGAGTAACGTACAGATTTGTCAATAATGTACAGATTTGTGGAGTAACGTACAGATTTGTGGAGTAACGTACAGATTTTTAGAGTAACAGATTTGTCGAATAACGTACAGATTTGTGAAGTAACGTACAGATTTGTGGAGTAACGTACAGATTTGTTGAATAACGTATAGATTTGTCGAATAACACACAGATTTGTAGAGTAACGTACAGATTTGCAGAGTAACGTACAGATTTGTGGAGTAACGTACAGATTTGTGGAGTAACGTACAGATTTGTGGAGCAACGTACAGATTTGTGGAGTAACGTACAGATTTGTTGAATAACGTACAGATTTGTGGAGTAACGTACAGATTTGTGGAGTAACGTACGGATTTGTAGAGTAACGTACTGATTTGTTGAATAACGTACAGATTTGTTGAATAACGTACAGATTTGTGGAGTAACGTACAGATTTTTAGAGTAACAGATTTGTTGAATAACGTATAGATTTTTCGAATAACGTACAGATTTGTGGAGTAACGTACAGATTTGTCAATAATGTACAGATTTGTGGAGTAACGTACAGATTTGTGGAGTAACGTACAGATTTGTTGAATAACGTACAGATTTGTGGAGTAATGTACAGATTTGTGGAGTAACGTACAGATTTTTAGAGTAACAGATTTGTTGAATAACGTATAGATTTTTCGAATAACGTACAGATTTGTGGAGTAACGTACAGATTTGTGGAGTAACATACAGATTTGTTGAATAACGTACAGATTTGTGGAGTAACGTACAGATTTGTAGAGTAACGTACAGATTTGTTGAATAACGTACAGATTTGTGGAGTAACGTACAGATTTGTAGAGTAACGTACAGATTTGTTGAATAACGTACAGATTTGTGGAGTAACGTACAGATTTGTGGAGTAACGTACGGATTTGTAGAGTAACGTACAGATTTGTTGAATAACGTACAGATTTGTGGAGTAACGTACAGATTTTTAGAGTAACAGATTTGTTGAATAACGTATAGATTTGTCGAATAACGTACAGATTTGTGAAGTAACATACAGATTTGTGGAGTAACGTACAGATTTGTTGAATAACGTATAGATTTGCCGAATAACGCACAGATTTGTAGAGTAACGTACAGATTTGTGAAGTAACGTACAGATTTGTCGAATAACGTACAGATTTGTAGAGTAAAGTACAGACTTGTTGAATAACGTATAGATTTGTCGAATAACGTACAGATTTGTAGAGTAACGTACAGATTTGTGGAGTAACGTACAGATTTGTGAACTAACATACAGATTTGTTGAATAACGTACAGATTTGTGGAGTAACGTACAGATTTGTTGAATACCGTACAGATTTGTTGAATAACATACAGATTTGTGGAGTAACGTACAGATTTGTGGAGTAACGTACAGATTTGTTGAATAACGTACAGATTTGTGGAGTAATGTACAGATTTGTGGAGTAACGTACAGATTTTTAGAGTAACAGATTTGTTGAATAACGTATAGATTTTTCGAATAACGTACAGATTTGTGGAGTAACGTACAGATTTGTGGAGTAACATACAGATTTGTTGAATAACGTACAGATTTGTGGAGTAACGTACAGATTTGTAGAGTAACGTACAGATTTGTTGAATAACGTACAGATTTGTGGAGTAACGTACAGATTTGTAGAGTAACGTACAGATTTGTTGAA
This sequence comes from Cromileptes altivelis, assembly GCA_013133815.1. Taxonomy (NCBI): domain Eukaryota; kingdom Metazoa; phylum Chordata; class Actinopteri; order Perciformes; family Serranidae; genus Cromileptes; species Cromileptes altivelis. The sequence continues at coordinate 41,924,373 of CM023144.1, read as the reverse complement.
TAACGTACAGATTTGTGGAGTAACGTACAGATTTGTGGAGTAACGTACGGATTTGTAGAGTAACGTACAGATTTGTTGAATAACGTACAGATTTGTGGAGTAACGTACAGATTTTTAGAGTAACAGATTTGTTGAATAACGTATAGATTTGTCGAATAACGTACAGATTTGTGAAGTAACATACAGATTTGTGGAGTAACGTACAGATTTGTTGAATAACGTATAGATTTGCCGAATAACGCACAGATTTGTGGAGTAACGTACAGATTTTTAGAGTAACAGATTTGTCGAATAACGTACAGATTTGTGAAGTAACGTACAGATTTGTGGAGTAACGTACAGATTTGTTGAATAACGTATAGATTTGTCGAATAACACACAGATTTGTAGAGTAACGTACAGATTTGCAGAGTAACGTACAGATTTGTGGAGTAACGTACAGATTTGTGGAGTAACGTACAGATTTGTGGAGCAACGTACAGATTTGTGGAGTAACGTACAGATTTGTTGAATAACGTACAGATTTGTGGAGTAACGTACAGATTTGTGGAGTAACGTACGGATTTGTAGAGTAACGTACTGATTTGTTGAATAACGTACAGATTTGTTGAATAACGTACAGATTTGTGGAGTAACGTACAGATTTTTAGAGTAACAGATTTGTTGAATAACGTATAGATTTTTCGAATAACGTACAGATTTGTGGAGTAACGTACAGATTTGTCAATAATGTACAGATTTGTGGAGTAACGTACAGATTTGTGGAGTAACGTACAGATTTGTTGAATAACGTACAGATTTGTGGAGTAATGTACAGATTTGTGGAGTAACGTACAGATTTTTAGAGTAACAGATTTGTTGAATAACGTATAGATTTTTCGAATAACGTACAGATTTGTGGAGTAACGTACAGATTTGTGGAGTAACATACAGATTTGTTGAATAACGTACAGATTTGTGGAGTAACGTACAGATTTGTAGAGTAACGTACAGATTTGTTGAATAACGTACAGATTTGTGGAGTAACGTACAGATTTGTAGAGTAACGTACAGATTTGTTGAATAACGTACAGATTTGTGGAGTAACGTACAGATTTGTGGAGTAACGTACGGATTTGTAGAGTAACGTACAGATTTGTTGAATAACGTACAGATTTGTGGAGTAACGTACAGATTTTTAGAGTAACAGATTTGTTGAATAACGTATAGATTTGTCGAATAACGTACAGATTTGTGAAGTAACATACAGATTTGTGGAGTAACGTACAGATTTGTTGAATAACGTATAGATTTGCCGAATAACGCACAGATTTGTAGAGTAACGTACAGATTTGTGAAGTAACGTACAGATTTGTCGAATAACGTACAGATTTGTAGAGTAAAGTACAGACTTGTTGAATAACGTATAGATTTGTCGAATAACGTACAGATTTGTAGAGTAACGTACAGATTTGTGGAGTAACGTACAGATTTGTGAACTAACATACAGATTTGTTGAATAACGTACAGATTTGTGGAGTAACGTACAGATTTGTTGAATACCGTACAGATTTGTTGAATAACATACAGATTTGTGGAGTAACGTACAGATTTGTCGAATAACGTACAGATTTGTCGAATAACGTACAGATTTGTCAATAACGTACAGATTTGTTGAATAACGTACAGATTTGTGGAGTAACGTACAGATTTGTTGAATACCGTACAGATTTGTTGAATAACGTACAGATTTGTCGAATAACGTACAGATTTGTTGAATAACGTACAGATTTGTCGAATAACGTACAGATTTGTCGAATAACGTACAGATTTGTAGAGTAACATACAGATTTGTGAAGTAACGTACAGATTTGTCAAATAACGTACAGATTTGTGGAGTTACGTACAGATTTGTGGAGTAATGTAAAGATTTGTCAATAACGTACAGATTTGTTGAATAACGTACAGATTTGTGAAGTCACACAGATTTGTCGAATAACGTACAGATTTGTTGAATAACGTACAGATTTGTCAATAACGTACAGATTTGTGGAGTAACGTACAGATTTGTGAACTAACATACAGATTTGTGGAGTAATGTAGAGATTTGTCAATAACGTACAGATTTGTTGAATAACGTACAGATTTGTGAAGTCACACACAGATTTGTCGAATAACGTACAGATTTGTTGAATAACGTACAGATTTGTCAATAACGTACAGATTTGTGGAGTAACGTACAGATTTGTGAACTAACATACAGATTTGTTGAATAACGTACAGATTTGTCAATAACGTACAGATTTGTTGAATAACATACAGATTTGTGGAGTAACGTACAGATTTGTTGAATACCGTACAGATTTGTTGAATAACATACAGATTTGTCGAATAACGTACAGATTTGTCGAATAACGTACAGATTTGTCGAATAACGTACAGATTTGTCGAATAACGTACAGATTTGTGGAACAACGTACAGATTTGTTGAGTAACGTGCAGATTTGTTGAATAACATACAGATTTGTTGAATAACATACAGATTTGTGGAGTAACGTACAGATTTGTCAAATAACGTACAGATTTCTTGAATAACGTACAGATTTGTGAACTAACGTACAGATTTGTGAATAACGTACAGATTTGTTGAATAACATACAGATTTGTTGAATAACATACAGATTTGTGGAGTAACGTACAGATTTGTCAAATAACGTACAGATTTCTTGAATAACGTACAGATTTGTGGAAAAACGTACAGATTTGTTGAATAACATACAGATTTGTGGAGTAACGTGCAGATTTGTGGAATAACGTACAGATTTGTTGAATAACGTACAGATTTCTTGAATAACGTACAGATTTGTGAACTAACGTACAGATTTGTTGAATAACATACAGATTTGTTGAATAACATACAGATTTGTGGAGTAACGTACAGATTTGTCAAATAACGTACAGATTTCTTGAATAACATACAGATTTGTGGAAAAACGTACAGATTTGTTGAATAACATACAGATTTGTGGAGTAACGTGCAGATTTGTGGAATAACGTACAGATTTGTTGAATAACGTACAGATTTCTTGAATAACGTACAGATTTGTGGAAAAACGTACAGATTTGTTGAATAACATACAGATTTGTTGAGTAACGTGCAGATTTGTGAACTAACGTACAGATTTGTGAACTAACGTACAGATTTGTTGAGTAACGTGCAGATTTGTTGAGTAACGTGCAGATTTGTGAACTAACGTACAGATTTGTGAACTAACGTACAGATTTGTTGAATAACATACAGATTTGTTGAATAACATACAGATTTGTGGAGTAACGTACAGATTTGTCAAATAACGTACAGATTTCTTGAATAACGTACAGATTTGTGGAACAACGTACAGATTTGTTGAGTAACGTACAGATTTGTCAAATAACGTACAGATTTCTTGAATAACGTACAGATTTGTGGAACAACGTACAGATTTGTCAAATAACGTACAGATTTCTTGAATAACGTGCAGATTTGTGAAGTAACGTACAGATTTGTCGAATAACGTACAGATTTGTCGAATAACGTACAGATTTGTAGAGTAAAGTACAGACTTGTTGAATAACGTATAGATTTGTCGAATAACGTACAGATTTGTAGAGTAACGTACAGATTTGTGAAGTAACGTACAGATTTGTCAAATAACGTACAGATTTGTGGAGTTACGTACAGATTTGTGGAGTAATGTAAAGATTTGTCAAGAACGTACAGATTTGTTGAATAACGTACAGATTTGTGAAGTCACACAGATTTGTCGAATAACGTACAGATTTGTTGAATAACGTACAGATTTGTCAATAACGTACAGATTTGTGGAGTAACGTACAGATTTGTGAACTAACATACAGATTTGTTGAATAACGTACAGATTTGTCAATAACGTTCAGATTTGTTGAATAACATACAGATTTGTGGAGTAACGTACAGATTTGTTGAATACCGTACAGATTTGTTGAATAACATACAGATTTGTCGAATAACGTACAGATTTGTTGAATAACGTACAGATTTGTCGAATAACGTACAGATTTGTCTAATAACGTACAGATTTGTAGAGTAAAGTACAGACTTGTTGAATAACGTATAGATTTGTCGAATAACGTACAGATTTGTAGAGTAACGTAGAGATTTGTGAAGTAACGTACAGATTTGTCAAATAACGTACAGATTTGTGGAGTTACGTACAGATTTGTGGAGTAATGTAAAGATTTGTCAATAACGTACAGATTTGTTGAATAACGTACAGATTTGTGAAGTCACACAGATTTGTCGAATAACGTACAGATTTGTAGAGTAACGTATAGATTTGTCAAATAACGTACAGATTTGTGGAGTAACGTACAGATTTGTGAACTAACATACAGATTTGTGGAGTAATGTAGAGATTTGTCAATAACGTACAGATTTGTGAAGTCACACACAGATTTGTCGAATAACGTACAGATTTGTTGAATAACGTACAGATTTGTCAATAACGTACAGATTTGTGGAGTAACGTACAGATTTGTGAACTAACATACAGATTTGTTGAATAACGTACAGATTTGTCAAATAACGTACAGATTTCTTGAATAACGTACAGATTTGTGAACTAACGTACAGATTTGTGAATAACGTACAGATTTGTGAAGTCACACACAGATTTGTCGAATAACGTACAGATTTGTTGAATAACGTACAGATTTGTCAATAACGTACAGATTTGTGGAGTAACGTACAGATTTGTGAACTAACATACAGATTTGTTGAATAACGTACAGATTTGTCAATAACGTACAGATTTGTTGAATAACATACAGATTTGTGGAGTAACGTACAGATTTGTTGAATACCGTACAGATTTGTTGAATAACATACAGATTTGTCGAATAACGTACAGATTTGTTGAATAACGTACAGATTTGTCGAATAACGTACAGATTTGTCGAATAACGTACAGATTTGTAGAGTAAAGTACAGACTTGTTGAATAACGTATAGATTTGTCGAATAACGTACAGATTTGTAGAGTAACGTAGAGATTTGTGAAGTAACGTACAGATTTGTCAAATAACGTACAGATTTGTGGAGTTACACAGATTTGTGAACTAACGTACAGATTTGTGAAGTCACACAGATTTGTGAACTAACGTACAGATTTGTGGAATAACGTACAGATTTGTTGAATAACATACAGATTTGTTGAATAACATACAGATTTGTGGAGTAACGTACAGATTTGTCAAATAACGTACAGATTTCTTGAATAACGTACAGATTTGTGAACTAACGTACAGATTTGTGGAACAACGTACAGATTTGTTGAGTAACGTGCAGATTTGTTGAATAACATACAGATTTGTTGAATAACATACAGATTTGTGGAGTAACGTACAGATTTGTCAAATAACGTACAGATTTCTTGAATAACGTACAGATTTGTGAACTAACGTACAGATTTGTGGAACAACGTACAGATTTGTGGAACAACGTACAGATTTGTTGAATAACGTACAGATTTGTTGAATAACATACAGATTTGTTGAATAACATACAGATTTGTGGAGTAACGTACAGATTTGTCAAATAACGTACAGATTTCTTGAATAACGTACAGATTTGTGGAATAACGTACAGATTTGTTGAATAACATACAGATTTGTCGAATAACGTACAGATTTGTTGAATAACGTACAGATTTGTTGAATAACATGCAGATTTGTGGAGTAACGTGCAGATTTGTGGAATAACGTACAGATTTGTTGAATAACGTACAGATTTGTCGAATAACGTACAGATTTGTCAATAACGTACAGATTTGTTGAATAACATACAGATTTGTGGAGTAACGTACAGATTTGTCAAATAACGTACAGATTTGTGGAGTAACGTACAGATTTGTGGAATAACGTACAGATTTGTTGAATAACATACAGATTTGTCGAATAACGTACAGATTTTTAGAGTAACATACAGATTTGTTGAATAACGTATAGATTTGTCGAATAACGTACAGATTTGTAGAGTTACGTACAGATTTGTCAATAACGTTCAGATTTGTTAAGTAACGTACAGATTTGTGAACTAACGTACAGATTTGTTGAGTAACGTGCAGATTTGTGAACTAACGTACAGATTTGTGAACTAACGTACAGATTTGTGGAATAACGTACAGATTTGTTGAATAACATACAGATTTGTTGAATAACATACAGATTTGTGGAGTAACGTACAGATTTGTCAAATAACGTACAGATTTCTTGAATAACGTACAGATTTGTGGAACAACGTACAGATTTGTTGAGTAACGTTCAGATTTGTCCTGGATCCTTTGCTGCTGCTGTTGTTCTGTCTGTTGACCATTTGTAAACACATTGTTCTCTACGTGACCACAGAGAAAATTAATCTGAGATACCTTTAGTTTATCAGCCTGCTAAAACTGAACACTGGTGCTGTGTCCTGATGCTGATAGGTGCAATGCATGATGGGAGACATGGTACTTACTGTAGCATGAGCAATGGTGAGGAAGCCGCTCTTCACTGAACATTTCCTCCTCTGCCAGACCTTCCTCAGCCTGATGGACACACAAACACACTGAAGCTTCAGACTGAAAACTTGTCACCAGAGTGTGACTGAAGCAAAATCTACAGCGGCCCACAGGAGCCTACAGGAGCCTACAGGGGCCCACAGGAGCCTACAGGAGCCTACAGGAGCCCACAGGAGCCCACAGGGGCCTACAGGGGCCCACAGGAGCCCACGGGGGCCCACAGGAGCCCACAGGAGCCCACAGGAGCCTATAGGGGCCTACAGGGGCCCACAGGGGCCCACAGGGGCCCACAGGAGCCTACAGGAGCCCACAGGAGCCCCCAGGAGCCCCCAGGAGCCTATCGGGGCCTACAGGGGCCCACAGGAGCCCACAGGGGCCTACAGGGGCCCACAGGAGCCTACAGTGGCCCACAGAAGCCCACGGGGGCCCACAGGAGCCTATAGGGGCCTACAGGGGCCCACAGGAGCCCACAGGGGCCTACAGGGGCCCACAGGAGCCCACAGGGGCCTACAGGGGCCTACAGGGGCCCACAGGAGCATACAGGGGCCCACAGGAGCCTACAGGGGCCTACAGGGGCCTACAGGGGCCCACAAGAGCCTACAGGAGCCCACAGGGGCCCACAGGGGCCTACAGGGGCCCACAGGAGCCTACAGGAGCCCACAGGGGCCCACAGGAGCCTACAGTGGCCCACAGAAGCCCACGGGGGCCCACAGGGGCCCACAGAAGCCCACGGGGGCCCACAGGAGCCCACGGGGGCCCACAGGGGCCCACGGGGGCCCACAGGGGCCCACAGGAGCCTATAGGGGCCTACAGGGGCCCACAGGAGCCCACAGGAGCCCACAGGAGCCTACAGGAGCCCACAGGGGCCCACAGGGGCCTACAGGGGCCTACAGGAGCCTACAGGAGCCCACAGGGGCCCACAGGGGCCCACAGGGGCCCACAGGGGCCTACTGGGGCCTACAGGAGCCCACAGGAGCCCACAGGGGCCCACAGGGGCCCACAGGGGCCCACAGGGGCCCACAGGAGCCCACGGGGGCCCACAGGAGCCCACAGGGGCCCACAGGGGCCCACAGGAGCCTATAGGGGCCTACAGGGGCCCACAGGAGCCCACAGGAGCCCACAGGGGCCCACAGGGGCTTCCAGGCGCCCACAGGAGCCCACAGGGGCCCACAGGAGCCTACAGGAGCCCACAGGAGCCCACAGGGGCCCACAGGGGCTTCCAGGCGCCCACAGGAGCCCACAGGGGCCCACAGGAGCCCACAGGAGCCCACAGGGGCCCACAGGAGCCTACAGGAGCCCACAGGGGCCCACAGGGGCCTACAGGGGCCTACAGGAGCCCACAGGGGCCCACAGGGGCCTACAGGGGCCTACAGGAGCCCACAGGAGCCCACAGGGGCCCACAGGAGCCCACAGGGGCCCACAGGAGCCCACAGGGGCCCACAGGGGCCCACAGGAGCCCACAGGAGCCCACAGGGGCCCACAGGGGCCCACAGGGGCCTACAGGGGCCTACAGGAGCCTACAGGGGCCCACAGGAGCCCACAGGGGCCTACAGGGGCCCACAGAAGCCCACAGGGGCCCACAGGAGCCCACACGAGCCCACAGGGGCCTACAGGGGCCCACAGAAGCCCACGGGGGCCCACAGGGGCCCACGGGGGCCCACAGGGGCCCACAGGAGCCTATAGGGGCCTACAGGGGCCCACAGGAGCCCACAGGAGCCCACAGGGGCCCACAGGGGCCTACAGGAGCCTTCAGGGGCCCACAGGAGCCTATAGGGGCCTACAGGGGCCTACAGGGGCCCACAGGAGCCCACAGGAGCCCACAGGGGCCCACAGGGGCCTACAGGAGCCTTCAGGAGCCCACAGGGGCCCACAGGAGCCTATAGGGGCCTACAGGGGCCCATAGGGGCCCACAGGAGCCCACAGGGGCCCACAGGGGCCCACAGGAGCCTACAGGAGCCCACAGGAGCCCCCAGGAGCCCCCAGGAGCCTATCGGGGCCTACAGGGGCCCACAGGAGCCCACAGGGGCCCACAGAAGCCCACGGGGGCCCACAGGAGCCCACAGGGGCCCACAGGAGCCTACAGGAGCCCACAGGAGCCTACAGGAGCCCACAGGGGCCCACAGGGGCCTACAGGGGCCTACAGGAGCCTACAGGAGCCCACAGGGGCCCACAGGGGCCCACAGGGGCCCACAGGGGCCTACTGGGGCCTACAGGAGCCCACAGGAGCCCACGGGGGCCCACAGGAGCCCACAGGGGCCCACAGGGGCTTCCAGGGGCCCACAGGAGCCCACAGGGGCCCACAGGAGCCTACAGGGGCTTCCAGGCGCCCACAGGAGCCCACAGGGGCCCACAGGAGCCTACAGGAGCCCACAGGGGCCCACAGGAGCCTACAGGAGCCCACAGGGGCCCACAGGGGCCTACAGGAGCCTACAGGAGCTCACAGGGGCCCACAGGGGCCTACAGGGGCCAACAGGAGCCCACAGGAGCCCACAGGGGCCCACAGGAGCCTACAGGAGCCCACAGGGGGCCACAGGGGCCCACAGGGGCCCACAGGGGCCTACAGGGGCCAACAGGGGCCCACAGGGGACCACAGGGGCCAACAGGGGCCCACAGGGGCCTACAGGGGCCAACAGGGGCCCACAGGGGCCCACAGGGGCCCACAGGGGCCTACAGGGGCCAACAGGGGCCCACAGGGGCCCACAGGGGCCCACAGGGGCCTACAGGGGCCAACAGGGGCCCACAGGGGCCTACAGGGGCCAATAGGAGCCCACAGGGGCCCACAGGAGTCTACAGGGGCCCACAGGAGCCCACAGGGGCCTATAGGAGCCCACAGGGGCCCACAGGGGCCCACAGGGGCCCACAGGGGCCTATAGGAGCCCACAGGGGCCCACAGGGGCCCACAGGGGCCCACAGGGGCCTACAGGGGCCCACAGGAGCCTACAGTGGCCCACAGGAGCCCACAGGGGCCTACAGGGGCCAATAGGAGCCCACAGGGGCCCACAGGAGTCTACAGGGGCCCACAGGAGCCCACAGGGGCCTATAGGAGCCCACAGGGGCCCACAGGGGCCCACAGGGGCCCACAGGGGCCTATAGGAGCCCACAGGGGCCCACAGGGGCCCACAGGGGCCCACAGGGGCCTACAGGGGCCCACAGGAGCCTACAGTGGCCCACAGGAGCCCACAGGGGCCTACAGGAGCCCACAGGAGCCCACAGGAGCCTACAGGGGCTTCCAGGCGCCCACAGGAGCCCACAGGGGCCCACAGGAGCCTACAGGAGCCCACAGGGGCCCACAGGAGCCTACAGGAGCCCACAGGGGCCCACAGGGGCCTACAGGAGCCTACAGGAGCTCACAGGGGCCCACAGGGGCCTACAGGGGCCAACAGGAGCCCACAGGAGCCCACAGGGGCCCACAGGAGCCTACAGGAGCCCACAGGGGGCCACAGGGGCCCACAGGGGCCCACAGGGGCCTACAGGGGCCAACAGGGGCCCACAGGGGACCACAGGGGCCAACAGGGGCCCACAGGGGCCTACAGGGGCCAACAGGGGCCCACAGGGGCCCACAGGGGCCCACAGGGGCCTACAGGGGCCAACAGGGGCCCACAGGGGCCCACAGGGGCCCACAGGGGCCTACAGGGGCCAACAGGGGCCCACAGGGGCCTACAGGGGCCAATAGGAGCCCACAGGGGCCCACAGGAGTCTACAGGGGCCCACAGGAGCCCACAGGGGCCTATAGGAGCCCACAGGGGCCCACAGGGGCCCACAGGGGCCCACAGGGGCCTATAGGAGCCCACAGGGGCCCACAGGGGCCCACAGGGGCCCACAGGGGCCTACAGGGGCCCACAGGAGCCTACAGTGGCCCACAGGAGCCCACAGGGGCCTACAGGGGCCAATAGGAGCCCACAGGGGCCCACAGGAGTCTACAGGGGCCCACAGGAGCCCACAGGGGCCTATAGGAGCCCACAGGGGCCCACAGGGGCCCACAGGGGCCCACAGGGGCCTATAGGAGCCCACAGGGGCCCACAGGGGCCCACAGGGGCCCACAGGGGCCTACAGGGGCCCACAGGAGCCTACAGTGGCCCACAGGAGCCCACAGGGGCCTACAGGAGCCCACAGGAGCCTATAGGAGCCCACAGGGGCCCACAGGGGCCTATAGGAGCCCACAGGGGCCCACAGGGGCCCAAAGGGGCTTTGTTACAGTCCACACATGTCAAACATCCTGTGCAGGTGAATAATCAGACAGTCGTACCCGTCACTCTTCTTCAGCAGGTAGCCTTTCTTCTCACTGCCAAACTCCTTGTTTCCCTGCAGCTGGTGCATACTGTACCCACTCTGTTTACTCTGAGAGTCCTGACAAACAAACAAACAAACAAACAAACATCATGTGTATCAATACTACAGTCTGTCAGCAGGGACGTACGTCATTAACAGATGGTTAATCATTATATCTAATGATTGACTTACTCTCCTGGACTTCAGTCAGAGGGCGACAGAGAGACAGAGACAGAGGTCAAAGGTCATTGGCTGAGTGAGGCAGGTACAGGTGAGCTGTTCATCATGTTATCAGGTTTTTTTTAGATCTGACAGGTGTATCACATTAGACCACACCCCTGACCCCGCCCTCCACAGCACAGCCTATCAGCTCTCTCCAGGTATGAGGAGCGACCTCCAGACGACACAGCAGTTCCTCTAATGTCCACCAGAGGGTGTCAGTCCCCACAGACAGCCATGTTACATGTTTACAGCAGAAAATAATTGGACAAAGACACCATCGAAGAAGTCAGGTGTCAGACACGTTTTGTTTTCAAGTCTGTTTTAAGCCAAAATCAGCATCAGCATTATCAACGTTAACCATAGCTGTAAATGCACCATGCTAACAAAGCTAGCAGCTAGCATCAGGCTAAGCTTTCTGTGTAACCTCTTGGTCACAAGCAGCATCTACAAAAATTAAGCCTCTTATGATGAGATATAATCGGGCAATTAAAATTTTGGACAGAAAACCAGTAACAGCACATCACTGTCATGTTCTTCAGAAACTGAACATACTGAGTTTTGATGATTTCATTCATTTCAAACTCATCCATCAACGCCTACATCATCAGGCTCCCAGGGGCTCAGTGACCTCGTGGTTCCACTCAGAGCTTCAGGCTCAGTAACACGTGGTGCAGCCAGTGGGAACTGTCAGGTTCGCCTGTGTAAATCCACATCTGGACAATTCTGTCTGTGGAATTCTTTACCTTCAGAATTTAAACTGGATCCTGATTTCGATCACTCTAAACTCAAACTGAAACACTTTTTGAATAAGAATCAGTGATGCACTCATAAATAATTTGGTGCTTCCTATTCTGTGGTGCTAATTCTGTGTTGCAGTTTGTTGCACTTCACGACCCATATTTTAAATGACAACATTAGAATTTCACGTTATGTGGACGTTATACTGACGTTTTGGTGAGGTTTTGGTTTTGATATCTCACAACTAAATGTTGTTACCCTACGTCACACTGACGTCGGTATTAGATGTCTTGACATTGAAATTTGGTCACCTGACGTCTCGGGTGACCAGATGTCCCAAAAAATTAGGGACAGTCCCGAAATCCAAGCAGTTGTCCCAAATTCCGAATCCTGCCCTAACTGTCCCGAAAATGACACCAGAGCGGAGTCTGGAGGAGTTACTGGCTGATAAAACATTAAACACTGATCATGGTGGTTGAGTCATCCACATTGGCTGCAGCAGTTCCTACATGAATTATGGGTGTTGTAGTTTTTAAACTGCCGATGAACTAGATGAACAGAGCGCAAGTTGCAGCTGCAAGGACAGGGAAAGCGCAGGCAGCCACAAGGAGGAGTGATTTGCACGTTGCAGTGCAGCCTCTTGTTCTAACTGTTCAAAACTGTTCTGCAGACTGACAGGCCTGAATGTACCAGGCCTCTTTTATTTTGTTAGCTTTTTTTTTTTATTGCGTTTAAAGGACAAGTGCTCTTACACTGATCACTTCCGTTAAATTAAACGAGAAATTGGAAAAGATTTTAAAAAATGTTAAAATCAAATGTCAAATTGTCTCTGTGTGTTTTTAATTTGCAGTTATGCTTTTAATGAAGCTGACATGCCATCACAGTCAAGCCCCCCCCCCCTCAAATTTCAAATATCAGCATCTAGTGATGTTGGCGTCCAGCTGTGTGACCTCATCACCCCCACCCTCCCAGGTGTTGTACCTCCCTCTGGTCCAGCTGTGAGGAGCTCTTAATGAGATCTCTGAGCGCCGTCAGCTGCTTCTTCTCCTCATCCTGACTCTGTTTGATCTGTGGAGACAGGTCACACCTGAGAGCTCACCTGAGAGCTCACTGTGGGCTCACTGAGAGCTCACCTGAGAGCTCACTGTGGGCTCACTGTGGGCTCACTGAGAGCTCACCTGAGAGCTCACCTGAGAGCTCACTGTGGGCTCACTGAGAGCTCACCTGAGAGCTCACCTGAGAGCTCACTGTGGGCTCACTGAGAGCTCACCTGAGAGCTCACTGTGGGCTCACTGAGAGCTCACCTGAGAGCTCACCTGAGAGCTCACTGTGGGCTCACTGAGAGCTCACTGTGGGCTCACCTGAGAGCTCACCTGAGAGCTCACCTGAGAGCTCACTGTGGGCTCACTGAGAGCTCACTGTGGGCTCACCTGAGAGCTCACTGTGGGCTCACCTGAGAGCTCACCTGAGAGCTCACCTGAGCTGATCAGTCAGAACAGGACATACGAGGCTCTTACATTGAACAGGTCGGCTGCCAGTTTCTCGATGTACTGCTTCAGTTTATCAACTGTTTTTAACCCATCCTGAAAAAAACTGCCGACAGGAAGTCATCACATGAGGTTCAGAGACTTTTCAAAATAAAGTGCAGACGTACAGCTGAGGCTGCAGTGGCGGTTCTTACTTGCACTGAGCGTGGTAATACTTGATGAGGTTCTGGAGCAGGTCCACCCCCTTCTTGGTTTTAATCTCGTTGACTTTGATCAGATACTGTTGGACACAAAGACACTCAGCTGTTAGTCACACCTGCAGCCTGAGGGTGGCGCCATCGCTGCTGCTGTCAGGACTCTGGCCCAATTCCAATCCGGCCCCTAAAGACTCAAGCCCTGAACCCTCACTGATTTAACTGACGTCAGCTGTAAGTGATTGAGTGTGAGAGTCTGAAAGGGCTCCAGATGCTACAAATAGGAATGGGACAGCACTTATCCCCCTCTCTACAAAATGTTGTTGACACTGGCGGCTCTGGGCGTGATCATTTATCGGTTATTGTCAGCATGCACAAGGTGTGTGAGGGATAGAATCCCTGATCAGTCAATCCTTATCCAAGCACTTGTGTTGCAAAATGGGCAAGAGGTAAGTTTGGAATAATGAATTTACTGTTTTTACCATATGCATGTTTTTTTGTAAACTAGCATCAAAAGTGTTGTAAATGATATAGTGATATCTATCTTATATATATATATATATATATATATATATATATATATATATATATTTTTATGTATATATATATATATATATATATATATATATATCGTTACCATTTACAGATCTGCCGACCGTGTTTTCGGGTTTTTTTATAACACTTCCGGTGTTCCGAGGGCAACCCCTGTATTTGACGTCACATCGCTATGAACTGTGGGTAATTTCCTTACCGTAAGTCCGCATCAATGCTGACCTACGGTAAGGGGGCGTAAAGGGCTCACTCACTGACTCACTGACTTGACGATTTGACAATGGGACAGCCCTCACACACTCACGCACTTCACATGAATGCGCCTCCAAGTCAGGGAGTCTGTAAGGGTTTTTTTTTGGGGAGTTTTTCCTCAATCAGCTGTGAGGGTCCAAAAGACAGAGGGATGTCGTATGCTGTAAAGCCCTGTGAGACAAATTGTGATTTGTGATATTGGGCTTTATAAATAAAACTGATTGAATTGATTGATTGATCGGATTGGAATTGGGCCACTGTGTACCTCACACATCTGCAGCTGGAACAGTCTCCTCTCTTTCTCCATCTCCTCGGCAATCTCAGCTCCGGTGATTTCTGTTCGGATCATCCCGTGTTGTTTGGCGTGCTCTCTCTTCTCCTTCTCGATCTTCGTGCTGAAAAACAGACAATAAAAAGCTGTCCGTCACACCTGTTCGTCACGTCCTCAGGTAACAGCCTCTGTCAGTGACTTCACCTGAGACCGACTCAGAGCTCTACAGCGAACAGAACCACGACATCTCACACTTGTCAGTTTAACAACTAGATTTAAAACCATGAAAGACAAATGGTCTAGATAAAGAAATTACGTCTCGTTGATCTTTACGTCTTCAGTCTTGGAATAATTTAATCCTGAGACTTAAACGTCCCAAACGTTATCGGACCAGGTGGATTAAATCCTGACAGTGAGGAGAGATGCCTCGTGGATAAATGTGTCCACAGACGTCTCTTTCATGATGTGAGTCAATGGGACAAAGACTTTCTGGACTCAGTGACAGAGAAGGACAGAGCAGGATGTTATAACTACATGGTTTGACCACTATGAAAATTAGCTTCAAAGCCTGGTGCACTTCCTGAACACCTGGTCATCACCAGCAGTAAACAGCGTCACCCCTTTGTGGATGGCATCACCAGTTGGCATGACATCATCAGTTCTGTACATTAACATTACATCATATCCTGTTTATGTCCCACAAAGACAGAGAGCGGGCTCATGGTGTAAAAAACTGACAACTGTTTTATCTACGTTGTACCATCGTTATCTGAGAGCTGCTGGCGTCCCTCAGGGCTCCATTTGAGCTCCTCCTTAATTTTACAGTCATGTTTTCATTCACTGCAGCCGTCTCATCCTGTCACCTTTACAACAGGTGAGGTGAACACACACCTGCTACACATGTCACAGCCTCCTGACACTCCACTTCCTGTTCGGCTTGTATTTGTAAGGTCTCTGTTCAACCTGATCAGTGTCAAAAGACTAAACACTGTCTTTAAACAGGAAGTAGATTTAGAAAAAAATAACGCCCTCATGTGAGGACATAATAAAGTCCCATGTTCTCAAACGAGTTCTACCTAATTAACAGCGTGTTGTTATTGTTGCTAACACTGATCAAATTTGTCGTCATATCAAACTACAAACTTTATTAATCATAAATTAAGTTGGGACCCCAACATGTGATCAGGTTTTGTCCACGTGTGTCTCCGGGTCGGCTGCAGTCTGACTCAGCAGAGATGGCGGTTATCTTGTTTTTACATGGATTAGTGTGTCGTGGTGTCACTGCCACTAGATGGGACAGAAAGTGTCCACGATCGAGGACAACAGGCCTGAGTGAAGCATGATGAAATATAAGGTCCAGTAAACCCAGAATGTGACGTCCTCATGTGAGGACTCCTCAGGTCTCAGGATGTTAAAGTCAAATTTAAACCAACTCACAACTTCGTCTCGTAGTCCTTCCAGGCTTTATCAAACGGTTTCTTCAGATCCTGAAACAGAAAAAAACAAAGTGACAGTGAAGTAACCAAAGTTTCACCTGAAGATACATTTGACATTTTATCTCATTTTAAAATAATCAGATATAATAAAGAGGAGTGAAGACAGGCCGGCCGCTCACCCCTTTGACTCCTCTCAGGTCGCCTTTTAACAGCGAGTCCAGAGTGAAGACGACGTTATGACTCAAACTCTGCAGCTGAAAACACACACACTGATTTGACCTCATTCAAACACTCTCAGCTGACTCACTGATTGATTGATTGATTGATTGATTGATTGATTGATTGATTGATTGATTGATTGATTGATTGATTGCCTGACTCACCAGGTTCTTGAGCAGAGCAGCAAATTCTTTAACGAGGCAGGAGAACTTAACGAAGGCTAATCCCAGTTCAGACTGGTTTCCTCCCAGTCTGTCCAGAGCCTGACTGAAGCTCTCCTGGTTCCCAGCATGCTCTGCTCCGACACCACCACAACAACAACAACAACAACAACAACAACAACAACAACGTTAACAACAACAACGTTAACAACAACAACAACAACAACATCAGCAGATTGAACAGCTGGGATTTCCTCTGTGACCACACCCACTGTGATGCACAGAGGACTGGAGGTGACGGAGGTTCAGGTCGTCTTGAAAGGTCCCGCAAGGTGAAAATTCTCTTTTGTCTGTTATTAACTGAATATCAGTTCCTCTGATAAAATACAGAACTTTTACAATTTAGGAATCTGAGCCAGTTAAACAAAACACCTTAAGTTTCTCCTTATTAAAGTCTGAGTTAAGGTTCCCTTAAAATATAATCAGTAGCAATAAACACCCTTAATGACTCATTAACACTCAGCGTTAGAGACAGACGGAGCTTCTGTCTGAACTCTGAGGTCATTTCCTCCGTGTCACGTTTCTTTAAAGTGTTTTTTTTTTTAATTTTCTGGGCATTTTAGCCTTTAATTAATGGACAGGAAAAATTCTGAAGGCGGTGTGCCACGATCAATTAGGTCCACCCAGCCTGCAGAGTTAATAGGTAATGTGAAGTGATGTGATGTGATGAGGTCATGTGTCTAACATACAGAGACATGTTTCTATCTTAACAGTGTTCATATATTTGAATATAATGTATTCAGCTGTAATGTGATGGAGCCCAAACACACTGGGCACAAACTCAACATCAAACACAAAGGCTGCAGGCTGGGTTTGAACCTGTGGCCGCTGCGTCTGATCACGGGGCGTCCGCTCCATCCACTGAGCCACCGATGCTCCGTGGTAATTACTTTAATAATGGATTGTGATTCATGTCCAGGGAAAACCACAACAAGAGTCCAAAGTCTTTTCAGAGCCAGAGACACTTTTCTTACGGGCCGACAAACCGCTTTCTCTCTGATGTGTTCAGTGTCTCTGATGTTATAAAGAAAAGAATCAAAGGACAATGCATAAAATGTGCTGTGATGATAATGTAAATCCAGGATGTGTAATATGTGATATATGTGGGTGGAACAGATTGTTAGATAAATGATAGAGTGTGAGGTCAAACAGTATCTTTCATATAGACACTCCTCCAGGGAGACATCCAAACAGGCTCTAATCACCTTCTCCTTACACAACAGCCTCTGAATACACTGGGCCTCAACCTCCACCACTTCATTCACTAAAGGACACGCCATGTTTCTACTTCCTGCTACACGCTCAGCCTCAGGCTGACATGAAGCAAACCTGTGACTCAGCAGGTTAGCTTCACAGAGTATGTTGCCATAGTAACTGACTCAGGGTTACACTGATCCTGCTCTCTCATAGGGACCAGGTATCACAAACGCCACTGCAAGCAAACAAATGGTCTCCATAGAAACTGTAAAATCATTTTTCCTTAGCTGTAGACACCTTCTAAGGGATTCTGTGAAACATCTTTATGTCAGTCCATTAGCGAAGGAGAAATTAACCCTGACGTGTCATGTGTTTTTGTCCTGATACACATGTGTCATCATTGTCTTCATTATGCATCAAAACTAAAACTGAGACATCTTCAGTTTGTGGACAGAATAGAACAGGAAGTGTGAGGAAGCTGCTGTTCGTTTGTTTGTTTGTTTCAATAAAGTTCTTCCATGAAGACAGTGACAGGAAGTGATGAGCACCTTGTCCTGAGCTGTAGATGGATTTCACTGACTTTTTCACCTTCTGGAGAGCTGAGCGGTCCTGATCCAGAGCCTGGAGACAGACAGACACACAGACACACACACACTCACACACACACAGACAGACAGACAGACAGACACACACACACACACACACACACACACAGGCAGATGGACAGACAGACACACAGACACACACAGACAGACACACAGACACATACACACACACACACACACACACACACACACACACACACACACAGACACACAGGCAGATGGACAGACAGACAGACACACAGACACATACACACAGACACACACAGACAGACAGACACACACACACACACACACACACACACACACAGACAGATGGACAGACAGACACAGACACACACAGACAGACACACAGACACATACATACACACACACACACACACACACACACACACACAGGCAGATGGACAGACAGACACACACACACACACACACAGACACACAGGCAGATGGACAGACAGACAGACACACACACACACACACACACACACAGGCAGATGGACAGACAGACACAGACACACAGACAGACACACAGACACATACATACACACACACACACAGACACACAGGCAGATGGACAGACAGACACACACACACACACACACAGACACACAGGCAGATGGACAGACAGACAGACACACAGACACATACACACACACACACACACACAGGCAGATGGACAGACAGACACACAGACACATACATACACACACACACACACACACACACACACACACAGGCAGATGGACAGACAGACACACACACACAGACACACAGGCAGATGGACAGACAGACACACACACACAGACACACAGGCAGATGGACAGACAGACAGACACACACACACACACACACAGACAGACAGACAGACAGAGTGTGATAAGGACTGATTAATCACACGTGTCATCATCATAAATCTAAAACAGCTGATTTTGTGTTTATTGTCACAGATTTTTTTAAGCTCCTCCCTCTGACCGAGACTCTTGGTCACGTGATATGTTTGGTGCGTTTGTGACGCTGCTGTTTGTTTGTCAATAAAGTTGTGACATCTTCAGGAGTTCATCAGAGGAAATGACCTCTTTCACATTAAAGGTCTCCAACAGTTTCCTGTGTGTGTGTGTGTGTGTGTGTGTGTGTTATGATTGATAAAGGTGTCACTGACTGTGTGCTGTGTGTTGTTAGTGTCAGTGATGGAGCCTTTGAATGAGGCACAAACCTCCAGCTCCTCTGTCTTTTGGACCCTCACAGCTGACTGAGGAAAAACTCCCCAAAAAAAAACCCTTACAGACTCACTGACTTGGAGGCGCGTTCATGTGAAGTGCGTGAGTGTGTGAGGGCTGTCCTATTGTCAAACCCTGGCTTCAGCCAATCCCCGCTCACAAATCTCGCGCTTCTAGGTCTCATTGACTTTTATAAAACACAGACACTAAGTCTTTAGTCGAACATGTTCGATGCGTCTGTGGACGATGCTCCAGTCGGGCCTCGTCAGGAGACACCGCGGAGCGCAGCAGAGAGCAGCGCACACCTAGTCCTCCCTTCAGGGTTCAATGACACATGTTAACATGTGTGTGTGTGTGTGTGTGTGTGTGTGTGTGTGTGTGTGTGTGTGTGTGTGTGTGTGTGTGTGTGTGTCGAGCTTCAGAGCACGGCCCGTGAGTCTCAGCTTTGATTTCTAACGTCGCTGATAAACTGTGAAATGTAAAATAAGAAGAAATGTGGATAGAGTTCAGCACCTTGTTCCATCCTTCTGCTCACCGGGGAGAGACAGGGATGGCAGGTCAGGTACACAGGGCTGAGCGCCGCCCTGACAGACAGACACATGTACACACAGACACATGTACATACAGACAGACAGCCTACCTCCTCCAGGATGCTGACGGTGTTCCTGCAGCTCTGCAGCCGGGTGGTGAAGCTGGACGTGGTGGGGGAGTTGTAGTCCTCGGTCGTCTCCGACAGGAACTCGCACACTGAGATGTGACCCGGCATCATTCACACCACAGACGGTCAGAAAAGCTGAGAAAAGCCGGAGGAGTCCCGGCGGTGCGTTCAGGGACCTGCTGCTTTCTGCAGATGTTGAGAAGCTGCAGCTGGTCTCAGGTCAGATCAGGTGTCCTCTGTGTGTCTCTCATCAGTCTGTCTCCTCCCGATGATTCACTCCTCTCTCCTCCTCTGACCTGCTGTCAAGTAACACACCGAGCACCACGTGACCCCGGTGTGAGGCTTTCAAAATAAAAGCTGAAAACACTGCGAAGAACAATCAGTATTTATCAAAGAATGTCAAGTTGGTGAGTTATTTTATTGACACAAACAATGTAAAGACAAACCTCACATCCATCCAAACAGCTGAAGAGAAAGTCGCATCACAAACTTTTAGTTGGACACAAAATGGTGTGGAGAGGACAACAGTTAACTTCTCTTACTTACAGAACATTTCTGCACGGTGCAAAGTATCAAACACAAGTTAACTCAAATATAACAGAAATAAAACTCAGGAAAATTTCTATTTTGTTACGGTCAATTTCCTTCATCTGTTGTTACTCCTGTTTCAAGTGTTAAATGTTCCACAAACTCACGTGTGTGTGTCGGCTAAACATAACCATGTGTGTGTGTGTGTGTGTGTGTGTGTGTGTGTGTGTGTGTGTGTCGGCTAAACGTAACTATGTGTTGTTGAAGGAAAAAAAAAACATCAGTTAGTGGTACCACCATAGTGCTTTTATTTTGAAAGAGACTGTATCAAACTGTACATTTCCTGTGAAAACAGAAGTGTATTTTGAAAACAGACAATGCATGTAACAGGCTGAACTTGACATGGCGTCCCAGAACGTCAACAACCAACACACCCAGGGTACCTTGGACGTCACATGTGGACGTGGAAAGTCCATGACCAAACGTGGACATGTGACGAGGTCACAGTGAGGATGATGATGGTTTGAACTGTCGCCCTTGAGAAAACCCTGAAGGGCGATCAGAGCACATCACAGGTGTTTTGTAACTCCCAGTGTAAGTGTCCACACTGGCAGTGAGTCAATGAGTTATTTGTACAAATGTGTAAAATGTGATGGATTTGAGGCTTTTATTTATTTTTGTTTTCATTTATGACTTATTTTCATATATGAGCCGATCTTTGAATGCACCTGCATTTCGTTGTATGTTTGTACAGTGACGTGAAAGAAATCTGAATTTTTTACTTTCTGCTTTTTGACTGAAGAACATTTTCATGTCCTGTGATCCAACAGATGTGAGACACCGACACATTAACACTGTCTTCACTTTGTCATATGACTCACAAAGGGTCAGAGCCTTGGTGTTAACCTGCAGTTAAATGTCATGTTTCTGAGCTGCTGCCTTTATCATGAATAAATACTGGACTCTTATACAGAGACAGACTCTTCTTTCTTGTTGAGGGAACTTTTTTTAATCAGTCTTAGATGATGGTGATATTTTAGAAGTCAGCTGGACTCTGACTCTTAGTCTGTCTTCAGATTCATCCCTGTGATCTGCCTGCTGAGGCTGTGTGGGCCTGTGTCAGTGTGAGACATAAGGACACTGGGTTTCATTTATTCATAAAGCTCTTACTGGTCTTTTACCTTCTGACATAAGCTCAATTCTTTCTTTACCAACCTTAGTGACTGGATCCCAGTCTGCTGCTGGAACAACATGCAGCTCAATTTAAATATTTAATGACATCATACTTTACTTTGAGGTTTGTTTTTTTCATCATTGATGCATTTAATTATTCTTTCTTTTTACATTTTTAATTGTGGTTTTAATGCTTTTTACTTGTTGTTGCTGATTTTATGTCAGTTTCTCTTTGGGTTTTTATTTTCTGTGCCTAAGTGTTTTTATTTCATATTGTTTTACTCGGCTACATTATAAATGAGTCTTTACTTCCATGTCATCCTGAGTTAAAGTAAAGGTTGAATTTTATTTTACTAAAATTCTCAGCTTTTCTCTTTGTTTCTGGTTCTGTTCCATGCTTTTATTTTGTCACACTCTTGTATTTAATATAAAGAACATGGAGCTGATTACAGTGTCGGGGTGTATGTGTGTATGTCTGATACTTTTGTCACGTGTTACAGTAATATATCATGTGTTTGCAGTAACAAAGTAATATGACATGTTACCAACAGGATTTGATCAGGTGATATCATTTACAGTGTCACATGAACACATCGCCACCTGAAATGAACTGTTAATTGTTTTCATGTTTCATTCAGCACAGGCTGCACCTCCACCTGTGTGGCAGTAGAGAATAATCCACTATGAGAGTTGTCATGATCAGCGCATCTGTGTGAGTCATCATGTTCAGTGTGTTATAACACCTACACCGTATCCCGTCTTGCCTCTGTGACCTGAGGCTGTCTGACAGCAGCGGGGATCAGGAGCTGACCTGTCCTGGTGATCGGCACATCTGGGTGATGTCATTGGATGTGTTTCCCTACAGCTGCAGAGTGACGCCGTCGCACAGTCCTGTTCTTATACAGAACTCTCTGTTTCTCTCTGTTTTTTTACAACAGTAAGATCAGATTGATAAGACAAACCACTTTGTCCTCTTTTCTTTGAAAACTGTGAATTTTCCCATCACAGATGGAAACACGTAGTGACCAGCAGGGACCAGCAGGAGGCAGCGGAGCGTCACTGCCACGTCACTGCTGCGTCAGAACCAGAGAAGAAGCCGAGGAGCAGAAGCAGGAACAGATTAGCCTGATTAGCCTCCAGGCTAACGCAGTGTGATATGAGGTTTCAACGCTGAACAGTAAGTTTGACTTTCATCTTGTTTCTGTCACTGAGCCGCTCCCGAGTCAAACTACACACTGTCTGTAGTTTAATTAATGAGCGCGTCACTTCCGCTCACGGCAGTTAGCATGTAGCTTAGCCGACTTCTTGTCCCGGATCTTAGCAGTTAGCTCAGAGTTTTAGCACCACATTAATCACAGCTAATAATGACAACAATCAATCAATAATCAGCACTGATCAGCTGAGCCGCACCGTCACCCGTAGGTCCCGACCTGCACGTGAGTCCGACTGCACATGAGTTAGCACACAGTTAGCATGATGTCAAACATCTGTCACTGCAGTACAACTACTAGAAACACCTGTACAGGTACTAATACTTCACTGCACTACAGCGTACAGTTACTGTGGTATAAGTAAAGTGCTGCAGTGACTGTATGGCAGTGTAATCAACTGATAACAATAACTAACAATAATAATAATAGTAATATTACAGTTTATTAGTGAATTTAAGCGTCTCACAGTGCTTCACAACGAAAACATCACCTCCAGTTGTTGACATGGAAACAGACAGACTGAACCTGAGGAAGTCACAAACAAGTCTTAACCTTTAAGTCCCAAGTCACTGTGGAGAGCATCAAGTCAAGTCGGGTCATACTCATAAACTCAGAAAGACAACAGAGGCTGCTTCCGGTGCTGTGAATGTAAGGGACAGTTCCTTACTTGTTTGTGATGTTTTGATCCCTGTTTTGGCTGAAGGGAGGGGCTTAGAGATTGAAATGGTCGTATTTTGTATTTATTTTACTGCAGATGTTAAAGAAAACAAGATGATATATCCTCCAAATTTTGGAGTTTTTTAAAGGAAACATGTGAGCAGGTTTAGAAGATATGTTTTCTTTAGAAATGACCAAAATTATCCTGTTTATCAGCCAGAAACTGTAACAACAGAAATGATCACTGGATTTTCTTCAAATTTCTGACAGTCCTTGAACACAACATGTGCAACAAACACCTCTGTCAGAAAAACAAACCATAACCAGATCTGGTCTTAAAACATTGATGTTTCATCAGAATCACTTTATTCTACATCTATTTAAAATCTGTCCAAAAACAAACTTTTCACGACATGAGTGAAAAACTGAGACTTTTTTCAACATTTACCGTACAAACATCAAAAATGTAATAACCGATTTATGGAGGTGCAGCAGTGATAAGATGCAGTAGTGATATGATGCAGACATGCAGTAGTGATCAGATGCAATAGTGATATGATACAGTCGTGATATGATGCAATAGTGATAAGATGCAGTAGTGATATGATGCAATAGTGATAAGATGCAATAGTGATCAGATGCAGCAGTGATATGATGCAGTAGTGATATGATGCAATAGTGATATGATGCAATAGTGATATGATGCAATAGTGATAAGATGCAGTAGTGATATGATGCAATAGTGATAAGATGCAATAGTGATCAGATGCAGTAGTGATATGATGCAATAGTGATATGATGCAGTAGTGATATGATGCAATAGTGATCAGATGCAGTAGTGATATGATGCAATAGTGATAAGATGCAATAGTGATAAGATGCAATAGTGATCAGATGCAGTAGTGATATGATGCAATAGTGATATGATGCAATAGTGATCAGATGCAGTAGTGATATGATGCAATAGTGATAAGATGCAATAGTGATCAGATGCAGCAGTGATATGATGCAGTAGTGATATGATGCAGTCGTGATATGATGCAGTCGTGATATGATGCAATAGTGATAAGATGCAATAGTGATAAGATGCAATAGTGATCAGATGCAGTAGTGATATGATGCAGTAGTGATAAGATGCAGTAGTGATCAGATGCAGTAGTGATATGATGCAGTAGTGATATGATGCAGTCGTGATATGATGCAATAGTGATAAGATGCAGTAGTGATATGATGCAGTAGTGATAAGATGCAGTAGTGATCAGATGCAGTAGTGATATGATGCAGTCGTGATATGATGCAGTCGTGATATGATGCAATAGTGATAAGATGCAATAGTGATAAGATGCAATAGTGATCAGATGCAGTAGTGATATGATGCAGTAGTGATAAGATGCAGTAGTGATCAGATGCAGTAGTGATATGATGCAGTCGTGATATGATGCAGTCGTGATATGATGCAATAGTGATAAGATGCAATAGTGATAAGATGCAATAGTGATCAGATGCAGTAGTGATATGATGCAGTAGTGATATGATGCAGTCGTGATATGATGCAATAGTGATAAGATGCAGTAGTGATATGATGCAGTAGTGATATGATGCAGTAGTGATAAGATGCAATAGTGATATGATGCAATAGTGATAAGATGCAATAGTGATCAGATGCAGTAGTGATATGATGCAGTAGTGATATGATGCAATAGTGATCAGATGCAGTAGTGATATGATGCAATAGTGATAAGATGCAATAGTGATCAGATGCAGCAGTGATATGATGCAGTCGTGATATGATGCAGTCGTGATATGATGCAGTCGTGATATGATGCAATAGTGATAAGATGCAATAGTGATAAGATGCAATAGTGATCAGATGCAGTAGTGATATGATGCAGTAGTGATATGATGCAGTCGTGATATGATGCAATAGTGATAAGATGCAGTAGTGATATGATGCAGTAGTGATATGATGCAGTAGTGATAAGATGCAATAGTGATATGATGCAATAGTGATAAGATGCAATAGTGATCAGATGCAGTAGTGATATGATGCAGTAGTGATATGATGCAGTAGTGATCAGATGCAGTCGTGATATGATGCAATAGTGATAAGATGCAATAGTGATCAGATGCAGTAGTGATATGATGCAGTAGTGATATGATGCAATAGTGATCAGATGCAGTAGTGATATGATGCAATAGTGATAAGATGCAATAGTGATCAGATGCAGCAGTGATAAGATGCAGTAGTGATATGATGCAGTAGTGATAAGATGCAGTAGTGATCAGATGCAGTAGTGATATGATGCAGTAGTGATATGATGCAGTCGTGATATGATGCAGTCGTGATATGATGCAATAGTGATAAGATGCAATAGTGATAAGATGCAATAGTGATCAGATGCAGTAGTGATATGATGCAGTAGTGATATGATGCAGTCGTGATATGATGCAATAGTGATAAGATGCAGTAGTGATATGATGCAGTCGTGATAAGATGCAGTAGTGATATGATGCAATAGTGATAAGATGCAATAGTGATCAGATGCAGTAGTGATATGATGCAATAGTGATAAGATGCAATAGTGATCAGATGCAGTAGTGATATGATGCAGTCGTGATATGATGCAATAGTGATATGATGCAATAGTGATATGATGCAGTAGTGATATGATGCAATAGTGATCAGATGCAGTAGTGATATGATGCAGTAGTGATATGATGCAATAGTGATAAGATGCAATAGTGATCAGATGCAGTAGTGATATGATGATGCAGTAGTGATAAGATGCAATAGTGATAAGATGCAATAGTGATCAGATGCAGTAGTGATATGATGCAGTCGTGATATGATGCAATAGTGATATGATGCAATAGTGATCAGATGCAGTAGTGATATGATGCAATAGTGATAAGATGCAGTAGTGATAAGATGCAATAGTGATCAGATGCAGTAGTGATATGATGCAATAGTGATATGATGCAGTCGTGATATGATGCAATAGTGATAAGATGCAGTAGTGATATGATGCAGTAGTGATAAGATGCAGTAGTGATCAGATGCAGTAGTGATATGATGCAGTCGTGATATGATGCAGTCGTGATATGATGCAATAGTGATAAGATGCAATAGTGATAAGATGCAATAGTGATCAGATGCAGTAGTGATATGATGCAGTAGTGATAAGATGCAGTAGTGATCAGATGCAGTAGTGATATGATGCAGTCGTGATATGATGCAGTCGTGATATGATGCAATAGTGATAAGATGCAATAGTGATAAGATGCAATAGTGATCAGATGCAGTAGTGATATGATGCAGTAGTGATATGATGCAGTCGTGATATGATGCAATAGTGATAAGATGCAGTAGTGATATGATGCAGTAGTGATATGATGCAGTAGTGATAAGATGCAATAGTGATATGATGCAATAGTGATAAGATGCAATAGTGATCAGATGCAGTAGTGATATGATGCAGTAGTGATATGATGCAATAGTGATCAGATGCAGTAGTGATATGATGCAATAGTGATAAGATGCAATAGTGATCAGATGCAGCAGTGATATGATGCAGTCGTGATATGATGCAGTCGTGATATGATGCAGTATATGATGCAATAGTGATAAGATGCAATAGTGATGATGCAATAGTGATCAGATGCATAGTGATGCAGTAGTGATATGATGCAGTCGTGATATGATGATAGTGATAAGATGCAGTAGTGATATGATGCAGTAGTGATATGATGCAGTAGTGATAAGATGCAATAGTGATATGATGCAATAGTGATAAGATGCAATAGTGATCAGATGCAGTAGTGATATGATGCAGTAGTGATATGATGCAGTAGTGATCAGATGCAGTCGTGATATGATGCAATAGTGATAAGATGCAATAGTGATCAGATGCAGTAGTGATATGATGCAGTAGTGATATGATGCAATAGTGATCAGATGCAGTAGTGATATGATGCAATAGTGATAAGATGCAATAGTGATCAGATGCAGCAGTGATAAGATGCAGTAGTGATATGATGCAGTAGTGATAAGATGCAGTAGTGATCAGATGCAGTAGTGATATGATGCAGTAGTGATATGATGCAGTCGTGATATGATGCAGTCGTGATATGATGCAATAGTGATAAGATGCAATAGTGATAAGATGCAATAGTGATCAGATGCAGTAGTGATATGATGCAGTAGTGATATGATGCAGTCGTGATATGATGCAATAGTGATAAGATGCAGTAGTGATATGATGCAGTCGTGATAAGATGCAGTAGTGATATGATGCAATAGTGATAAGATGCAATAGTGATCAGATGCAGTAGTGATATGATGCAATAGTGATAAGATGCAATAGTGATCAGATGCAGTAGTGATATGATGCAGTCGTGATATGATGCAATAGTGATATGATGCAATAGTGATATGATGCAGTAGTGATATGATGCAATAGTGATCAGATGCAGTAGTGATATGATGCAGTAGTGATATGATGCAATAGTGATAAGATGCAATAGTGATCAGATGCAGTAGTGATAAGATGCAGTAGTGATATGATGCAATAGTGATAAGATGCAATAGTGATCAGATGCAGTAGTGATATGATGCAGTCGTGATATGATGCAATAGTGATATGATGCAATAGTGATCAGATGCAGTAGTGATATGATGCAATAGTGATAAGATGCAGTAGTGATAAGATGCAATAGTGATCAGATGCAGTAGTGATATGATGCAATAGTGATATGATGCAATAGTGATATGATGCAGTAGTGATATGATGCAATAGTGATCAGATGCAGTAGTGATATGATGCAATAGTGATAAGATGCAATAGTGATAAGATGCAATAGTGATCAGATGCAGTCGTGATATGATGCAATAGTGATATGATGCAATAGTGATATGATGCAGTAGTGATATGATGCAATAGTGATCAGATGCAGTAGTGATATGATGCAATAGTGATAAGATGCAATAGTGATCAGATGCAGTAGTGATCAGATGCAGTAGTGATATGATGCAGTAGTGATATGATGCAGTCGGGATATGATGCAATAGTGATATGATGCAATAGTGATATGATGCAATAGTGATAAGATGCAGTCGTGATATGATGCAGTCGTGATCAGATTCAATAGTGATATGATACAGTAGTGATATGATGCAGTAGTGATATGATGCAATAGTGATATGATGCAGTAGTGATATGATGCAATAGTGATAAGATGCAGTAGTGATATGATGCAATAGTGATAAAATGCAATAGTGATAAGATGCAATAGTAATCAGATGCAGCAGTGATCAGATGCAGTAGTGATATAATGCAGTCGTGATATGATGCAGTCGTGATATGATGCAATAGTGATAAGATGCAGTAGTGATAAGATGCAGTAATGATAAGATGCAGTAGTGATATGATGCAGTAGTGATAAGATGCAATAGTGATAAGATGCAATAGTGATATGATGCAATAGTGATAAGATGCAGTAGTGATATGATGCAATAGTGATAAGATGCAATAGTGATCAGATGCAGCAGTGATCAGATGCAGCAGTGATATGATGCAGTCGTGATATGATGCAATAGTGATATGATGTAATAGTGATCAGATGCAGTAGTGATCAGATGCAGTAGTGATATGATGCAGTCGTGATATGATGTAATAGTGATATGATGCAATAGTGATAAGATGCAGTAGTGATCAGATGCAGCAGTGATATGATGCAATAGTGATAAGATGCAGTAGTGATATGATGCAATAGTGATATGATGCAATAGTGATAAGATGCAGTAGTGATATGATGCAGTAGTGATCAGATGCAATCGTGATCAGATGCAGTAATGATAAGATGCAGTAGTGATATGATGCAATAGTGATAAGATGCAGTAGTGATCAGATGCAGCAGTGATATGATGCAATAGTGATAAGATGCAGTAGTGATATGATGCAATAGTGATATGATGCAATAGTGATAAGATGCAGTAGTGATATGATGCAGTAGTGATCAGATGCAATATTGATCAGATGCAGTAGTGATAAGATGCAGTAGTGATATGATGCAGTAGTGATCAGATGCAATATTGATCAGATGCAGTAGTGATAAGATGCAGTAGTGATATGATGCAATAGTGATAAGATGCAGTAGTGATCAGATGCAGCAGTGATATGATGCAATAGTGATAAGATGCAGTAGTGATATGATGCAGTAGTGATCAGATGCAATATTGATCAGATGCAGTAGTGATAAGATGCAGTAGTGATATGATGCAGTAGTGATCAGATGCAATATTGATCAGATGCAGTAGTGATAAGATGCAGTAGTGATCAGATGCAGTAGTGATCAGATGCAGTAGTAATAAGATGCAATAGTGATCAGATGCAGTAGTGATCAGATGCAATAGTGATATGATGCAATAGTGATCAGATGCAGTGGTGATAAGATGTAGCAGTGATATGATGCAGTCGTGATAAGATGCAGCAGTGATATGATGCAGTCGTGATAAGATGCAGCAGTGATATGATGCAATAGTGATAAGATGCAGTAGTGATCAGATGCAGCAGTGATATGATGCAGTCGTGATAAGATGCAGCAGTGATATGATGCAATAGTGATAAGATGCAATAGTGATAAGATGCAGTAGTGATCAGATGCAATCGTGATCAGATGCAGTAGTGATATGATGCAGTAGTGATCAGATGCAATATTGATCAGATGCAGTAGTGATATGATGCAGTAGTGATCAGATGCAATATTGATCAGATGCAGTAGTGATAAGATGCAGTAGTGATCAGATGCAGTAGTAATAAGATGCAGTAGTGATCAGATGCAGTAGTAATAAGATGCAGTTGTGATAAAATGCAGTAGTGATCAGATGCAGCAGTGATCAGATGCAGTCGTGATCAGATGCAGTAGTGATAAGATGCAGTAGGGATGTAGCAGTTCCTCCTTCCTTCTCTGACAAATTCAAAATGGTCCCTGACTGAATACATTTCTCAGGTACTGCAAAATCAAATCTGAGTCGTTTCTTCTTGTAACACTTTCTACTCCTCTATGTTTCTCTGACAGATTTAGTTACTTTACAAATTCAGATTTCTGCAAAGAAACAAATGAAAACACAGAAATTATAAATATAATTTGAAAACATTTGATGGTTCCAGCTTCACACATCTTTGAGTTCTTTATGATTCACTTGATAATTGTGGTGCAGCACAAAGTCCAACGTCTCCCTCTGACATGTAGTGGAGTATAGATTACTTTAGTAAATGTACTCAGTTACTTTCTGCTGCTGACGTGTAGCTGAAACAGATAATATAAAGAACAGATAATCGATCAGTCACATTTGATACGATCAGTACTGAAGTTGTGACCGCTCTGTTGTGAACATGAGGAGACTTTAAATGTGTCCACGCCACCAACACTGTGTCTCTTCCTGTAAATCAGGTGGTGTGAAGTGTTGATGCTAAGCCCCGCCCCCTGTGTGCAGGTTTGTGACCTGTGTTGACCTCAGTGGGCGTTGCCGTTGGCGATGGCTCTGATTGAAGGCGTAGGAGACGAGGTGACACTACTCTTCGGCTCTCTGTTGCTCCTCATGGTGCTGCTGCTTGCCTGGATCTCCACCCGCACCTCCGAGCCCCCAGAACATCTGTTCACCTCCACCACAGGCCCGGACCCCTCACTGAGGCCCAGCTCCGCCCACCAGGACACAACCCCCTCCTCCACAAGCACCACATCCTCCTCATCATCCTCCTCACCCTCCAGCTCTGTGAGTGACGGCTCTCTGACAGATGCTCCGCCCACCAACACCTTCACTCAGGAGGAGAAGGGGGAGGGTGCAGGGAGGGGGGAGAGGGGGGAGGCTGGAGGAGGAGATGGTGTGAGGAGCAGAGGAGGAGGAGGGGGAGAAGGAGAGTCTTCATCGTCTCAGAGGAACATGGTGGTCAGACTGAAGTTTCTGAACGACACAGAGAGAACAGCTGAGGTCAAACCGCAGGACACCATCGGATACATCAAACGGTAACAGGCTACTGCATCACTACTACATCACGACTATATTACAACTGCATCACTACTGCGTTACTACTACATCACTTCTGCATCACTTCTGCATCACTACTGTATCACTTCTGCATCACTTCTGCATCGCTACTACATCACTTCTGCATCACTGCATCACTACTACATTACTTCTGCATCACTACTACATCACTTCTGCATCACTGCATCACTACTACATCACTTCTGCATCACTTCTGTATCGCTACTACATCACTTCTGCATCACTGCATCACTACTACATCACTTCTGCATCACTTCTGCATCACTACTACATCACTTCTGCATCACTTCTGTATCGCTACTACATCACTTCTGCATCACTGCATCACTACTACATCACTTCTGCATCACTTCTGCATCGCTACTACATCACTTCTGCATCACTACTGCATCACTACTACATCACTTCTGCATCGCTACTACATCACTTCTGCATCACTACTACATCACTTCTGCATCACTACTACATCACTTCTGCATCACTTCTGCATCGCTACTACATCACTTCTGCATCACTACTGCATCACTACTACATCACTTCTGCATCACTACTACATCACTTCTGCATCACTTCTGTATCGCTACTACATCACTACTGCATCACTTCTGCATCGCTACTACATCACTTCTGCATCACTACTGCATCACTACTACATCACTTCTGCATCACTGCATCACTACTACATCACTACTGCATCACTTCTGCATCGCTACTACATCACTTCTGCATCACTGCATCACTACTACATCACTACTGCATCACTACTACATCACTTCTGCATCACTACTGCATCACGATTGCATCACTACTACATCACTTCTGCATCGCTGCTACATCACTTCTGCATCACTACTGCATCACTACTACATCACTTATGCATCACTACTGCATCACGATTGCATCACTACTACATCACTTCTGCATCGCTGCTACATCACTTCTGCATCACTACTGCATCACTACTACATCACTTCTGCATCACTACTGCATCACGATTGCATCACTACTACATCACTTCTGCATCACTACTACATCACTTCTGCATCACTACTACATCACTTCTGCATCACTTCTGTATCGCTACTACATCACTACTGCATCACTTCTGCATCGCTACTACATCACTTCTGCATCACTACTACATCACTTCTGCATCACTGCATCACTACTACATCACTACTGCATCGCTACTACATCACTTCTGCATCACTGCATCACTACTACATCACTTCTGCATCACTTCTGTATCGCTACTACATCACTTCTGCATCACTGCATCACTACTACATCACTTCTGCATCACTTCTGCATCACTACTACATCACTTCTGCATCACTTCTGTATCGCTACTACATCACTTCTGCATCACTGCATCACTACTACATCACTTCTGCATCACTTCTGCATCGCTACTACATCACTTCTGCATCACTACTGCATCACTACTACATCACTTCTGCATCGCTACTACATCACTTCTGCATCACTACTACATCACTTCTGCATCACTACTACATCACTTCTGCATCACTTCTGCATCGCTACTACATCACTTCTGCATCACTACTGCATCACTACTACATCACTTCTGCATCACTACTACATCACTTCTGCATCACTTCTGTATCGCTACTACATCACTACTGCATCACTTCTGCATCGCTACTACATCACTTCTGCATCACTACTGCATCACTACTACATCACTTCTGCATCACTGCATCACTACTACATCACTACTGCATCACTTCTGCATCGCTACTACATCACTTCTGCATCACTGCATCACTACTACATCACTACTGCATCACTACTACATCACTTCTGCATCACTACTGCATCACGATTGCATCACTACTACATCACTTCTGCATCGCTGCTACATCACTTCTGCATCACTACTGCATCACTACTACATCACTTATGCATCACTACTGCATCACGATTGCATCACTACTACATCACTTCTGCATCGCTGCTACATCACTTCTGCATCACTACTGCATCACTACTACATCACTTCTGCATCACTACTGCATCACGATTGCATCACTACTACATCACTTCTGCATCACTACTACATCACTTCTGCATCACTACTACATCACTTCTGCATCACTTCTGTATCGCTACTACATCACTACTGCATCACTTCTGCATCGCTACTACATCACTTCTGCATCACTACTACATCACTTCTGCATCACTGCATCACTACTACATCACTACTGCATCGCTACTACATCACTTCTGCATCACTGCATCACTACTACATCACTAATGCATCACTTCTGCATCGCTGCTACATCACTTCTGCATCACTACTGCATCACTACTACATCACTTATGCATCACTACTACATCACTTCTGCATCACTACTGCATCACGATTGCATCACTACTACATCACTTCTGCATCACTACTACATCACTTCTGCATCACTACTACATCACTTCTGCATCACTACTGCATCACTACTACATCACTTCTGCATCACTACTACATCACTTCTGCATCACTACTTCATCTCTACTGCATTACTACTACATCACTTCTGCATCACTACTACATCACTTCTGCATCACTTCTGCATCACTACTACATCACTTCTGCATCACTACTGCATCACTACTACATCACTTCTGCATCACTACTTCATCTCTACTGCATTACTACATCACTACTGCATCACTTCTACATCACTTCTACATCACTACTTCATCTCTACTGCATTACTACTACATCACTTCTGCATCACTACTACATCACTTCTGCATCACTTCTGCATCACTACTACATCACTTCTGCATCACTACTGCATCACTACTACATCACTTCTGCATCACTACTTCATCTCTACTGCATTACTACATCACTACTGCATCACTTCTACATCACTTCTGCATCACTGCTACATCACTTCTGCATCACTTCTGCATCACTATTGCATCATGACTGCATCAGTACATCATCACTACTGCATTACTACTGTATCACTTCTGCATCACGACTGCATCACGACTGCATCAGTACATCATCACTACTGCATTACTACTGCATCACTTCTACATCACTTCTGCATCACTATTGCATCACGACTGCATCAGTACATCATCACTACTGCATTACTACTGCATCACTACTACATCACTTCTGCATCACGACTGCATCACTACTACATCATTTCTGCATCACTACTGCATCACGACTGCATCAGTACATCATCACTACTGCATTACTACTGTATCACTTCTGCATCACTTCTGCATCAATACTTCATCTCTGCTGCATCACTACTACATCATTTCTGCATCAGTACATCATCACTACTGCATTACTACTGTATCACTTCTGCATCAATACTTCATCTCTGCTGCATTACTACTACATCACTTTTGCATCAATACTTCATCTCTGCTGCATTACTACTACATCACTTCTACATCACTTCTGCATCACTATTGCATCACGACTGCATCAGTACTTCATTACTACATCATCACTATTTTATCACTACTGCATCACGACTTCATCACTGCTGCATTACTACTACATCCCCATTGCATCACTCCTGCATCATGACTGCATCAGTACATCACTACTGCATCACAACTGTATCACGATTGCATCATGACTGCATCACTACTACATCACTTGTGCATCATGACTGCACTACTACATCATCATGACTGCATCACTACTATGAGGCTGGTTCTGACCTTTGTCCTTTGCCCTTTCAGGACCTACTTTGCGGGTCAGGAGCAGCAGGTCCGGTTGATCTATCAAGGTCAACTGCTACAGGATGATGCTCAGACTCTGGCCTCTCTGAACCTTGTCCATAACTGCGTCCTGCACTGTCACATCTCTCAGCACGCCGGCCGCGGGGCTGCAGGGGGGGCACGGCCCGCTGACCAGGTGCAGGTGGCTCTGAACGTGGGCAGCCTGATGGTCCCCCTGCTGGTCCTCATGCTGTCAGTCTTGTGGTACTGTCAGATCCAGTACCGGCAGTTTTTCACTGCCCCGGCCACTGCCTCACTGGTCGGTGTCACCATCTTCCTCAGCCTGGTGGCCTTCGGAGTCTACCGCCGCTAGCTGCTCTCTGATTGGCTACTGCTTTTGTCCTTGTGGTGATGTCAGCAGCCGGGGCGGAGCTCTCTCTCTGTGACCTCAGACCCGGCCTGGACTTGAACCGGCGGGACTAAACAGACGTTGATGGTTAATGTTTGTTTGTGTTTCTGTTGCCATGGACACGCCATGTGTTCACAAGGACCTTATTTTAACTTTTTAGATGACATGTTTCTCTGTAGGTTTCTCATCATTGTGCCTCTTTTACTTTCTGGTTTCTTCTGGTCCTAAAGGTGTCGGACCAGCACCAGACTGTAGACTGGATCTGTCTGTACGTCTCTGTGTGTCGACGAGCGCTGTGGAAGAGAAAGAAATTCTATTAAATCATTTATTTATCTTGTTGTTGTTCTTTGAGTCTGTGTGAAGAATTCATCCAGTCAGAGAACTTAAAGTCAGGAGCTCAGGTCACATCCAACACACACACCTGAGACATCCAACACACACCTGAGACATCCAACACACACACCTGAGACATCCAACACACACCTGAGACATCCAACACTCACCTGAGACATCCAACACACACACCTGAGATGTCCAATGCACAACTGAGACGTCCAATATAGATCAGTGTGTTTGATGTGCATAACTTTCCCAGACTTCACTCTGAAAATGACCCATAATAATAATAATGATAATAATAATCCTAACTTTTTTTCTTTGTTTTTTGTTATTGTTGTTGTTGTTGTTGACAGATGTGCAGTGATGGCTGCTGGGTAATCTAAGGACATTTTCATATAGGACTTTGACTGTCACAGAGTATTTTTTATTGTGTGGTATAAATATTTTCCTGCAGTGAAGGATCTCGACGCTTCCTCCTCCACTGTGTGGATGAAGCAGCCCGGCGCCATAGACATAAATATGTAGAGGCCGCATCGAGTGGCTTTGCCCGCTGCTGCGATATGTCAACGTCGCCGCCATATTGGATGCAAGGTGAATTGTTCCTATGTGGGATCAATAAAGTTCTTATCTTAGCCATCTGAGAAGATCAAATACATTGTTTCTGGTGCCTAACTGTTTCCCAGGTATATTAGTGTTTGTGTGTCAATGAATAAACGAGAGGCATTAACGTAAATCTCTTTGTAGAAAGGCGCTTTATGAAATTAAGTCCATTCACTTCTATTAGTTTACAGTGCAGCCTTCCACATCCAATATGGCGGCGACGTTGACGTACTATGCGGTGTCTACGTACATACACGTACGTATAGACGTACATATATATGTATATATGTACGTCTATACGTATATACGTACATATATACGTATAGACGTACGTCTATACGTATATGTATACGTATATATGTACGTATATACGTATATATGTACGTATATACGTATATATGTACGTATATACGTATAGACGTACGGCGCCCTCCGGTCCGGCAGGTGGCGGTAAGTCACCGGATGTGTAAACAGATGAAGAATGTTGAGCTGTGATTGGTTGATGGATCTTATAAAGACAACATGGCGCAGACTGCACCGGTAGTCAGAGCATGAAGCTGTCCGAGGGCTGCAGATGTTACGGCCGAACAAAGTGACGTTGTTCGGGTCACACTGAGCTGCTGTGGTCAGGGTGAGCTAAGCTAATGACCTGCTAATGTTAGCAGCGGTGGCTAACGGCTAACGGCTAACGTTTGTCACTGCGGACTGAGCACCGAACTACCGGGCCCGACGGAGCCGTTAACGGTAAGATGGAGTTCGAACTGTGTTTCCACCGTAGACTCGTTATTATTAATATTATCGTTATTACGTGTCTGTGGCTCTAACAAACTGGAAACAGTATCATTTAGGTGGCGCCAACATCACCCTGCTGCCTGTCTGCGCATGCGCTAGCTGAGTGGCGATCATGTTAGTGGTTTACTTTGTGCAGTTTGATGAGTCATAATTAAATCATCACATGGACTGTGTGTGTTCCACATGTTCGTTAATAGTTTTAAAATAAATTCAGTTGCACAACAGATAAATAAAATGTAGGAAAGGTAAACGCAACAGAACGCTGTAGACTGTTAAACAGGTGGAGTAAAAGTCAAATGTCGAAATTGTTTGTCTCAGTTTATAAGTTTTAAATGTTCAACAGTGGGCAGGTCGACTCTTAACATCATCATCTTTAACATATGAAAGGAGGGACGGCTTTTGTTTGGCTTCTGATTGGTCAACAGGTTGGTCATGTGTCCTGCGCTGGTCAGATAATTCAGCCTGATGGTGGAGCGTTTATTTATTCATATCTTCGGGAGCAGGCTCGTCTTTGAGCGTATGCTAGCTACTGTTAGCATGCTGCTTCCAACATCACTTTACATCAGAAGAGACAACGTGTCAGAGACCAGGTGAAGAACATGTCAGCTGAACATTTGGACGTTAACAACAAAGAAGGAGCCAACCTGACAAACATGACTCCAACAGATGGAGGAAGCACTCAGCTGTGTTACTGCAGTAAATCCAGAGCTGTAATGTTACAGCTATACTAGGCCAGGCAGTTTTATTTATGTAGCACCATTCATACACAAGGCAATTCAGTGTGCTTTACAAGAGAAATACATTAAAATAAAACATTAAAGGAACAATAACATTGTGTTTGAGATCATTAAGACAAGACAATAAATAGTTAAACAGTGCAGAAAATATATTTAAAAAGCAAACATGAAGCAAAAGCAGACAAATATAAAAACAATAGCTACAGATTATCCTAACATAACGGAGCTGACAGTACTAGATATGAGCAGGGTCTCTCTCTCTCTCACTCACTCACTCACTCACACACACACACACACACACACACACACACACACACACACGTATTTGTGACGACCTTTGATTTTCCCTCCCTCAGCAGCACTGTTGGAATATTTGTTATTGACGATCTCTGAGCGCAGAGCGAGTGTTGATGGCGTTGGGTCTGAAGGTGTGTGTTGGCTCACAGCTGGCGTCAGCTGCACCTTGAGGCGTCCTGATCCTGGAAGTGATGACATAAAAGGCCGATTGAAGCCCCTCCCCCAGCAGTCTGTTCACAGAGGGGGGGGCGGTGACAAATCCGAGCTGAAGCGTATTCTGATCCAGGCAGCTGATAGGTGCACCTGTCCTTCAGGTGAGTCTCCACCTGCTGACATCTCTGCTCTCTGATTGGCTCTTACAGGACCACCCCTTTGACGTCCCCAGGATGGAGTTGTGATGTCATCCGTGAGGCTCCAATGTGGTGGTGAGTGATGTCACACCAGAACAAACATTGCCTTTGTGAAGAGGTCACAGTGGGCGGGGTTAACGTCAGCCGGGAGATGATGTGAACAAAAGGCCGAATTGTAGCGCCGCCCTCAGGCAGAGTGTTCTCAGAGCGCGGCGCTGTGACAAAGACCCACCGGAGCGTTTGTCTGATCCCACATCAGCTGACTGGAGGTCACATGACATAGACACAGGGTCCACTGAGCAGCCATGTCAGGAGCTTAGGGGCGGAGCTACAGTTAGTCTATAAGTAAATAATCAGCTGCTCCTGAAAATAGTAAACTCAGTATGAAACTGTTGGTTAACACATCACTGAACGTTGAATCATAAATCATTAACATCAGTTAATTTATAATAAGTGCAGCCTCACAAAAACCAACGCAGTCGCTCACATCAAAACTTGACAGCAGGTGTTGGACCGATAATGGAAGAGAGAACACATGTTCACACAGAACCAAATGGCGGCGGCTTCATGTGGCTCCAGTGTGTGATGTCAGGCAGCATCAGTTTGTGTCAGCTTCATCATTTAACCACGCCTCTTTGTCTGACAGAAACATGTGGAAGCAGCTGCATCGCCACCTCCTGGACAACCTGAGTACTGCACCAAGAACACCACAGTCGCCTCTTCCTGTTCAGAGCCTCAGAGAAACCAGCAGGTGTTTGACTGTCACAGACACGTCAGCGTTCTTTGCTCCAACGTTTGACTGAAGGAAAAAACAACTTCTTCAATTCTAACATTGTTTTAATAAAAAGAAAATGTTGATTCACCTCAGATTGGTTTTTGTGTTTATACCAACACGTCCAATCAGAGACGTTTCCTTCATCAGCTGATCAGTTTGTTCTGAGTTGAGCACAAACTTGACAGGAGTGTACTGAGACGTGTTTCATCAGCTCACCTATCTTACATCATTACTCCTCAGAGGTGGAGGGAGGGCTCGGATTAGAGATACAGTAAAATACAAAATGTGAAGTTAAAGAACTTTAATTTTAAACTTAAACCAACATTAAAGATGTTGTTCTTATATAATTTCACTGTTGCTGAGTTGTGTGTGTGTGTGTGTGTGTGTGTGTGTGTGGCATCCTGTTGTGTACTCGCGTGTTCATATGTACCCGAAGGTGGTGCAGTGAAAGTATTTCCCTCAGACGGAGGAAGAATGAAGAATACTAAGGGAAAGTACAAGTACCCTGAGTTTGTACTTGAGTACTTCAGAGTAATCAGTTACTTTTATCACATCTTCTGTTCATGAATCTGAAATTTTTCCTCCTGACTTTGTCTTTCTGAACTCGTCGCTTTTGCTTTCACATCTATTATCACAGGTGATGACACACACATCTATTATCACAGGTGATGACACACACATCTATTATCACAGGTGATGACACACACATCTATTATCACAGGTGATGACACACACATGTATTATCACAGGTGATGACACACATCTGTGATCACAGGTGATGACACACACTGTGTGATGTGATGACAATCTGACTGGGAAGCTTTTTGATTCTTATGATGTTGCTGAGTATCTGTGACAGTTTTGCTTACATCAGAGGTCCAACTTATTTTCTTCACGGGCCACAAACAGGTCAGTTTGGTGTCAGGTGGGTCGGACCAATAACATCATCACACAGTAACCTGTAAGAACCATCAGCTCAATAGTAGAACTACAAACACATTCTGCAGATGTTAATCCTTTTGTAAAACATGAACAGTTTGAGACCTGACTGTTGTCTGTGCTTATGCGCCGAACAACAGTTCAGAGTACCTGCCCTTTTTGGAGTCCCTGGGACGGGTGCTGGGCAGTGCCCTGACCAGGGACTCCATTGTTCTGCTGGGGGACTTCAACGCTCACGTCGGCAATGACAGCGGGACCTGGAGGGGCGTGATCAGGAGGAACGGCCTGCCCGATCTGAATCTGAGTGGTGTTTAGTTATTGGACTTCTGTGCGGGTCGCAGTTTGGCCATAACTAACACCATGTTCAAACATAAGGATGTCCATCAGTGCACGTGGCACCAGGACAGCCTAGGTCGCAGGTCGTATTTTTAGTCGTATCATTTGACCTGCGGCCATATGTTTTGGACACTCGGGTGAAGAGAGGAGCAGAGCTGTCAACTGATCACCACCTGGTGGTGAGTTGGATCAGATGGTGGGGGAAGACGCCGCGCGGACCTGGCGGGCCCAAACGAACAGTGAGGGTCTGCTGGGAACACCTGGCGGAAGAACCTGTCCAGATGATCTTCAACTCCCACCTCCGGGAGAGCTTCGACCACGTCCCGAGGGCAGAGGGGGACATTGAGTCCGAATGGGCCTTGTTCCGCTCTGCCATTGTCGAGGTGGTGGTTGCGAGTTGTGGCCGCAAGGCTGCTGGGGCCAGTCGCGGTGGTAATCCCCGAACCCGCTGGTGGACACCGGAGGTAAGGGGAGCCGTCAGGCTGAAGAAGGAGGCCTACAGGGCATGGTTGGTCTGTGGGTCTCCGGAAGCAGCTGACGGGTACCGGCAGGCCAAGCGGAGCGCAGCGGCAGCAGTCGTTGAGGCAAAAACTCGGGCGTGGGAGGAGTTCAGTGAGGCCATCGAGGAAGACTATCGATCGGCTCCAAAGAGGTTCTGGCAAACCGTCCGGTGCCTAAGGGGGGGAAGGCGGCAACTTGCTCACACTGTTTACAGTGGGGATGGGGAGCTGCTGATGTCAACTGGGGACATTGTCGGGCGGTGAAAGGAATACTTTGAGGAGCTCCTCAATCCCACCAACACGTATTCCAGTGAGGAAGCAGAGACGGGGGTCTCGGG
Organism: Cromileptes altivelis; assembly: GCA_013133815.1. Classification (NCBI taxonomy): domain Eukaryota; kingdom Metazoa; phylum Chordata; class Actinopteri; order Perciformes; family Serranidae; genus Cromileptes; species Cromileptes altivelis. The sequence continues at coordinate 41,882,513 of CM023144.1, read as the reverse complement.
GGCGGGTCGTCCAATTTCTGGGGCAGAAGTTGCTGAGGTAGTGAAACAACTCCGAGGCGGTGGAGCCCCAGGGGTGGATGAGATTTGTCCTGGATATCTCAAGGCTCTGGATGTTGTAGGGCTGTTCTGGCTGACACGCCTCTACAACATTGCATGGACATCGGGGGCAGTGCCTCTGGAGTGGCAGACCGGGGTGGTGGTCCCCATTTTCAAGAAAGGGAACCAAAGGGTGTGTTCCAACTACAGGGGGATCACACTCCTCAGCCTACCCGTTAAGGTCTACTCCAGGGTGCTGGAGAAGAAGGTCCGGTTGATAGTTGAACCTCAGATTGAGGAGAAGCAATGTGGTTTTCGTCCCGGACGCGGAACCGTGGACCAGCTCTAAACCCTCGCCAGGGTGCTGGAGGGGGCATGGGAGTTCGCCCAACCAGTCCACATGTGTTTTGTGGATTTGGAGAAGGCTTACGACCGTGTCCCCAGGGGCATCCTGTGGGGGGTGCTCCGGGAGTATGGGGTTGGTGGCCCCTTGCTAAGGGCCATCCAGTCCCTGTACCGAAGGAGCATGAGTCTGGTTCGCGTGGCTGGCAGTAAGTCGGACCTGTTCCCGGTGAGGGTTGGACTCCGCCAGGGCTGCCCTTTGTCACCGGTTCTGTTCATAACTTTTATGGACAGAATTTCTAGGGGCAGCCGAGTGGTGGAGGGTGTCAGGTTCGGTGACGGGAGGATCTCGTCCCTGCTTTTTGCAGATGACGTGGTCCTCCTAGCTCCATCGAACAGTGACCTCCAGCTCTCGCTGAGGCGGTTCGCAGCCAAGTGTGAAGTGGCTGGGATGAGAATCAGCACCTCCAAGTCTGAGGCCATGGTCCTCAGCCAGAAAAGGGTGGATTGCCCACTCCAGGTCAGGGGGGAGGTCCTTCCTCAGGTGGAGGAGTTTAAGTATTGGGATCTTGTTCACGAGTGAGGGTAGGATGGAGCGGGAGATTGACAGGCAGATTGGGGCGGCGTCAGCAGTGATGCAGGTGTTTAACTGGTCCGTTATGGTGAAGAGGGAGCTTAGCCAGAAAGCGGATAAGCGGAGGACGACAACAGTTTGAGACCTCTTCAGAAAAATGTGTTGTTTCAGTTTGTCCACGTTCACTCGCTCAGACTCTCACCGTCATCACGTGTGTTGATTCACACATGTCCTGATACCGATGCTTCTGAACTGACTGACGACGTGTTGCACAATGTTCAGTGTCTCAGTAAGTGTTTGGCTGAATCCAAATCCCCACCCTCTGGATTTGCACACTGAGCCCTCACGGACTTCAGGTGTACGTAATGTTTATGGGGTTGTGTGTGTGTGTGTGTGTGTGTGTGTGTGTGTGTGTTTCTGTAAGCAATTTAGAAAAATTAAATTGTCACGTCCGTATTGCAATGAATTGTAGGCAATTAAACCAGTGAAGTCTACACCCCCAGCAGACTCTCTGGAGGTCCGCAGAGAGTGTTGTGTTCTTGCCACGCCCCTTTTACTGGGGATGCATCGGAGCAGACTTGTGTGGACTTAAAGGGATAGTGCACCCAAAAATGAAAATTCAACCATTATCTACTCACCCATATGCTGAGGGAGGCTAAGGTGAAGTTTTAGAGTCCTCACATCACTTAAAGGGGAGAGTGGGTAGCAGCACAACTCCACCTAATGGAGGCATGTGACCTGTATATATATGTGTATGAATGAATGAATGAGTTTTATTTTCGTGTCATGTCCAAAGACCCATCCCATACGTTGCAAAAAACCGTATCGTGATGCACATTTGCTCTGATGACAGTGCACGTCTGTGGTGTGTCGGATTTAACATGTGTGGCCGGTAAATGATTGAGTCTAATGAAAAACTGTGTGGTTCACACACATATTCATTGGGGAAAGACAGCACATCTAAACGGGGTCTGAAGATCCTCTCCCAGCGTAAAGCATTGTGAATTAAATCTGCCTACATATGAACAACCCATGTGTGTATGCTAGCTTGCTTCAGAGTTTACTCAGAGTTTGACTTACCTCTCTGTCTGGAGCTGAAAACCCAGAGTTTCCCTCATCTCAGGGTTAACATACTCAGAGTTTCCACTCTCTGTTAACCCCAGGTCAGGGTGGAGAAACCTCTGAGGCACAACTTTACATGAAGAAGGCAAGGCATTGTTTCACTTTCTCCTGAAACCTGGCACCTCTTCTCGTCATCTGGTGGGCCGGGTCTGGCCCGCGGGCCGTATGTTTGACACCCCTGGTTACATTGTTTGAATATTTTATCTTTCTGAATATTTATTTTTACAGTTGTGTCAGTGTTGGGTCAGAGGACGCTAACACGGATCCAAATAAAGAAAAATAATGTTAATATTGTTGTTATTATTTGTCCCATTTGTTAATTACTCTTTATTAAAATAACGCACATGAAATATTCTCATTCAGGGACGGTTCTTTATTTATCAGAGGAGGGGGTGAAGCTACAGGTATTTTTTTCTTGACCCTGACAGGCTGAATGAAATGTCACTATTTTAAATTCACATTTGGTTATGGTGTTTTTGTAAATGATAGAAGCGTCGTCACACATGTGTCCAAGGGTTGTCGGACAGCTGACAATTCCACAAAAAATAATATTTTTATTTCTGGCTGTGATAAACAGTGTCATGGTGTGCTTCAATTACTTTTCCAAAGCTTCTTTTTACTTTTTAATAATTCCATGATTTTTCCAGGCCTGGAAAATGTGATTATGAAGGTCCATGACTTTCTCCAGTTTTCCAGGACTCCAGTCAGCAGTGAAATAAAAACAAAACACAACCTGGGGGGTTGAACTTTTCCCCGGAAGTCGCCAGCTGCTGCTGCAGGAGGAGGAGAAGAAGAAGAAGTTGGCGCTGTTAGCTCAACACTCAACTTTACAAACGGAGCCGTCGTTGAGCAGTTGGACCGGAGGGATGGACATCGACACGGCTTCACCGGTAAACACACCGACCGACCCCCCGTCCTAACGCCAACCGGAGAGTCTCACAGCGAAGCTGTTACTGGAGCTAAGCTAACGGTGCTAGCGTCCAGACCTGAGGGGAGCGACCTGCCCCACCAGACTCCATTCAGAAAACACAGCATTTAAGGACCGGCGGCCAGTTCTCTAGCGGTGCACACTAACGTTACCGGACACAAAGATGATAGAACACGTTATTACGCTGCCGCCGTTAATTCGGCCTCGACCCAACAGAACTCCGTTCCAGTTAAACGTTAATGATCCGGTAAAGTTTGGTGCTGCAACAAGACACAGTGAGGACAAACAGGTGAGGCAGCGTTAAGTTTGAATCAATGTGGTGTTAGCCGAATGAAAGAGTCACGTGCATTCATCTGACTTCACCCAAATTTACTGACCTGTCTGTCTGCGTGTGTCTGTCACTGAGGGCAGAAAATACAGTAGTCGGATTCTGAATGGAGTTTGGTTCAGGTCTTGCCTGCTGTGGGTCTGCTTGATGTCCGCCGCTGTAGAGGCCTGAACCCAGTGTTTCAAACACCAGGATTAACATCTAATACTGCAGGATCAATACTAACACTGGCACTGCACACTAACACCAACACTGGCACTGCACACTAACACCAACACTGGCACTGCACACTAACACCAACACTGGTACTGCACACTAACACTGGCACTGCACACTAACACCAACACTGGTACTGCACACTAACTGCACACTAACACTGGCACTGCACACTAACACCAACACTGGCACTGCACACTAACACCAACACTGGCACTGCACACTAATACCAACACTGGCACTGCACACTAACACCAACACTGGCACTGCACACTAACACCAACACTGGCACTGCACACTAACTGCACACTAACACTGGCACTGCACACTAACTGCACACTAACACTGGCACTGCACACTAACTGCACACTAACACTGGCACTGCACACTAACTGCACACTAACACTGGCACTGCACACTAACACCAACACTGGTACTGCACACTAACACCAACACTGGTACTGCACACTAACACTGGCACTGCACACTAACACCAACACTGACACTGCACACTAATACCAACACTGGCACTGCACACTAACACCAACACTGGCACTGGCACTGCACACTAACACCAACACTGGTACTGCACACTAATACCAACACTGGCACTGCACACTAACACCAACACTGGCACTGCACACTAACACCAACACTGGCACTGCACACTAATACCAACACTAACACTGGTACTGCACACTAACTGCACACTAACACTAACACTGGTACTGCACACTAACACTGGCACTGCACACTAATACTAACACTAACACTGGTACTGCACACTAATACCAACACTGGCACTGCACACTTACACCAACACTGGCACTGCACACTAACTGCACACTAACACTGGCACTGCACGCTAATACTAACACTGGCACTGCACGCTAATACTAACACTGGCACTGCACACTAATACCAACACTGGCACTGCACACTAACACCAACACTGGCACTGCACACTAATACCAACACTGGCACTGCACACTAACACCAACACTGGCACTGCACACTAATACTAACACTAACACTGGTACTGCACACTAACTGCACACTAATACCAACACTGGCACTGCACACTAATACACTAATACTAACACTAACACTGGCACTGCACACTAATACCAACACTGGCACTGCACACTAACACCAACACTGGCACTGCACACTAATACTAACACTAACACTGGTACTGCACACTAACTGCACACTAATACCAACACTGGCACTGCACACTAATACTAACACTAACACTGGTACTGCACTCTAAGTGCACACTAACACTAACACTGGTACTGCACTCTAAGTGCACACTAACACTAACACTGGTACTGCACACTAACACTGGCACTGCACACTAATACTAACACTAACACTGGTACTGCACACTAATACCAACACTGGCACTGCACACTTACACCAACACTGGCACTGCACACTAACTGCACACTAACACTGGCACTGCACGCTAATACTAACACTGGCACTGCACGCTAATACTAACACTGGCACTGCACACTAATACCAACACTGGCACTGCACACTAACACCAACACTGGCACTGCACACTAATACCAACACTGGCACTGCACACTAACACCAACACTGGCACTGCACACTAATACTAACACTAACACTGGTACTGCACACTAACTGCACACTAATACCAACACTGGCACTGCACACTAATACACTAATACTAACACTAACACTGGCACTGCACACTAATACCAACACTGGCACTGCACACTAACACCAACACTGGCACTGCACACTAATACTAACACTAACACTGGTACTGCACACTAACTGCACACTAATACCAACACTGGCACTGCACACTAATACACTAATACTAACACTAACACTGGCACTGCACACTAATACTAACACTAACACTGGTACTGCACTCTAAGTGCACACTAACACTAACACTGGTACTGCACACTAACTGCACACTAATACCAACACTGGCACTGCACACTAATACTAACACTAACACTGCTACTGCACACTAACTGCACACTAACACTGGCACTGCACGCTAATACTAACACTGGCACTGCACACTAATACCAACACTGGCACTGCACACTAACTGCACACTAACACTGGCACTGCACACTAACTGCACACTAACACTGGCACTGCACAGTAACTGCACACTAACACTGGCACTGCACACTAACACCAACACTGGTACTGCACACTAACACCAACACTGGTACTGCACACTAACACTGGCACTGCACACTAACACCAACACTGACACTGCACACTAATACCAACACTGGCACTGCACACTAATACTAACACTGGCACTGCACACTAACACCAACACTGGCACTGCACACTAATACTAACACTGGCACTGCACACTAATACTAACACTGGCACTGCACACTAATACCAACACTGGCACTGCACACTAACACCAACACTGGCACTGCACACTAACACCAACACTGGCACTGCACACTAACACCAACACTGGTACTGCACACTAACACCAACACTGGTACTGCACACTAACACTGGCACTGCACACTAACACCAACACTGACACTGCACACTAATACCAACACTGGCACTGCACACTAATACTAACACTGGCACTGCACACTAACACCAACACTAACACTGGCACTGCACACTAACACCAACACTGGTACTGCACACTAATACCAACACTGGCACTGCACACTAACACCAACACTGGCACTGCACACTAACACCAACACTGGCACTGGCACTGCACACTAACACCAACACTGGTACTGCACACTAATACCAACACTGGCACTGCACACTAACACCAACACTGGCACTGCACACTAACACCAACACTGGCACTGCACACTAATACCAACACTAACACTGGTACTGCACACTAACTGCACACTAACACTAACACTGGTACTGCACACTAACACTGGCACTGCACACTAATACTAACACTAACACTGGTACTGCACACTAATACCAACACTGGCACTGCACACTTACACCAACACTGGCACTGCACACTAACTGCACACTAACACTGGCACTGCACGCTAATACTAACACTGGCACTGCACACTAATACTAACACTGGCACTGCACACTAATACCAACACTGGCACTGCACACTAACACCAACACTGGCACTGCACACTAATACCAACACTGGCACTGCACACTAACACCAACACTGGCACTGCACACTAATACTAACACTAACACTGGTACTGCACACTAACTGCACACTAATACCAACACTGGCACTGCACACTAACACCAACACTAACACTGGCACTGCACACTAACACCAACACTGGTACTGCACACTAATACCAACACTGGCACTGCACACTAACACCAACACTGGCACTGCACACTAACACCAACACTGGCACTGCACACTAACACCAACACTGGTACTGCACACTAATACCAACACTGGCACTGCACACTAACACCAACACTGGCACTGCACACTAACACCAACACTGGCACTGCACACTAATACCAACACTAACACTGGTACTGCACACTAACTGCACACTAACACTAACACTGGTACTGCACACTAACACTGGCACTGCACACTAATACTAACACTAACACTGGTACTGCACACTAATACCAACACTGGCACTGCACACTTACACCAACACTGGCACTGCACACTAACTGCACACTAACACTGGCACTGCACGCTAATACTAACACTGGCACTGCACGCTAATACTAACACTGGCACTGCACACTAATACCAACACTGGCACTGCACACTAACACCAACACTGGCACTGCACACTAATACCAACACTGGCACTGCACACTAACACCAACACTGGCACTGCACACTAATACTAACACTAACACTGGTACTGCACACTAACTGCACACTAATACCAACACTGGCACTGCACACTAATACACTAATACTAACACTAACACTGGCACTGCACACTAATACCAACACTGGCACTGCACACTAACACCAACACTGGCACTGCACACTAATACTAACACTAACACTGGTACTGCACACTAACTGCACACTAATACCAACACTGGCACTGCACACTAATACACTAATACTAACACTGGCACTGCACACTAATACTAACACTAACACTGGTACTGCACTCTAAGTGCACACTAACACTAACACTGGTACTGCACACTAACTGCACACTAATACCAACACTGGCACTGCACACTAATACTAACACTAACACTGCTACTGCACACTAACTGCACACTAACACTGGCACTGCACGCTAATACTAACACTGGCACTGCACACTAATACCAACACTGGCACTGCACACTAATACCAACACTGGCACTGCACACTAACACCAACACTGGCACTGCACACTAATACTAACACTGGCACTGCACGCTAATACTAACACTGGCACTGCACACTAATACCAACACTGGCACTGCACACTAACACCAACACTGGCACTGCACACTAATACCAACACTGGCACTGCACACTAACACCAACACTGGCACTGCACACTAATACCAACACTGGCACTGCACACTAATACTAACACTAACACTGGTACTGCACACTAACTGCACACTAATACCAACACTGGCACTGCACACTAATACTAACACTAACACTGGTACTGCACACTAACTGCACACTAACACTGGCACTGCACGCTAATACTAACACTGGCACTGCACGCTAATACTAACACTGGCACTGCACGCTAATACTAACACTGGCACTGCACACTAATACCAACACTGGCACTGCACACTAATACCAACACTGGCACTGCACACTAACACCAACACTGGCACTGCACACTAATACCAACACTGGCACTGCACACTAATACCAACACTGGCACTGCACACTAATACCAACACTGGCACTGCACACTAACACCAACACTGGCACTGCACACTAATACCAACACTGGCACTGCACACTAACACCAACACTGGCACTGCACACTAATACTAACACTAACACTGGTACTGCACACTAACTGCACACTAACACCAACACTGGCACTGCACACTAATACTAACACTAACACTGGTACTGCACACTAACTGCACACTAATACCAACACTGGCACTGCACACTAATACCAACACTGGCACTGCACACTAATACCAACACTGGCACTGCACACTAACACCAACACTGGCACTGCACACTAATACTAACACTAACACTGGTACTGCACACTAACTGCACACTAATACCAACACTGGCACTGCACACTAATACTAACACTAACACTGGTACTGCACTCTAAGTGCACACTAACACTAACACTGGTACTGCACACTAACTGCACACTAATACCGACACTGGCACTGCACACTAATACTAACACTAACACTGCTACTGCACACTAACTGCACACCAACACTGGCACTGCACACTAATACTAACACCAACACTGGCACTGCACACTAATACTAACACTAACACTGGTACTGCACCCTAACTGCACACTAACACTAACACTGGTACTGCACACTAACACTAACACTGGAACTGCACACTAACTGCACACTAATACTAACACTGGTACTGCACACTAACTGCACACTAATACTAACACTGGTACTGCACACTAACACTAACACTAACACTGGTACTGCACACTAACTGCACACTAATACCAACACTGGCACTGCACACTAATACTAACACTAACACTGGCACTGCACTCTAAGTGCACACTAACACTAACACTGGTACTGCACACTAACTGCACACTAATACCAACACTGGCACTGCACACTAATACTAACACTAACACTGCTACTGCACACTAACTGCACACTAATACCAACACTGGCACTGCACACTAATACTAACACTAACACTGCTACTGCACACTAACTGCACACTAACACCAACACTGGCACTGCACACTAATACTAACACCAACACTGCTACTGCACACTAACTGCACACTAACACCAACACTGGCACTGCACACTAATACTAACACCAACACTGGCACTGCACACTAATACTAACACTAACACTGGTACTGCACTCTAAGTGCACACTAACACTAACACTGGTACTGCACACTAACTGCACACTAACACTAACACTGGTACTGCACACTAACACTAACACTGGAACTGCACACTAACTGCACACTAATACTAACACTGGTACTGCACACTAACTGCACACTAACACTAACACTGGTACTGCACACTAACACTAACACTGGTACTGCACACTAACTGCACACTAACACTAACACTGGTACTGCACACTAACACTAACACTGGTACTGCACACTAACTGCACACTAACACTAACACTGGAACTGCACACTAATTACGAGCTCAGGTTTATTTAGATGAAGTCTGTTTCATGACAGTAGAGATTGGGTTTGGTGAAAGAAATTTCGGGGCTGTTTCTGGTGAAACAAAAAGGATCTCCCCGTTTAACACAAAACTCTTTCTTTGGAGATCCTTTCCATTGTCAGGGTTCCCACAGTTTTGGAAAACCTGGAAAAGTCATTGAATTTTTACAGCCTCATTTCTCAGGCCTGGAAAAGTCCTGGAAATTTTGCTTTGTGTAGTAAAATGTATTGTTACAATAATCTGTGGAAAACGTTCAGTGTACCATCAGATAACAGTGATTTTACTTTCTATAGCTGTTGGCTTATCGGAGTTCTGACGTGATTCATTACGTCTTTGCGTTCGTGTCCACGTCTGTCAGTCAGCTGGATTTGTGTTTGACTCATGTAAAGGACAGTGTGCTGAATTTAGACAGTTCTGTTTGTGTTGTATGTTGTGAATCATCATGGAAATATTATTATGGGTCCTTGAAAGTCATGGAAATGTTTTTAATGTTGACATAATGCATGGGAACTCTGCAGAGCGTTGTCAGACACAAACACCATGAGCCCGTCAGCCGTCACGCCTATCAGTCACTCAGAGTCCACGTTACAAAGTTATTCTTTAATGTCACATTTGTGTCGCTGACTCTGGATCAGACTGATCAAAGGTGTGATTTCAGGATGCAGCCAAAGACGTTCGGATCAAAATGGAACCAGACGGTGATGTGGAGATCCAGTCGTATCCCGTCCTCATGAAGCTTTGCGTCAAACTGACCGACTGCAGGCTGTGGCTACAGGGACGGGACTTCCTGTCTCTTGGTAAGTATCAGTCGATAAAATCTAGGGCTGTCCCAAATAATTATTTTTCTAGCGATTAATCTAGCAATTATTTTTTCGATTAATCGACTAATCTAATGACTAATTTTTTTCTTAGTGTAACGATTATTTTTTTTCAATTATTTGATTGATGAGGCAATTTAAATTTGAATTTGAATTAGTTTTTAAATAATTTGAATACCAAAACATTTCTTATTAACATTAACATTTATTGACACATAAACACTTCAACAGTGCCTTGTAGAGCATTAGTATTCAAGCAGATCATCTTTAACGTGAAATAAAATTCAAGTTGTAGTGCAGAGTAACACAATCTGAGGTCAGATATTATTTTATCCAAAAAAAATAAATTAAATATTCAAGTCACTCGGGGGTAATACAATAATCAATTCAATTTTATTTATAAAGCCCAATATCACAAATCACAATTTGCCTCACAGGGCTTTACAGCATACGACATCCCTCTGTCCTTAAGACCCTCACAGCAGATCAGGAAAAACTCCCCAAAAAAACCCTTTAACGGGGAAAAAACAGTAGAAACCTCAGGAAGAACAACTGAGGAGGGATCCCTCTTCCAGGACGGACAGACGTGCAATAGATGTCGTACAGAACAGATCAGCATAATAAAAAATAAAAATAAAAAATCTCACTTAAGAGTCGGCATTCTTTTTTTCTTTTAGAACAAACAGTAACATTCGAACACAAGCTCTGAACGCCCGTCCCCCTTGCTTTCTCTTTTCTGGCAGCTTTCCTCTTATCTTATGCCAAAAAGTGCAACGTAACTATATAATGAAAACAACAATCTTCTAGTGTAAAGTAATACACTTTAGACCCTCTCTCCCTTTTGCCCTTTTCCTCCTCTCCTTTCTCTATTTCTTAGGAGGATGATGTGTATGTAATTCCTGTGCGTGTGTGTGTGTGTGTGTGTGTGTGTGTGTTTTAAGACACAGTTAGGCATTCGTGTGGAGGAATGCCAACATATCCACATGGTCAGCAGTCAGGCTGGCCCTTTTCTTGGTCACTATGTTTCCTGCAGCTGAAGAAACCCTTTCAGATGGCGTTGATGTAGCAGGTAGAGCCAAATAAGACTTAGCTAGAATAAAGAGGGTGAGGAACCTACCCTCATTTTCCCTCCACTACTGAAGGGGGTCGTTCTCCCCAAAATAAAGAAGTACCTCACTCCTCACTTTTTCACCATCACCATCATCATCCTGGCTCATGTCATCGCCACTGTTGCTTTCCTTTGCTTAGCATCTTTTGTGCGCACAAGCCCTTTACTTTCAATGTAGACGTGCGTCGTGTGTGCTCACAACCCAAAGCAACACCATAGCGGCGTGCATTCGGTGCTACGTGCTTGTTTTTTTGTCCGGCGCACAGCTCCACGGACCTGCTTCTTCCTCTAATGTTGTGTCAGATCCTGGTTCCCCCTCGGGCTGTGTCTCTCCTACTGTTTCCCACGGAGCTCTGCCCCGTTTGAAAGGTGAAGGAAGCCCGTGTGTAGAAAGACGTCGCCTCCGAGATGTAGAATGTGTAGCATAGAAGAGAAACACACATTTCAGGGCCGTTGACTTGTATCATCAGAACAGACATGTCCTTTGAGGGGGGACAATACCTGACAGTAATATTCTCAGCTGTCAGGATGTGCCTGCTGTAAAGAGTAAATATAATCATAGGAGGCTGAAAATCACAGGACATGTGTGTTGATACAAGTCAGCAGTATAAATCTCAAGCATGTGGGGGCCTCCTTTCATATTTAAGAGAGGAGGGCACCGTATCTAAACATACAGCTGTCAAGATGCCCCCCGCCACAGGCCTTTGCCTCCTTGGTCTCGAACAAACCCAGGGAAAACCCTGGTCCACTGGTGACCGGTAACTGGTGAGTGTGATTTTGGATGTGACATGTTTTAGCTTAGTTTTCATGGTGTCCATTGAAGTCACACATTTCTTCTCCATCAGATCTGTAAAGGGGAGCCTAGAGTGAAATGTGTTGACCATTTCACGGAAACCTACTCCTTCCACAATAGCAAGGGGCCTCATGTCTTTGACAGTCATTGATAGAATGCTGTCTGTCAACATGGCAGCCATCTGTGTGCCGGTGTGCAGGGAGTAGGGGTCTTCTTATGGAAAAAATCCTTCACACTTCTTTGCTGGCTCCTAAAAAGGTGACAAACCCCAAACACAAGGGTCAATGAACTTACTCTTATAACTTATGATTTAGTTTGTTAATGTACAGTCCACATCATTGCATGTGCTGGTATGCCAGTCATTTGTCAGACATGTAATCAGAACATAGGCTACTGGACCTCAACTTCAGAAAGGATTGCTATTGATTAGATAGTAATCAGTAGCAGATCAAGTTAATTGTATTTAGTTTTATTTCCTGTATAGCTCCAGATCACAACAGAAGTCATGTAAGGTTACCTTTCCTGTAGAACAGGTCTATACCTGTCCTTTTATTAATCTAACTAAAGAGACTTATATTATTTGTCTTTTTCACATGACTGCATGTCATTTCTGTCTCTACATGGTCACGCCTTTACAACTCTCCTCTGCTCTGTGTGTCATACACACACACACACACACACACACACATACACACACACACAGGTGGCTCGGGCCGCATTTTCCTAACCAAACCCGACCCGAGTCCGAGACAATTATAACCCATCCCGGCCCAAACCTGTAGCAACACACAGTACACACACTCACAGGAACATACCCGGATGATAAACTGCAGATTTAAACTAGCCTACGTTACTGAGGGTAGGGTACATAAGTAGGCTAACAAAGCAAAAGTCAAATGTTACAGTGGACTTAAACTTAGACTAAAACAAACACCCAACATGGGAAAGGGAAAAACTTGACAGAACTTACGGTGTTTTGCCATCTTGGTTCACGGCTCCAGGGTGTCGTCTTTTTAGTTGCTCACTCATCGCCGACGTGCTTGTGTGGTACAACAGCTGCGTTTTACACAATCGCCAAACCTTGGTATCTGCTCTGCTGAATGTGAAGTGTTCCTAAACTTTTGAAGAGCATGTACAACATGATTTTTTTAGTTTGTTGAAGCCCTGAGGAGTCGATACCAGCACTACTGCTGCACACCACCATTTTTTTGTTTGAATCGACGCGTCCACGCAAATAATTCGCGTCAACGTGTTAGTGTAGTTGATGACGTCGACGCGTCGCACCAGCCCTATTAAAATCTGTTGTGATCTAAACTCATCAGGAGAATAAATGAATTCTAAAGATTTGGGTCAAGAACAAAAACAGTTTTATGGTTTATTTAGACTTTTATATTAAAGCAGATTTTCAGTGCAGAGCTGCAGAATGTCATTTATTTACCATCACCGTGAAGTCGACCTGTGCCATGAACGCATCATGAAACTCAGATTTATTGAGTTAGTTTAAAGAGAGTTTGAGGGGTAAAATGTACGTAACAGAATGTTGGAAATAATTTAATTTGATTTTTTTTAATTTTCAGTTGTATTTTAGCAGTTTGATATCTGTTTATTCATCACAAGTATCATCACATCATGGTGCCGCCATGTTTTACTGTGTCCGTCTGTGAGTCACTTGTTAAAGAAGTTGACCTCTGACCTCTCCTTCCCGCAGACGACCACCCTCAGCTGTGTCCCCAGAGGCCGAGGCAGCACCGGCCAACCAACACGGGCAGGAAGATGGTGTACTGCTGCGACTGTAACAAAGGCTTTTACAAACAGTCCCACCTGGAGGCTCACCGCAGGACCCACCGAGGACAGAAACCCAACGAGTGCTGGCAGTGCGGGAAGACCTACCCGACCCTTATGAGCCTTGTCGTCCACCAGCAGATCCACGACCGCAAGGAGCCCTACCGCTGCTCCTACTGCGACAAGACCTTCGCCCTGAAGAGGGACTGGAAGACCCACCACCGTACGCACTCCGGCACCAAACCCTTCAAGTGCTGGTTCTGTGGGGACGGCTTCAGTGAGCAGGGCGAGCTCAACGATCACCTGGAGCAGCACAAGGGGGAGAAGTGCTACCACTGCAAAGTCTGCAACAAGATGTTTGTCTCCTACCAGGGCTTCAACTTCCACCGCAAGTCGCACAAGAACCCGAAGCCACTGCCCTGTCTCAAGTGCAAGAAGACCTTCAGCAACCCTCAGAGCCTGAAGCTCCACCAGGTGACCCACTCCAACAGGAAGCCGCACAAATGCTCCACCTGCGGCAAAGGCTTCAAGCTGCTGAGCGGCCTGCGCTGCCACCAGCGGACCCACGAGGACCTGAAGGACTACCACTGCACTGAGTGCGGCAAGTGTTTCTCCAGCCTGCAGGGGCTGAAGCTGCACAACCGCACGCACACTGGACTTAAGCCCTACAAGTGCACAGAGTGCGGGAAGAGGTTCACCCAGTCACCGCACCTCAAGTCTCACATGGTCACCCACACCGGAGAGCGGCCGTTCCTCTGCATCACCTGCGGCAAGAGATTCACCCAGTCGTCCCACCTGAGGTCTCACATCACGCTGTTCCACGTGGGCGAGAAGCCATTCACCTGCGACGACTGCGGCAAGAGCTTCACAATCGCTCACTACCTGAAGATGCACCGGCTGAGCCACACCAAGGAGAAGCTGTACCAGTGCTCATACTGCGAGAAGTCCTTCTCCTACCACAACTCCTGGAGGGCCCACGAGAGGATCCACACCGGTGAGCGTCCCTTCACCTGCAGAGACTGCGGTCAAAGCTTCATCACGTCGGGCTCGCTGCTGAGCCACCAGAGATCCAAACACACGGGAGAGAAGAGCCACTACTGCATCACCTGCGGAGAGTTCTTCTTCACCAGCTCGCTGCTGCGGGTCCACCAGCTCGACCACACCGGAGAGCGGCCGCATGCCTGCAGCTGCGGCAAGACCTTTAAAACCAAAGGAGTGCTGCGCTACCACCTGAAGAGGTTCATCCACCACCGGCCAGCCCAGTGAACACCTGCTGCTGCTGCTGCTGCTGCTGCTGCTGCTGCTGCTGCTGCTGCTGCTGCTGCTGCTGCTGCTGCTGGGAGTGTGTATGGAGGGCGGGGACAAAGGGATAGGTGCATGCAGGTGGTCTAACAGGAAGTTAGTTATGGTAGTTTATCGGCAGAGGCACACAGATCATAAAGATGAAGATACTCCAACAGTCGTCTTCATCACTCAGTGAAACATGTTGATATCAGTCAGTGAGGCTTCATCTGAGTCATCGTCCATAAATCAGCTGAGAAATCGGAAAACAAACAGTTATCATGTTTTCTCCAGAGACAGTCGCTCCCTCCACGACTTCACACTGTCTCACACTCATTCAGCCAATCCCTATCAAGTCTGCACGGCCTCGTCATTTTGTCCAATCACCACAACTTCACAACAAATCATTACCACATACCACAGAGTGTTTAAAACAGTCACATCTGGTTTTATTGTAGAGCTGCGTACAGCTCACTGATCCGCTCAGCCCCAATCTGTTTATCATGATGCTGCTGCTCTGGGACAGACTCACTCGCACAGTGACAGGGATAACTGTTAGCGTCACACGGCTAATGCTACCCAGTGTTTATGAAGGGGTTTAATGACAGAGTCGAGGTGTTAGGGCGTCGATGTGAGCAACACTGGAACTCAAACATGCGAGGCCCTTTTCCTGCAGCTCAGAGCAGGTGAATCTGTCGCAGTGAGAACACTCATCATTTAAAACACACAACCACATTTAAAGGTCCAGTGTGTCATATTCAGGAGGATTTCGTGGCGTCCAGCAGTGAAGAAACTTCTCCTGCTCAGAATTCCTTCGGTGTTGATTGTTAAGGAGCTGAATGATTCTCAGAGGAACAGACTAGGAAACACTCTGAAGAAAGACGTTTCACAGTTAAACATCTGTTTCTCAGATGCTGTCTATCTCGTCACAGCTGGGCCGCTCCGCACAGCACCTGATAATGTCCGCTCAACTTTTTTCTCTTTTAACTTCAAATTTAAATAAAATCATAGTTTTTCTGATGCTGCTCATCATGGAGGAGCTGCTAACCACGGTGTCCAACATGAACACATGAATGTCTCTATCTAGAGTCAGTGTTTGGTTTGTCCGTTCTGGGCTACTGTGGAAACATGGCGGTGCAACATGGTGATCTCTGTAGATGAGGACCTGCTCCCTGTGTAGATATAAACATTAGATTAGATTCTATTTAAATCTGACACACTGGAGCTTTAAGTGTCGACTGTAGAACGCTGTACACAGATTAGTGTTTAACTGACTTTTCAAACTATCAAGTGTCGCAAGCTGTCAAAGGCACAGCGGACTCTGCCTCATCTGTAATGGATTCTATTCTTCCTGTATCACCAGGTCGGCCTGTGTCATCCTCACCGACCTGTCTGTCACCTTCCAAATTTCACTCTGACGGTTGTAACAAAACAAACGTCGGACCAGCAAAGATTTTTTCAAATATTTGTTTGACACCAATATGGATTCAGATATTTTTTTAAAAATTCTTATCATGGTAGAAGAAAGTCCTAAAAAATATCACAACGTACGTTCCACTGTTTTGTAGACAGGTTGCAGTGAGATCAGACGTTTCAGGCTGCAACAATCACAAACAACCAGTTAAGTCGTTGAGTGACCGAAGAGCTCAGAGTCAGTCAGGTCAGATCACTACCAACGTCACAGCGATTTGTTGCTGCTCATTTATCAAAGGCTTCTGTCATTGTTGTGGTTCTTTAAGGTCAAAGCTGCTTCTGATGAACTCTGAACATTTTAGTTTTTGTTGTTCAACCTTCCTGTTCTTTTTTTGTTTTTAATAGAAAATGAAATGATGTAAATGATTAAAACGTCTTCTCTGTTTAGAAACTGTTGTTACAAAGAATCAAACACTAAGAAACACTCCAAAGACAAAAGTCCTGACACACAGATCAACTCAGCGTTTTAGGAACGATGTCTCAAACTGAATCACTGACAGATCGACTCTAAAGGAACAGTCCAACATGTCTGTTCAACTGTCCTGTGCGGGTTGTAGTGCCAATGTAAACCATCACTAAGAGGATTTTTCTGTATTACAGGGACATTACTACGTTGTGAGGACATTACTACATTGTGTTTGGTCCTCACCTCTTCAGAGGAATGTTTAAGGGTTCAGGGTTAAGCTGCTGGCAGGTGATGACGAGGGCAGGTGATGACAAGGGCAGCTGATGAGAGCAGGTGATGGCGAGGGCAGGTGATGGCGAGGGCAGGTGATGACGAGGGCAGGTGATGATGAGGGCAGGTGATGACGAGGGCAGGTGATGGCGAGGGCAGGTGATGACGAGGGCAGGTGATGATGAGGGCAGGTGATGACGAGGGCAGGTGATGATGAGGGCAGGTGATGATGAGGGCAGGTGATGGCGGCAGGTGATGATGAGGGCAGGTGATGGCAGCAGGTGATGAGGGCAGGTGATGACGAGAGCAGGTGTCTTTGTGAATGCCGGCAGAAGTGAACCTAACGTGAAGCTGCAGACTGAAACAAAACAACAGAAACCAGTGAAACGACCAAAGAGTTTTACGTATGTGAACAACTTACTGTGTGAGGTTTGGCAGACATGGTGTCACAGATCCAGTTTTTTTGTCCTGATAAGTTTCCGGCGCTGTGACTCAGACACCGACATCATCAGCTCCTCCTCACGTCATCTCTCTGCTTCACTGATGCTGTGAAGCAAAATCTGTGCACATGGGCGGCAACCACTTCATCCCCTAATGGCTGTGTTTAAAACGCCGAGAGGCGGTGAGTTACCACGGCGATGTGGCAGCAGCTTCAGGAGTGATGGAATATAACAGTGCCTGTCAGGTCATGGATGTTAAAACAAACACATGTGAAACACTTTGTTACTTCCTGGGTTTAACGTTGTGAACTGAACAAGTTTTTTTTCTTTAATCTCTGTTTGTGTTTTGGTGATGTCATCGTCCAGCTGACCTCAGGTCAGAGGTCAAACGTGTCCCAGTGACCTCGCCCTCAGCAAAGGCTGATGGGACAGAACCTGATCACGTCAGACGTATGGGCGTCAGATCTGATCAGCAGTGACGCTGAACTCTCGACTGAACGACTCGACTTCATCCTCCAATTAAAATCAAGTTTAAAAGGCTTCAGCCAATCAGGTGACTCCACTGCCAACAGAGACCTGACACAGGACTTCATGTGTAGACTTGAGACTGACTCGTGACCTGGTTAACAGTGACTCGGTCCTGTAACAGAAACACGTTAAACATCCTGTTTCTTCATCATCATCATCATCATCACGTTCTTTCTTCTGTTAAACAATAAAAACTGAATATTGAACATGAATCTGTTTCCTTCAGTTTGTTTGATCAGATTGCTGATAGTCATTAGTTTATCAGGGTTATTGATCACAACCTGATCTGAATCACATTCTGCAGTAACTTTATTTTTAATCTCATTTAATGGTGAGACTTCACATTCACACAGTTTCAGGTTTGGATTTTTGCAAGACAATAATTGTTCAGAATATTTTATGAATTCAGGGATCTTGTTTTTCTGGAGTTTGTCTTGGTGATCACAGTGACAGCAGAGAAGATCTATATATTGTTAGGTAAAATTAAAATCAGTAGTTTTAATTCAACAAACCCTTTGTTGTTTCTTATTTATGAAACATCACAGGTTGAACAAAAATATTCCAAATGATACAAATAAAATAAAACACATAAGGAAGTGAATAAAAATATGTAATTGTGTTAATAGATAAATATTAAATAGACTTCCTGTGAAATTTGTCATTATGATTTTGACGTGTTTTATCAGTGAACTGTTTGCAGGGAATCTTGTCATGAGAAAATAAATACACACTTCAGAGTTCAAGAACATTAATAATTGTATTTTACCACTAATGCCAATCAGAATGAGAAACACTTTATTAACCCTCACACTGATGTGTTACAGTCGCTCTGATGTAAAGTTTAGAGAATTATAGAGTAGAAATAAGATAATGATTCAGTTTCACTGCAGTATGTAAAATGTTTAAAAAACGTGTAATGTGCTGAGTGTGTAAAGTCCGTTCAAAGTATGTGCTACATGTCAGTGTGTAGAACTAGTTTGTAGGTTAGAAATATAAAATATGGACATTACGCTCCAGTGCACATTATAAACAGAAATAGTTTTAAAATAAGACATATATAGTGAGTGCATCAATGTCCTGTAAATATGAATATATTTGTGCAGTAGGAGGATTATAATCCAACTCAGTAACGGTTTTTTTTTTTATTAATAAACTACTTAATTAAAATTGTTCACAGCTTATAAAGATCATTCACGTGTTGTCTTCCGGGGCTTTTATTGTGAAGGTGTGGAGTCAGACCTCGTGACTTCCGCTCCTTATATAAACAGACAAGATGGCGGCGTCCTGTGTGCGCCGCTCCGTCCTCAGTCTGAGCAGGTTCAGGTGTTCAGGAGTGCACGCGACCCGGAGCTCACCTGGAAGGTCAGTGTGTGTGCGACTCACCTGAGGTGCGTGTCACGTGTCACCGCTTCTTCTACGGTTTCTGTGAACCCGGGTTAAACGGTGTGAAACGGAGTCTTGTCCTGTCGTCCGGTGGGTGCGTCAGAAGTGTCAGCCAATCAGCAGCGACCTGTTCATAAACCAAGTTCTGTCAGATGTTTATTTGTTGTCTGTTGTTTGGTTTTTATTTCAGTCTGTCAGTGACGTCAATACAGATATTTGAATGGAATTAAACCCGCCATATTAAAAGACAATGCGCCTGCGCGACACAATCAGGTGTTTAACTCACCTGCGTTTGTGTTTAGATGTATAAATGGAGCTGACGAGGACAGACAGGTGTCCGTTTCAGGACAGAGTCACTCACTAAAGGGAATCAGGTTTTCGAGTCACTTGAGTCAGTCACCCAGAGTGAGCACGCTCCTCAGGTGAGGAAGGGGCTCTGTGAGCAGGGACAGAGTGCGAGGGAGCTTTGTGCTGCTGGTGAGCTGGAGCTACTGAGCGAGTGAAACACTGAGCCTGTGACTCAGCTCAGCTCCGCTCAGCTCAGGGAGGAGACGGCGCTCACACACATTAACTCCGTGTACAGTGAGAACGGCTGTCTAGTCTCTCTCTGCAGTTAGCGAGTCAGTGAACAAGTTAATGGAGACGATGACTTGTAACTCCTGAGTCAGTGAAAAGAATCCCGGGTTTCAAACGATTCCTTCATGACTCGTGCATCGTTAATCTATTGATCTCTTGATGTGACAGAAACATGGAGGCTGCCCTTCATCAGCTTCATCACTCTGCCTCACTGTGTCTCTGCTGTCTCTCTTACAGAGGAACTATCAGACCAGAGAAATGCTCGGCCTGCTGGGTAAATCTCAGCAGACATGAGTCCTTTACCAGAAATTTCCGCGACACACAGAGAGGAGGAGGAGGAGGAGGAGGAGAGGAGGAGGAGGAGGAGGAGGAGGAGTGCTGTGGGCGGCTGTCGGTAAGTTCAGTCACACCCATCTTCATCAGACCAAACTGTGGTCAGAGTTCTGAATATTTTACACCTTTGGTTTTTAATCTGAACTCCAGTCACAGACCAACAGACGTCACACTGACCTGTCCATCAGTAACATCACTGTGTGTGTGTGTGTGTGTGTGTGTGTGTGTGTGTGTGTGTGTGTGTGTGTGTGTGTGTGTGTGTGTGTGTGTGTGTGTGTGTGTGAGAGCAGCATTCTCCTTGTTCAGCAGTACAGATGAAGACCAACGAGATGAAGCTCAGAGGAAAGAGGATGACATGATCCTGCTGCTGAAGAAGGCCAAGGTACCAGGACCTGTCGTAGTACCATCATCAGCAGTATTGTTAGTATTACGCCAGGGCCACACTGCCCGCGAAGCGCTGCGAATAGCCTTGAAGCGAAGCCAGTTTCCTTTCTTAATTTTAATTTAATTTTTAATTTTATATACTTTATTAATCCCCCTGAGGGGAAATTCAATTTTTCAGTCTGTTGTCAATTACACACAGGTCCAAACACACACATGCACAAACAGGACCTATACATGCACTAAGTGGAGAGATGTCAGAGTGAGGAGGCTGCCCATGACAGGCTCTCTGAGCGGTTGGGGGGTTTGGTGCCTTGCTCAGGGCCACCTCGGCAGTGCCCAGGAGGTGAACTGGCACCTCTCCAGCCACCAGTCCACGCTCCATATTTTGGTCCGGACGGGGACTTGAACAGGCAACCCTCCGGTTCCCAACCCAAGTCCCTATGGGCTGAGCTACTGCCGCCCCCTTAAATTTAAAAAAAAAAAAAAAAAAATCAGGGGAGAACACGAACGCAGTCCCCCCACTACCAGAAGTTCTGCAGTCCAGATTCCCACATTTGGGTAATTTGCAGAGGTCAGCTCAATCGGAGTGCAATGACTGAGCCTCGCCGTGGGTGAACCACCTTCTTGATCATGGTGTCTCTCCTGCTAGGTGAGTTTCGGCACCCATGTTAACCAATTGTGTCATCCACACCGGCAGGTGCTGCAGCGATCGCTTCGGCGTCTGGTCTATTTTCTGCGCGAGCCGCGAGTGAATGTGTCAAGCCGGGCAGGAAGTCAAACAAAGGAACAACAACAGCATCCGGTCAATTCTCAGAATAAATAATAACAGAATAAAACAAATTTCAAAATAAAACACCCCATTTGACAAATGCGTTGTATATGTGTGTGTGTGTTTATATACATATTCTCATTACTAAGAAGTAGACATACATGTACAGTTGTTTGGAAAACATGCCGTATAATTTTATGAAGTCATTTACATACCCACGATGGATAAACAGCCCCAAATGTGACGGAGACAACAGCTGGGAGCAGAAGCTCTTGTCAGCCAGCGTGGAGAAATGCGCATCTGATGTGAACGGAAATGCTCCGGCCCGCGCGAGAATTTTGGTGCGCTGCGCTTAGTAGCACTTTGTTGGCAGTGTGGCCCCGGTGTAATCGGCAGCAGTATCGTCAGTACTATCATCAGTAGTATCGTCAGTATTATTGTCATCAGTACTATCATCAGTACTATCATCAGTACTACTGTCATTAGTATCGTCAGTAGTATCGTCAGTACTATCATCAGTAGTATCGTCAGTACTATCGTCAGTAGTATCATCAGTAGTATCGTCAGTACTATCATCAGTAGTATCATCAGTAGTATCATCAGTACTACTGTCATTAGTATCATCAGTAGTATCGTCAGTAGTATCGTCAGCAGTATCGTCAGTACTGTTGTCAGCAGTATCGTCAGAAATATCGTCAGTAGTATCATCAGTACTATCATCAGTAGAATCGTCAGTACTGTCGTCAGCAGTATCGTCAGTACTGTCCTCAATATTATCATCATTACTATCCGTAGTAATGTCAATACTATCGTCAGTATTATCATCATTAGTATCATCAGTACTATCATCAGTAGTATCGTCAGCAGTATCACCAGAAGCATCGTCAGTACTATCGTCAGCAGTATCATCAGAAGCATCGTCAGTACTATCGTCAGTAGTATCATCAGTAGTATCATCAGTACTACTGTCATTAGTATCATCAGTAGTATCATCAGTAGTATCGTCAGTACTATCGTCAGTAGTATCATCAGTAGTATCATCAGTACTACTGTCATTAGTATCATCAGTAGTATCATCAGTAGTATCGTCAGTACTATCGTCAGTACTATCGTCAGTACTATCGTCAGTACTATCATCAGTACTATCATCAGTAGTATCATCAGTAGTATCATCAGTATTACTGTCATTAGTATCATCAGTAGTATCGTCAGTACTATCATCAGTACTATCATCAGTACTATCATCAGTAGTATCATCAGTAGTATCATCAGTATTACTGTCATTAGTATCATCAGTACTATCATCAGTAGTATCATCAGTAGTATCATCAGTATTACTGTCATTAGTATCATCAGTAGTATCGTCAGTATTATCGTCAGTACTATCATCAGTACTATCATCAGTACTATCATCAGTAGTATCATCAGTAGTATCATCAGTAGTATCATCAGTAGTATCATCAGTACTACTGTCATTAGTATCATCAGTAGTATCGTCAGTACTATCATCAGTACTATCATCAGTACTACTGTCATTAGTATCATCAGTAGTATCGTCAGTACTATCATCAGCACTATCATCAGTACTATCATCAGTACTATCATCAGTACTATCATCAGTAGTATCATCAGTAGTATCATCAGTATTACTGTCATTAGTATCATCAGTAGTATCGTCAGTACTATCATCAGTACTATCATCAGTACTATCATCAGTAGTATCATCAGTAGTATCATCAGTATTACTGTCATTAGTATCATCAGTAGTATCATCAGTATTACTGTCATTAGTATCATCAGTAGTATCGTCAGTACTATCGTCAGTACTATCATCAGTACTATCATCAGTACTATCATTAGTAGTATCATCAGTACTACTGTCATTAGTATCATCAGTACTATCATCAGTACTATCATCAGTAGTATCATCAGTAGTATCATCAGTACTACTGTCATTAGTATCATCAGTAGTATCATCAGTAGTATCGTCAGTACTATCGTCAGTACTATCATCAGTACTATCATCAGTACTATCATCAGTAGTATCATCAGTAGTATCATCAGTATTACTGTCATTAGTATCGTCAGTACTATCGTCAGTACTATCGTCAGTACTATCATCAGTACTATCATCAGTAGTATCATCAGTAGTATCATCAGTACTACTGTCATTAGTATCATCAGTAGTATCATCAGTAGTATCATCAGTAGTATCGTCAGTACTATCGTCAGTACTATCATCAGTACTATCATCAGTACTATCATCAGTACTATCATCAGTATTACTGTCATTAGTATCGTCAGTACTATCGTCAGTACTATCGTCAGTACTATCATCAGTAGTATCATCAGTAGTATCATCAGTATTACTGTCATTAGTATCATCAGTAGTATCGTCAGTATTATCGTCAGTACTATCATCAGTACTATCATCAGTACTATCATCAGTAGTATCATCAGTAGTATCATCAGTACTATCATCAGTAGTATCATCAGTACTACTGTCATTAGTATCATCAGTAGTATCGTCAGTACTATCGTCAGTACTATCATCAGTACTATCATCAGTACTATCATCAGTAGTATCATCAGTAGTATCATCAGTATTACTGTCATTAGTATCATCAGTAGTATCATCAGTACTATCATCAGTAGTATCATCAGTACTACTGTCATTAGTATCATCAGTAGTATCGTCAGTACTATCATCAGTACTATCATCAGTACTATCATCAGTACTATCATCAGTAGTATCATCAGTAGTATCATCAGTAGTACTGTCATTAGTATCATCAGTACTATCGTCAATACTATCGTCAGTACTATCGTCAGTACTATCATCAGTACTATCAGCAGTAGTATCATCAGTAGTATCATCAGTATTACTGTCATTAGTATCATCAGTAGTATCGTCAGTATTATCGTCAGTACTATCATCAGTACTATCATCAGTAGTATCATCAGTACTACTGTCATTAGTATCATCAGTAGTATCGTCAGTACTATCGTCAGTACTATCATCAGTACTATCATCAGTAGTATCATCAGTAGTATCATCAGTACTACTGTCATTAGTATCATCAGTAGTATCATCAGTAGTATCGTCAGTACTATCGTCAGTACTATCATCAGTAGTATCGTCAGTAGTATCGTCAGTACTATCGTCAGTACTATCATCAGTACTACTGTCATTAGTATCATCAGTAGTATCGTCAGTACTATCGTCAGTACTATCATCAGTACTATCATCAGTACTATCATCAGTAGTATCATCAGTATTACTGTCATTAGTATCATCAGTAGTATCGTCAATACTATCGTCAATACTATCGTCAGTACTATCGTCAGTACTATCGTCAGTACTATCATCAGTAGTATCATCAGTATTACTGTCATTAGTATCATCAGTAGTATCGTCAATACTATCGTCAGTACTATCGTCAGTACTATCATCAGTACTATCATCAGTAGTATCATCAGTAGTATCATCAGTATTACTGTCATTAGTATCATCAGTAGTATCGTCAGTATTATCGTCAGTACTATCATCAGTACTATCATCAGTACTATCATCAGTAGTATCATCAGTAGTATCATCAGTATTACTGTCATTAGTATCATCAGTAGTATCATCAGTACTATCATCAGTACTATCATCAGTAGTATCATCAGTACTACTGTCATTAGTATCATCAGTAGTATCATCAGTACTATCATCAGTAGTATCATCAGTAGTATCATCAGTACTACTGTCATTAGTATCATCAGTAGTATCGTCAGTACTATCATCAGTAGTATCATCAGTAGTATCATCAGTACTACTGTCATTAGTATCATCAGTACTATCATCAGTACTATCATCAGTACTATCATCAGTAGTATCATCAGTAGTATCATCAGTACTACTGTCATTAGTATCATCAGTAGTATCATCAGTAGTATCGTCAGTACTATCGTCAGTACTATCGTCAGTACTATCATCAGTACTATCATCAGTACTATCATCAGTACTATCATCAGTAGTATCATCAGTAGTATCATAAGTACTATCATAAGTACTATCATCAGTAGTATCATCAGTAGTATCGTCAGTACTATCGTCAGTACTATCGTCAGTACTATCATCAGTACTATCATCAGTAGTATCATCAGTATTACTGTCATTAGTATCATCAGTAGTATCGTCAATACTATCGTCAGTACTATCGTCAGTACTATCATCAGTACTATCATCAGTAGTATCATCAGTATTACTGTCATTAGTATCATCAGTAGTATCGTCAATACTATCATCAGTACTATCATCAGTAGTATCATCAGTAGTATCATCAGTATTACTGTCATTAGTATCATCAGTAGTATCGTCAGTATTATCGTCAGTACTATCATCAGTACTATCATCAGTACTATCATCAGTAGTATCATCAGTAGTATCATCAGTATTACTGTCATTAGTATCATCAGTAGTATCATCAGTACTATCATCAGTACTATCATCAGTACTATCATCAGTAGTATCATCAGTAGTATCATCAGTACTACTGTCATTAGTATCATCAGTAGTATCATAAGTACTATCATCAGTAGTATCATCAGTAGTATCATCAGTACTACTGTCATTAGTATCATCAGTAGTATCGTCAGTACTATCATCAGTAGTATCATCAGTAGTATCATCAGTAGTATCATCAGTACTACTGTCATTAGTATCATCAGTACTATCATCAGTACTATCATCAGTACTATCATCAGTAGTATCATCAGTAGTATCATCAGTATTACTGTCATTAGTATCATCAGTAGTATCATCAGTACTATCATCAGTAGTATCATCAGTACTACTGTCATTAGTATCATCAGTAGTATCATCAGTACTATCATCAGTAGTATCATCAGTAGTATCATCAGTACTACTGTCATTAGTATCATCAGTAGTATCGTCAGTACTATCATCAGTAGTATCATCAGTAGTATCATCAGTAGTATCATCAGTACTACTGTCATCAGCAGTTAGTATCAGTTAGTATCATCAGTAGTATCATCAGTAGTATCATCAGTACTACTGTCATTAGTATCATCAGTAGTATCATCAGTACTACTGTCATTAGTATCATCAGTAGTATCATCAGTACTACTGTCATTAGTATCATCAGTAGTATCGTCAGTACTATCATCAGTAGTATCATCAGTAGTATCATCAGTAGTATCATCAGTACTACTGTCATTAGTATCATCAGTAGTATCATCAGTAGTATCATCAGTAGTATCGTCAGTACTATCATCAGTACTATCATCAGTACTATCGTCAGTAGTATCATCAGTAGTATCATCAGTATTACTGTCATTAGTAGTATCATCAGTAGTATCATCAGTATTACTGTCATTAGTATCATCAGTAGTATCGTCAGTACTATCGTCAGTACTATCATCAGTACTATCATCAGTAGTATCATCAGTAGTATCATCAGTATTACTGTCATTAGTATCATCAGTAGTATCGTCAGTATTATCGTCAGTACTATCATCAGTACTATCATCAGTAGTATCATCAGTACTACTGTCATTAGTATCATCAGTAGTATCATCAGTACTATCATCAGTAGTATCATCAGTACTACTGTCATTAGTATCATCAGTAGTATCGTCAGTACTATCATCAGTAGTATCATCAGTACTATCATCAGTGGTATCATCAGTAGTATCATCAGTACTACTGTCATTAGTATCATCAGTAGTATCATCAGTACTATCATCAGTACTATCATCAGTAGTATCATCAGTAGTATCATCAGTACTACTGTCATTAGTATCATCAGTAGTATCGTCAGTACTATCATCAGTAGTATCATCAGTAGTATCATCAGTACTACTGTCATTAGTATCATCAGTAGTATCATCAGTAGTATCATCAGTACTATCGTCAGTCATTAGTATCATCAGTAGTATCATCAGTAGTATCATCAGTACTATCATCAGTAGTATCATCAGTAGTATCGTCAGTAGTATCGTCAGTACTATCATCATCAGTACTATCATCAGTAGTATCATCAGTAGTATCATCAGTACTACTGTCATTAGTATCATCAGTAGTATCATCAGTAGTATCGTCAGTACTATCATCAGTACTATCATCAGTACTATCGTCAGTAGTATCATCAGTAGTATCATCAGTACTACTGTCATTAGTATCATCAGTAGTATCGTCAGTAGTATCGTCAGTACTATCGTCAGTACTATCATCAGTACTATCATCAGTAGTATCATCAGTAGTATCATCAGTACTACTGTCATTAGTATCATCAGTAGTATCATCAGTACTATCATCAGTAGTATCATCAGTACTACTGTCATTAGTATCATCAGTACTATCATCAGTAGTATCATCAGTAGTATCATCAGTACTACTGTCAGTAGTATCATCAGTAGTATCATCAGTACTATCATCAGTAGTATCATCAGTACTACTGTCATTAGTATCATCAGTAGTATCATCAGTACTATCATCAGTAGTATCATCAGTAGTATCATCAGTACTACTGTCATTAGTATCATCAGTAGTATCATCAGTACTATCATCAGTACTATCATCAGTAGTATTATCAGTACTATCATCAGTAGTATCATCAGTAGTATCATCAGTACTACTGTCATTAGTATCATCAGTAGTATCATCAGTAGTATCATCAGTACTACTGTCATTAGTATCATCAGTAGTATCATCAGTAGTATCATCAGTACTACTGTCATTAGTATCATCAGTAGTATCATCAGTAGTATCATCAGTACTACTGTCATTAGTATCATCAGTAGTATCGTCAGTACTATCATCAGTACTATCATCAGTACTATCATCAGTAGTATCATCAGTAGTATCATCAGTACTACTGTCATTAGTATCATCAGTAGTATCATCAGTAGTATCATCAGTAGTATCGTCAGTAGTATCGTCAGTACTATCATCAGTACTATCATCAGTAGTATCATCAGTAGTATCATCAGTACTACTGTCATTAGTATCATCAGTAGTATCGTCAGTACTATTGTCAGTACTATCGTCAGTACTATCGTCAGTACTATCGTCAGTACTATCGTCAGTACTATCATCAGTAGTATCATCAGTAGTATCATCAGTACTACTGTCATTAGTATCATCAGTAGTATCATCAGTACTATCATCAGTAGTATCATCAGTACTACTGTCATTAGTATCATCAGTAGTATCATCAGTACTATCATCAGTAGTATCATCAGTACTACTGTCATTAGTATCATCAGTAGTATCATCAGTACTATCATCAGTAGTATCATCAGTAGTATCATCAGTACTACTGTCATTAGTATCATCAGTAGTATCATCAGTACTATCATCAGTACTATCATCAGTAGTATTATCAGTACTATCATCAGTAGTATCATCAGTACTATCATCAGTACTATCATCAGTAGTATCATCAGTACTATCATCAGTAGTATCATCAGTACTATCATCAGTAGTATCATCAGTAGTATCATCAGTACTATCATCAGTAGTATCATCAGTACTATCATCAGTAGTATCGTCAGTACTATCATCAGTACTGTCGTCATTAGTATCATCAGTAGTATTGTCAATACTATCCGTAGTAATGTCAATACTATCGTCAGTATTATCATCAGTAGTATCGTCAGTAGTATCGTCAGTACTATCGTCAGTACTATCGTCAGTACTATCATCAGTACTATCATCAGTAGTATCATCAGTACTATCATCAGTACTATCATCAGTAGTATTGTCAGTACTACTGTCAGTATCATCAGTAGTATCGTCAGTAGTATCATCAGTACTATCATCAGTAGTATCATCAGTACTATCATCAGTACTATCATCAGTAGTATTGTCAGTACTACTGTCAGTATCATCAGTAGTATCGTCAGTAGTATCGTCAGTACTATCCGTAGTAATGTCAATACTATCGTCAGTATTATCATCATTAGTATCATCAGTAGTATCGTCAGTAGTATCGTCAGTACTATCGTCAGTACTATCATCAGTACTATCATCAGTACTATCATCAGTACTATCGTCAGTACTATCATCAGTACTATCATCAGTAGTATCATCAGTAGTATCATCAGTATTACTGTCATTAGTATCATCAGTAGTATCGTCAGTATTATCGTCAGTACTATCATCAGTAGTATCATCAGTACTACTGTCATTAGTATCATCAGTAGTATCATCAGTACTATCATCAGTAGTATCATCAGTACTACTGTCATTAGTATCATCAGTAGTATCGTCAGTACTATCATCAGTAGTATCATCAGTACTATCATCAGTGGTATCATCAGTAGTATCATCAGTACTACTGTCATTAGTATCATCAGTAGTATCATCAGTACTATCATCAGTACTATCATCAGTAGTATCATCAGTAGTATCATCAGTACTACTGTCATTAGTATCATCAGTAGTATCGTCAGTACTATCATCAGTAGTATCATCAGTAGTATCATCAGTACTACTGTCATTAGTATCATCAGTAGTATCATCAGTAGTATCATCAGTACTACTGTCATTAGTATCATCAGTAGTATCATCAGTAGTATCATCAGTACTACTGTCATTAGTATCATCAGTAGTATCGTCAGTACTATCATCAGTACTATCATCAGTACTATCATCAGTAGTATCATCAGTAGTATCATCAGTACTACTGTCATTAGTATCATCAGTAGTATCATCAGTAGTATCGTCAGTACTATCATCAGTACTATCATCAGTACTATCGTCAGTAGTATCATCAGTAGTATCATCAGTACTACTGTCATTAGTATCATCAGTAGTATCGTCAGTAGTATCGTCAGTACTATCGTCAGTACTATCATCAGTACTATCATCAGTAGTATCATCAGTACTACTGTCATTAGTATCATCAGTAGTATCATCAGTACTATCATCAGTAGTATCATCAGTACTACTGTCATTAGTATCATCAGTACTATCATCAGTAGTATCATCAGTAGTATCATCAGTACTACTGTCAGTAGTATCATCAGTAGTATCATCAGTACTATCATCAGTAGTATCATCAGTACTACTGTCATTAGTATCATCAGTAGTATCATCAGTACTATCATCAGTAGTATCATCAGTAGTATCATCAGTACTACTGTCATTAGTATCATCAGTAGTATCATCAGTACTATCATCAGTACTATCATCAGTAGTATTATCAGTACTATCATCAGTAGTATCATCAGTAGTATCATCAGTACTACTGTCATTAGTATCATCAGTAGTATCATCAGTAGTATCATCAGTACTACTGTCATTAGTATCATCAGTAGTATCATCAGTAGTATCATCAGTACTACTGTCATTAGTATCATCAGTAGTATCATCAGTAGTATCATCAGTACTACTGTCATTAGTATCATCAGTAGTATCGTCAGTACTATCATCAGTACTATCATCAGTAGTATCATCAGTAGTATCATCAGTACTACTGTCATTAGTATCATCAGTAGTATCATCAGTAGTATCGTCAGTACTATCATCAGTACTATCATCAGTAGTATCATCAGTAGTATCATCAGTACTACTGTCATTAGTATCATCAGTAGTATCGTCAGTACTATTGTCAGTACTATCGTCAGTACTATCGTCAGTACTATCGTCAGTACTATCGTCAGTACTATCATCAGTAGTATCATCAGTAGTATCATCAGTACTACTGTCATTAGTATCATCAGTAGTATCATCAGTACTATCATCAGTAGTATCATCAGTACTACTGTCATTAGTATCATCAGTAGTATCATCAGTACTATCATCAGTAGTATCATCAGTACTACTGTCATTAGTATCATCAGTAGTATCATCAGTACTATCATCAGTAGTATCATCAGTAGTATCATCAGTACTACTGTCATTAGTATCATCAGTAGTATCATCAGTACTATCATCAGTACTATCATCAGTAGTATTATCAGTACTATCATCAGTAGTATCATCAGTACTATCATCAGTACTATCATCAGTAGTATCATCAGTACTATCATCAGTAGTATCATCAGTACTATCATCAGTAGTATCATCAGTAGTATCATCAGTACTATCATCAGTAGTATCGTCAGTACTATCATCAGTACTGTCGTCATTAGTATCATCAGTAGTATTGTCAATACTATCCGTAGTAATGTCAATACTATCGTCAGTATTATCATCAGTAGTATCGTCAGTAGTATCGTCAGTACTATCGTCAGTACTATCATCAGTACTATCATCAGTACTATCATCAGTAGTATCATCAGTACTATCATCAGTACTATCATCAGTAGTATTGTCAGTACTACTGTCAGTATCATCAGTAGTATCGTCAGTAGTATCATCAGTACTATCATCAGTAGTATCATCAGTACTATCATCAGTACTATCATCAGTAGTATTGTCAGTACTACTGTCAGTATCATCAGTAGTATCGTCAGTAGTATCGTCAGTACTATCCGTAGTAATGTCAATACTATCGTCAGTATTATCATCATTAGTATCATCAGTAGTATCGTCAGTAGTATCGTCAGTACTATCGTCAGTACTATCATCAGTACTATCATCAGTACTATCATCAGTAGTATCATCAGTACTATCATCAGTACTATCATCAGTAGTATTGTCAGTACTACTGTCAGTATCATCAGTAGTATCGTCAGTAGTATCATCAGTACTATCATCAGTAGTATCATCAGTACTATCATCAGTACTATCATCAGTAGTATTGTCAGTACTACTGTCAGTATCATCAGTAGTATCGTCAGTAGTATCGTCAGTACTATCTGTAGTAATGTCAATACTATCGTCAGTATTATCATCATTAGTATCATCAGTAGTATCGTCAGTAGTATCGTCAGTACTATCGTCAGTACTATCATCAGTACTATCATCAGTACTATCATCAGTAGTATCATCAGTACTATCATCAGTACTATCATCAGTAGTATTGTCAGTACTACTGTCAGTATCATCAGTAGTATCGTCAGTAGTATCATCAGTACTATCATCAGTAGTATCATCAGTACTATCATCAGTACTATCATCAGTAGTATTGTCAGTACTACTGTCAGTATCATCAGTAGTATCGTCAGTAGTATCGTCAGTACTATCCGTAGTAATGTCAATACTATCGTCAGTATTATCATCATTAGTATCATCAGTAGTATCGTCAGTAGTATCGTCAGTACTATCCGTAGTAATGTCAATACTATCGTCAGTATTATCATCATTAGTATCATCAGTAGTATCGTCAGTAGTATCGTCAGTACTATCGTCAGTACTATCATCAGTACTATCATCAGTACTATCATCAGTAGTATTGTCAGTACTACTGTCAGTATCATCAGTGGTATCGTCAGTACTATCATCAGTACTATTGTCAGTAGTATCATAAGTACTATCGTCAGTAACGTGTCCCGTCTCGTCTCAGCTCAGTGTGTATCGGGGGCAGCTGGACGCCGCCTCTGGGTTCCTCCATCAAGCTGTCGTGCTGGCTCATCAGACTCACAACAACCAGGCCATCATCTACACCTACAGCCTGGTAACACCTACTCACTGTGACCTCTGATCTCTGACCCTGTCTCTGTGACCTTTGACCTCTCCCTGTCTGTCCCCTCAGATGGCGAACCTGGCCTACGTTCAGGGTCAGCTGGACAACGTGAGTAACTGTCCAATCACAGCTCAGTTTGTTCCTGTCACCTTGGTATTAAGCTGCTCTTTTTTACTATGGCAACAGCAGTGACAGCCTGGAGTGGAGAACAGCTAGTTATCCTCTTCATCATCATCGTTGTTTCTCCTCTTCCTCTTCTCAGGCAGAGAAACTCTTCAAAGCAGCGATGAGCTTCATGCTGTCAGGAGGAATGCCCCAGGACGACAACGCCATCATCGAGATGTCTCTGAAACTCGCCACCATCTACGCTGAACAGAACAAGTAAGATTGAGTTGTTCATGAGTCTGACCTCTGACCTCACTTCCTGTCAGAAAAGTGACTGTGTGTGTGTGTGTTTGAGGGTGGAGCTTGTGGAGCACGGCTTCAGGTTCTGTACGGAGTCTCTGGAGGCCAAACTGCAGAAACAGGAGGAAACACCTGCAGAGGAGCGGACAGGTGAGACTGAAACATGTTCACAACTCAGACGCTTCATTTCCTTTCATTCAAAGACACATGACCCTCTGTCCGACCAATCAGAACACTTCTTACTGAACACCTGAAGTTCAGAGGATCTGACACTGATCAGTGGTTCAGAAGCTGCTGTTGTTGTTGTCTCAGAGGAGGAGGAGGCTCTGAGGAAGGAGACCCGCCTCCTGCTCGGTCTTTGTTTGGACTCACGGGCTCGATACCGGGCGTCAACGCTGCACCTGAACCAGGCGGGACAGGACTACCAGAATGCCCTGAACATCTGCCGCCAGGAGCAAGGAGACACACACCCACAGGTAGACACACACCCACAGGTAGACACACACCCACAGGTAGACACACACCAACAGGTAGACACACACCAACAGGAAGACACACACCCACAGGTAGACACACACCCACAGGTAGACACACACCAACAGGAAGACACACACCCACAGGTAGACACACACCAACAGGAAGACACACACCCACAGGTAGACACACACCCACAGGTAGACACACACCCACAGGAAGACACACACCAACAGGTAGACACACACCAACAGGAAGACACACACCAACAGGAAGACACACACCAACAGGAAGACACACACCAACAGGAAGACACACACCCACAGGTAGACACACACCCACAGGTAGACACACACCCACAGGTAGACACACACCCACAGGTAGACACACACCCACAGGTAGACACACACCAACAGGAAGACACACACCCACAGGTAGACACACACCCACAGGTAGACACACACCCACAGGAAGACACACACCCACAGGTAGACACACACCAACAGGAAGACACACACCAACAGGAAGACACACACCCACAGGAAGACACACACCAACAGGAAGACACACACCAACAGGAAGACACACACCAACAGGTAGACACACACCCACAGGAAGACACACACCCACAGGTAGACACACACCAACAGGTAGACACACACCCACAGGTAGACACACACCCACAGGTAGACACACACCAACAGGAAGACACACACCCACAGGTAGACACACACCCACAGGTAGACACACACCAACAGGAAGACACACACCCACAGGTAGACACACACCAACAGGAAGACACACACCAACAGGAAGACACACACCCACAGGTAGACACACACCAACAGGTAGACACACACCAACAGGAAGACACACACCAACAGGAAGACACACACCAACAGGTAGACACACACCAACAGGTAGACACACACCAACAGGTAGACACACACCAACAGGTAGACACACACCAACAGGTAGACACACACCAACAGGAAGACACACACCAACAGGAAGACACACACCCACAGGTAGACACACACCCACAGGTAGACACACACCAACAGGAAGACACACACCAACAGGAAGACACACACCCACAGGAAGACACACACCAACAGGAAGACACACACCACAGGAAGACACACACCAACAGGAAGACACACACCAACAGGAAGACACACACCAACAGGAAGACACACACCCACAGGAAGACACACACCACACACACCCACAGGTAGACACACACCAACAGGTAGACACACACCAACAGGTAGACACACACCAACAGGTAGACACACACCAACAGGTAGACACACACCAACAGGTAGACACACACCAACAGGTAGACACACACCAACAGGTAGACACACACCCACAGGAAGACACACACACACCAACAGGAAGACACACACCAACAGGAAGACACACACCAACAGGTAGACACACACCAACAGGAAGACACACACCCACAGGTAGACACACACCAACAGGAAGACACACACCAACAGGTAGACACACACCCACAGGTAGACACACACCCACAGGTAGACACACACCAACAAGTAGACACACACCCACAGGTAGACACACACCCACAGGTAGACACACACCAACAAGTAGACACACACCCACAGGTAGACACACACCCACAGGTAGACACACACCAACAAGTAGACACACACCCACAGGTAGACACACACCAACAAGTAGACACACGCCCACAGGTAGACACACACCCACAGGTCGACACACACCAACAGGTAGACACACACCCACAGGTAGACACACACCAACAGGAAGACACACACCAACAAGTAGACACACACCCACAGGTAGACACACACCCACAGGTAGACACACACCAACAAGTAGACACACACCCACAGGTAGACACACACCCACAGGTAGACACACACCAACAAGTAGACACACACCCACAGGTAGACACACACCCACAGGTAGACACACACCAACAAGTAGACACACACCCACAGGTAGACACACACAGGTAGACACACACCAACAAGTAGACACACGCCCACAGGTAGACACACACCCACAGGTCGACACACACCAACAGGTAGACACACACCCACAGGTAGACACACACCAACAGGTAGACACACACCCACAGGTAGACACACACCAACAGGTAGACACACACCAACAAGTAGACACACACCAACAAGTAGACACACACCAACAGGAAGACACACACCAACAGGAAGACACACACCCACAGGTAGACACACACCAACAAGTAGACACACACCAACAAGTAGACACACACCAACAGGAAGACACACACCAACAGGAAGACACACACCAACAGGTAGACACACACCCACAGGTAGAGCAACAGGTCTGTGATGACATCATCATTATGTCTCCGATCAGACCCTGGTGCTGATGAGCGACCTGGCCACCGTCTTGGATCTTCAGGGTCGCCATGACGACGCCCTGGTGCTGGTTCAGCAGGCGGTGGATCTGAGCCGCTCCGTCGGACACCCGGACCAACACGTGCTGCTGGGAAACATGGCGGGTATCCTACTGCACACAGGTAAGGATAGGTCACCGGTAGTACTCTGAGTCAGGTCGGTCTCGTCACACAGACACAGATCCCAACGAAACGCAGTGTTACAAAGCAGCTGTGTGGGGGGCGGGGCCAACAGTGTATATACAGTCAGGTCGTCACTGTGAATAAAAACTGGTTTCTGATTGAGTCAAGGTGAAGTAAAAGTCGTGTGTCAGCGTGTATCTCAGAGAGACACATTAATATGAAACCTGACGCTGAGGTGTTTGACAGTTACCATGGTAACACACCAGAAAAAAACTGTACACACAGGAAATGTCTTCAGAACGGCTTTTAAAGAAGACGAGCTGCTGCCAGACAACTGAGCAGATTGATGTATGTGATACTGAGCGTGTGCGACTACATGCTAACTGTCAGCATGTTACACTGAAGACGTGTTCGGAACTCATGACATACTGATGGTCTTTTATCGCCATCCATTCAACCTGTCGGGTCGTTGGTTAGAGAAAACCGCGCCATCCTTTATAAACTGTGTCACACTGAAGGACTTTGCTCACTAAGTCTATTTTTTTTTTTTATCTGAAAGTGTAGCTCATCTAAAAACAAATACGACCTCATGTGTCACGTTCAGACGCTGAGTATGAAACTTTCATTTGTCAATAAAATTTTTAGAACAGGTTTGATTTCCTGAGGTCTTTTGAGACGTCTGACTGAGACCAGACAGAGGGACACAGCTGAGACCAGACTGACACCAGTCAGTGACATTACTCTGAACTCTCAGAGTTCATGGTTTTGACCAAAAACATATGGTAGTCTTCTATCAAGCAGTCTTGGAAAGCCTTGTCAGATTTGGCATCACAGTGTGGTGTGGTTATCTCTCAGTGCAACTGATGCAGACTGCAGGGAAGATCACAGGAGTAAGACAGCTCCCCTCTCTGCAGTCCATCAGTGAACAGGCTTCTTTAAGGCAGGTTCATGAGGTAGTTAGTGAAGCAACCCACGTATTACATGGTGAGTATGTACTAATGCCTTCTCGGAGAAGGTACAGGTTACCCAGGTGTAATTTGAACCAATTTAAAAACTCCTTTGTCGCTATGTCAATTAAACTGTTAAAAGAAGCATTGAAATAGATGGAATGTACAAGACAGGATGACTATAGACGCACTGTTACTGTTGGGTCCCACCCGTGTCTTTTGTATATTTTAGTTGCTGTTTTGTGTATGTGTTTGTTGTGGCTGCCAAATTTCCCTTGTGGACAATAAAGTTCACCTTGACCCTTGACCTTGAAGACTGCAGTCTGAGCTTCCTGCTGTGAACAGGAGGTTTTTATTTTAGAGTGACACGTTCAGGACTATCAGGATTTTTCAAGCAACCGTCTCCTGCTGTTGTTACAGGGAAGTTACAGCTGAATGCCACGTTCATATGGTACAGACAAAGTCTGAAGTCAGTCGGATCTGATCTGTCGAATTAGTTTGTTAAAGTACGACCCCTGGAAATTTAATTTGATTTATTTCAAAATGGCTGACTTCCTGTTGGGTTTAAGGTTGGACTAAGGTTGGATGTATATATGTATATATGTGTGTGTGTATATATATATATATATCTATATATATATATATATCTATATATATATATGTGTATATTTGTATATTTGTATATATATATATATATATATATATGTGTATATTTGTATATGTATATATATGTATATATATGTATATATATATATGTGTATATATATATATATATATATATGTGTATATTTGTATATTTGTATATATATATATATATATATATATATATGTGTATATTTGTATATATGTATATATCTCAGGATGTTACAGTTGCCTTCTGAGTTTAATACACATAGGTGAAACCAGCTTCAGGGGCTGCTTCGTGGTAATTTTGTAAGGGATGCTACTGAGGCATTTTTTCACACCTGATCATGTCATTATCATCAGATGTAAATTTTCACCAGTTCTGACGTGTGTTCAAAGTTTCAGGAGTTTTCGAGCAAACATAGGATTCATTTCAGAGAATAATAATAATAATATCTCCTTCAGTTGCAGCGTTGTTTATTTTAGATTGATTTAAATTCAATCATGTACACAATCTGTCGCTCCGCCCACAGGACGTCTGTTTGTACAGGTGGACATGTAGAGTTCAGATTGAGATCAGATCATGTGCAGGGTCTCTGTGGTCAAGTGTTATCGCCACGCTCACACCTGTCCAAACCAATCACAGTCTGATTTAAGCTAAGTACAAGGTTCAGGTGTGACAAACACCTGCTGCTCTCTGATCTGG
This sequence comes from Cromileptes altivelis, assembly GCA_013133815.1. Lineage (NCBI taxonomy): Eukaryota > Metazoa > Chordata > Actinopteri > Perciformes > Serranidae > Cromileptes > Cromileptes altivelis. The sequence continues at coordinate 41,842,956 of CM023144.1, read as the reverse complement.
TCTGTGGTCCGGCAGGCCGACTGGAGGACTCGGTGCAGTTCTACCATGAGGCCCTGAGTCTGGCTCGGCAGGCCGGAGACCAGGAGGCCGTGGAGCAGATCCAGGAGGGACTGAAGGAGGTGAAGAAGAGGAGGAACCAGGAGAGTAAGGAGGAGGAGGAGAGGAAGGAGGAAGAGGCTGCAGCACAGGAGTGATGGGTTCACAGTGTGTTGGAGTATGATGATGATGAGTCTGTCTGTTGGTCCGCAGCATCAAACTTAGTCTCTTTACCTGCTGGACAGATCTCCAGGATGACCTCTGTGACCTCTGACCTCTGTGACCTCTGACCTTCTCCACCATCAGCTCCTCTGGTTCTCATTGAACACACAGATCTGATGTTCAGCTCCTCCACATGCTGATTATTGATCAGAGTCACTGATCAGACTGATGACGAACTCTTAACATGTTGCTTCTGTTTAACTCTGATGTTTGTGAGTAAACTCTGAAATAAAGATTCAAACAGACGATGAGTGTTTGTCTTTAACTCTGAACGAGGCTGCTGGGTAACGAGGGGCGGGGCTCTGGGCTACAACACACACTCAGACTCACACTTTTTCAGATAGAAAACATTTGTTTATGGATTTTTATGAAAGATGTCAGTAGCTGCGTCTCCCTCACAACAGGGTCCTCAAGTTAAATTTCCTTATTAACATCTGAGTGAGCTTATATGAACCATATATAGACCACCATTTTGTGTTTTACGTGTCCATCCATCTGGCCACACGTGGTTACATTTAGCCAACACACACACACACGTGGTTACATTTAGCCAACACACACACACACGTGGTTACATTTAGCCAACACACACACACACGTGGTTACATTTAGCCAACACACACACACACGTGGTTACATTTAGCCAACACACACACACGTGGTTACATTTAGCCAACACACACACACACGTGGTTACATTTAGCCAACACACACACACACGTGGTTACATTTAGCCAACACACACACACACGTGGTTACATTTAGCCAACACACACACACACGTGGTTACATTTAGCCAACACACACACACGTGGTTACATTTAGCCAACACACACACACGTGGTTACATTTAGCCAACACACACACACACGTGGTTACATTTAGCCAACACACACACACACGTGGTTACATTTAGCCAACACACACACGTGGTTACATTTAGCCAACACACACACATGGTTACATTTAGCCAACACACACACGTGGTTACATTTAGCCAACACACACACGTGGTTACATTTAGCCAACACACACACACACACACACACATGGTTACATTTAGCCAACACACACACACACGTGGTTACATTTAGCCAACACACACACACACGTGGTTACATTTAGCCAACACACACACACACGTGGTTACATTTAGCCAACACACACACACACGTGGTTACATTTAGCCAACACACACACACACGTGGTTACATTTAGCCAACACACACACACGTGGTTACATTTAGCCAACACACACACACGTGGTTACATTTAGCCAACACACACACACACGTGGTTACATTTAGCCAACACACACACACACGTGGTTACATTTAGCCAACACACACACGTGGTTACATTTAGCCAACACACACACATGGTTACATTTAGCCAACACACACACGTGGTTACATTTAGCCAACACACACACGTGGTTACATTTAGCCAACACACACACACACACACACACATGGTTACATTTAGCCAACACACACACACACGTGGTTACATTTAGCCAACACACACACACACGTGGTTACATTTAGCCAACACACACACACGTGGTTACATTTAGCCAACACACACACACACGTGGTTACATTTAGCCAACACACACACACGTGGTTACATTTAGCCAACACACACACACACGTGGTTACATTTAGCCAACACACACACACGTGGTTACATTTAGCCAACACACACACACGTGGTTACATTTAGCCAACACACACACACACGTGGTTACATTTAGCCAACACACACACACACGTGGTTACATTTAGCCAACACACACACGTGGTTACATTTAGCCAACACACACACATGGTTACATTTAGCCAACACACACACGTGGTTACATTTAGCCAACACACACACATGGTTACATTTAGCCAACACACACACGTGGTTACATTTAGCCAACACACACACGTGGTTACATTTAGCCAACACACACACACACACACACACATGGTTACATTTAGCCAACACACACACATGGTTACATTTAGCCAACACACACACGTGGTTACATTTAGCCAACACACACACGTGGTTACATTTAGCCAACACACACACATGGTTACATTTAGCCAACACACACACGTGGTTACATTTAGCCAACACACACACGTGGTTACATTTAGCCACCACACACACACGCACACACACACATGGTTACATTTAGTCAACACACACACGTGGTTACATTTAGCCAACACACACACGTGGTTACATTTAGCCACCACACACACACGCACACACACATGGTTACATTTAGCCAACACACACACACGTGGTTACATTTAGCCAACACACACACGTGGTTACATTTAGCCAACACACACACATGGTTACATTTAGCCAACACACACACGTGGTTACATTTAGCCAACACACACACACGTGGTTACATTTAGCCAACACACACATGTGGTTACATTTAGCCAACACACACACGTGGTTACATTTAGCCACCACACACACGCACACACACACACATGGTTACATTTAGTCAACACACACACGTGGTTACATTTAGCCAACACACACACGTGGTTACATTTAGCCACCACACACACACGCACACACACATGGTTACATTTAGCCAACACACACACACGTGGTTACATTTAGCCAACACACACACGTGGTTACATTTAGCCAACACACACACATGGTTACATTTAGCCAACACACACACGTGGTTACATTTAGCCAACACACACACACGTGGTTACATTTAGCCAACACACACACATGGTTACATTTAGCCAACACACACACATGGTTACATTTAGCCAACACACACACACGTGGTTACATTTAGCCAACACACACACGTGGTTACATTTAGCCACCACACACACACACACACACATGGTTACATTTAGTCAACACACACACGTGGTTACATTTAGTCAACACACACACGTGGTTACATTTAGCCAACACACACACGTGGTTACATTTAGCCACCACACACACGCACACACACACATGGTTACATTTAGTCAACACACACACGTGGTTACATTTAGCCAACACACACACGTGGTTACATTTAGCCAACACACACACACGTGGTTACATTTAGCCAACACACACACGTGGTTACATTTAGCCAACACACACACGTGGTTACATTTAGCCACCACACACACACGCACACACACACATGGTTACATTTAGTCAACACACACACGTGGTTACATTTAGCCAACACACACACGTGGTTACATTTAGCCACCACACACACACGCACACACACATGGTTACATTTAGCCAACACACACACACGTGGTTACATTTAGCCAACACACACACGTGGTTACATTTAGCCAACACACACACGTGGTTACATTTAGCCACCACACACACACGCACACACACATGGTTACATTTAGCCAACACACACACGTGGTTACATTTAGCCAACACACACACGTGGTTACATTTAGCCAACACACACACGTGGTTACATTTAGCCAACACACACACGTGGTTACATTTAGCCACCACACACACACGCACACACACACACGTGGTTACATTTAGCCAACACACACACGTGGTTACGTTTAGCCAACACACACACGTGGTTACGTTTAGCCGACACACACACACGTGGTTACATTTAGCCAACACACACACATGGTTACGTTCAAACTTTACAGCTCTTAACACAGTCCTCCACCGCCGACTAGTGTTTTGGAGGTGTAACTGCAGAGTGACACAGACACACCACCGCACAAGTAAAAACAACATGCAGATTTTTTTTTTCCCCACGACTAATCCATTAGTTGAAGATTATGTGAGACTTAAGTCGACCAAAACTTTCTTTGGCTGGCTACAGCCCTATAGGAAGATTTTCCATCTTCATTTAATTACATTTTGTCAGAGCAGTAATACTGAGAGTACTGTAAATTATACAGGACTACCGAGATACTGGTCGTGTGTGTGTGTGTGTGTGTGTGTGTGTGTGTAAATAAAAGGTTTTTGCAGGTTCCCACAGAAGGTGACGCAGGTGAACTTCCTGTTGTGTTTACTGAACATGTCAGAATAAAAGCTTGGTGACGACAGTAAACAAACAGAAGACACCACAAACAGGAGTCCACCAAACACAGGATTATCACACACACACACACACATTCTTGTACTTTTATCTTTGAGAGGACCCCTACCATATTGCGAGCAAAGATGATAAATAAAGACATTGGTCTCGCTGCGTCCAGGTGCTGCTAAAGAAAAGAACTCGTATTATCACCAGTAAACTGTGTTCAGGGATCATTTGAGAAGCTCAATATGAAGTTTGGGGCGAGTGGTTTGTTAATTTATCATTCATGACCAGTTAAAGACAGATGTAATTTAAGATACATATTGAACCCAAAACGATAAGATACGACATGACGTGAGGAGCTGCCTTACAACAACAGCACAGGAGAAATGAAGCGAACACCATAAAAACACAAACCACACATAACATCACTGCACATAAAGCAGAACACAGCAGAGCAGCATGAAGAAGCACAACGACGCCCCAAAACATCAAGAAACATTATTAAATCAATTCAGTCCTCAGCCACGGGCGCATCTGTTGACGTCCATTTTCTCACGACAGCTTTCTGAGTCTTTCAGTAAAATATTAAACATATTTATTTGAAAGTCCGTCAACAGTGTTTGCTCTCAGATGCAGGTACAATGTCACAAAACTAAATGGGATCAGAACTTCAAACATCTTTTTCATAATAATTTTAATTAGTTTCTGGTAGTTCAGGAGCAGTGGGCGGAGCCAGAGAACATGCTGATGGTTTGCTTTTTATCCCACAGGAGCTCCAACACAAGTGGTTTTTATCTAAGAAATTATTTTGTGCAGGTGTTTGAAAGAATCTTATTGAATTTTTCAACCCACATTCTCTGAGACACAGCCGAAGTACTGTCCAAGTACTTTCCAAGTGTAATGTAAAATTCCCTTTTTCCCCCATTTTTGTCATTGTTCCTATTTTTGATAAAATAGTTTTAGTGAATATAAAGAGAGTTATTTTATTTTTCACTTTAAGTTTACTCAACTCTATTATTTTTACGAATATTCCACCTCAGTGAGAGGCTGTGGAAACTCAGGAGAAATTTTATAACAATTCTGACTCCTCTGCTCCCTCTGAGTCTGTGGGACTTCATAAAGACTAGTTTTAACAGGCTTTTAACTAAATTTATTTGCATGTTTTACACCCACGCTTCTCATTGTGCCAGTGCCACATTAACGCTGAGAGTAATTTAGAGTTTTTAACCCAAACTAAATCTGACTCTAACCTGAACCTTAAAACAGACATTTAAAGACGTGGAGACTGGCCAAAATGTCCTCATTCTCCAAAATGTCCTTACTCAGTTACTAAAATATGTTTTTTTTTATCACCATACAGCATCACCAGAACAAGCATATGAACACATACACACATACCACCCTGTACCTTTGGAATTGTGAGGAGCCTCATTAACACGATGTCCTTCGTGGCCCCAACGTTCAGTCTGAACCCTCAAACAGGTGAAGACAGGACTAACTGTCCTCGCTGCGACAGTGTCAACCTCAGGTCCTCACAAAGATAGATGTGTAAATACAGACACACACACATGAGAAGGACAGTTTCTTCATATGTTACTGATGTCATGAGAACGAGAGGCTGACTGTATGAAAAAACACACACACACACATATGTATCTATACATTCCCATACGCACACAAAAATGAAAACACACAGATACACATAATTACATGTAAACACAAAAACACACACACATTCAGGTGAAGCTGAAGGTACAAAGATAATTGTTGTTGTGCTGATTTATACACACACACACACACACACAGGGGATGCTGTGATATAAAAGAAGCTGCAGTTTGTTTCTGTCTCTACTGGACAACGACGACTCAACACACTGACCAGGTATGAACACACACACACACACACACACACACAGAGTCTCAAACAGGTCTTATCTGATGACCTTCAGTGACGACGTGTTTCGCATGATCACGTTTGTCTAAATTTGTTAAAGATCTTAAAACGTGGTAACTTATTAAACACACATCCTGCTGCTGTGAGTTACAGTTAATCCTGATCACAAAGAAAAAAAGTTCAACAGCCAGTCATTTAACTATTGAACAAATCAGCTGATCAGTTTGTGTCTACAGCCAGAAAACAGGATGTGATCAGTTCAGCAGAACTTTATTTATCCTGAAGGAAAGAATTGTTCCAGAGAACACCTAAAATCACAGACATGACAATCAGATGTTGTGCACCAGTAATAAGCAGAAGGTTCCCGGCTCAGGTCTCTGATTGGGCCCTGGTCTAGATACAACATAGTATCTAATATTTGAAATATTAAATATCAGTCCAAATATTCAAATGTAAAAGATAAGAAATGTTTTTAAGGAGCAGAAGTAAAAAGCGGTGTCTCACAGAGGACCAACAGGAGTCAGATAAAAACAAAAGTTCCTAAAATGGTGGAAAGACGCTGACTGCTCCCGACGCTCAGCCACATTATCTTATATAGTATGAACTGAATGACCTTCTGTTTACTGGAGATGAATATGTAGCGTTTGTTATTTTACACCTGTTGGATATGTGAGGTTGATGAAGTGAAATAGGAAGTGACACGTAAACTTTCAAATGATGCGAGTTGACAACAGCTGAGCAGAAACAGGACAACGATCGTCAGAAAACAGTGAGCGCCGTTTGTGAGTTGAACAACATGTTTCCATGACACAGTGTATGACGGGCTCTGAGGTGCGTTTGCTCTTGTTCAGTGGGTGTGTCAGAGGTGTTAACCAATCAGCAGCAACCTGTGTATGAACTAGATTCTTTGGTAACATCTGTTTCCTACGATGCCAAAAAAGCTTCTTTAAACTGAACTGAATTAAAGGGAACTTCAGCCTTTTTCTAAATTCTTACGTGTTACTCCTCACGTCTGACACACTCCAAAAACAGCAACTGTCTCGTAAATCTGAAAACTACAGAGCTAAAACTCAAATCTGTGATGTCACAGCTGCTCCACAGACAGTGAACAGTGACAGTGACAGATGTTGTGGATCAGTGTTTACAACTGGTTCAGATTTCACCTCAGTCACTGGTTCGAGGTCCCACAATTTATCCAGCGTCATTGAGACGTGTTGTTGAGTTAGTTTACTGTCTCTGTTCAGTATCTGTCCGTTAGTCACTCACTCTGCAGCAGGAAACACCACTTCAGAATAAAAGCTCTCTGCTGGAAATTCACTTTACTTCAAAATAAAGTGTGTTTTTATAAACTTGACACATTTACAGTCCATTCAGAATGAACCTGCGGCCCAGGTTTGGTCTGCGACCCACCAGTTGGGAACCACTGCTGTAGCTGACACTGAGGGGAACATTCTGAGTGTGTGGGAACATTTTCTGTTTCAGATCTGAGAACTTTACAACAGAATGAAAATCAAAGTAAATCAGTCTCCGGTCAGTGTCTGTGGAGCAGCTCCAGATCTTTAGACTCTCTGACGTCACATGTTTGAGATGTTCACTAACACTGATGAACGCTCCTCTGACATGTTCCTCTTTGTTTTTTTGTTAAAGATATTTTGGGGGGCATTTTATTGATTGACAGATACGTGAGAAGGGAGAGAGAGAGAGAGACAGCAGCACAGTCTTGTATAAAATATGAAGCTTACAGTCAGACAGTGTATTTAGCGTCTGTTGCCGTGGTGACAGGTCAAACTGATGCTGATTTACGGGGTTCATGAACCATCAACATAAACTACAGATCATCTGTAAAACATTTTAATAAATGAATCAATCATAATTAAAACAACTGGAGACTGAAACAAACTGATAATCTGATCATGTTTAAATAAGTCAGCATCTTAATGGACAGGAAGTGAGTGTTTCTGTGACTTCCTGTTAGGAAATTGTCCAACTTCACTGCAGCTCGTTGTCTCCACCTGCTGCTGCAGCCGCCTGATCTCATTCACTTTCCAGGTGCACTTCATCTGGAACAAGCCTACTGTTTTGCTTCGTGTGGTCGGGGCTGAATGCAACCATCACCTGCTCAGGTGCAGGTAGTTCCCTGACGACCTCTTTAATAATCATAATAATGATAAATTTTATTTGTATTGCGCTTTACATTTTAGAAATCTCAAAGTGCTACAGAGCAGGATAAAAAAATTAAAACAGTTAGAATGAATACAATTTAAGAATTATGAAAAAATGATCGGAGACAATAAATCGTTAAAAGGAGAACCTATAAAGACATTTAGCAGAATGCCTTTGTAAGAAGATATGTTTTTAGGTCTTGTTTAAAAACATGGGGCCCTGAGGTGGTCAAGGAGGGCGTTCCACAGCCTCGGAGCAGCAGAGGAAAAGGCCCGGTCACCCATGGTGCGGAGCTTGGTTCTGGGAGCTTGGAGGGTGTTTGTGTTTGTGGTTGCAGAACGGAGGGTGCATGAGGAGGTGTGGGGGGTGAGGAGGTCCTTGAGGTAAAGGGGGGCATGTCCGCCCACTGGCTCCAAGGCCAGGAGGCCAAACTGGCCTCAGAGGAAGACAGAAAAGAGGGAGGTCACAAAACTTCAAATGTTCACAAAACTTTAACTGTTGGAGAAAAGAAACAAAACAAACACATATATCACCTGTTTTTTCTTCTCAGGTGTGTTTTCAAAGATTTTGGTGATATTAGTCTGAACAGTGTCGGACTGCAGCATCTGTACGACTCACTGAGCCTCCAGGACGACACGTCTCACCTCAGGCAATAACGTCACATGTCAAACATGGACTATGTTCGTCTTTTTATAAACTTAAAACAGTCAGTGTGTTGGTGATAAAGCTGTGACATCACTCAGCTGGTTTCAGGTGTGTTTGTCCAACATTTGGTTCAAAATGAGATGAAATAGAAAAACGGCGTGTGGACGGTACAAATAATAACTGACTGATCAAACACCAGCACTGTCAGAGGAGCTGCACGTCAGACTGAGAGAGTGTTGGTTTCCTCCTGCATCACTTTCACGTGTTCACAGACGGCATGCTGATTTACTCTCGTTAACTTCACTGCGTCTTTTTGAAATGAACTTATAATGTAAACACTTTGTTTTCAGGATTAATCCTTTAAGTTCAGGAAGAAAAACAGCTGATCAGATTCAGAACATTCATTTAATTCAGCTCTACGTGGACTTTGTTGGTACGTGCTGTGAACAGGTGATGATGATGATGATGATGATGCAGTCAGGTGATGATGATGATGATGATGATGATGATGCAGTCAGGTGATGATGATGATGATGATGCAGTCAGGTGATGATGATGATGATGATGATGATGATGCAATCAGGTGATGATGATGATGATGATGCAGTCAGGTGATGATGATGATGATGATGATGATGCAGTCAGGTGATGATGATGATGATGATGATGATGATGCAATCAGGTGATGATGATGATGATGATGCAGTCAGGTGATGATGATGATGATGATGATGCAGTCAGGTGATGATGATGATGATGATGCAGTCAGGTGATGATGATGATGATGATGATGATGCAGTCAGGTGATGATGATGATGATGATGATGATGATGATGATGATGATGCAGTCAGGTGATGATGATGATGATGATGATGATGATGATGATGCAGTCAGGTGATGATGATGATGATGATGATGATGATGCAGTCAGGTGATGATGATGATGATGATGATGATGATGATGATGATGCAGTCAGGTGATGATGATGATGATGCAGTCAGGTGATGATGATGATGATGATGATGCAGTCAGGTGATGATGATGATGATGATGATGATGATGATGATGATGATGATGATGATGATGATGCAGTCAGGTGATGATGATGATGATGATGCAGTCAGGTGATGATGATGATGATGCAGTCAGGTGATGATGATGATGCAGTCAGGTGATGATGATGATGATGCAGTCAGGTGATGATGATGATGATGATGCAGTCAGGTGATGATGATGATGATGATGCAGTCAGGTGATGATGATGATGATGATGATGCAGTCAGGTGATGATGATGATGATGATGATGCAGTCAGGTGATGATGATGATGATGATGCAGTCAGGTGATGATGATGATGCAGTCAGGTGATGATGATGATGATGATGATGATGATGATGCAGTCAGGTGATGATGATGATGATGATGATGATGATGCAGTCAGGTGATGATGATGATGATGATGATGATGATGATGATGCAGTCAGGTGATGATGATGATGATGCAGTCAGGTGATGATGATGATGCAGTCAGGTGATGATGATGATGATGATGATGATGATGATGCAGTCAGGTGATGATGATGAT
>CM023144.1:41424846-41827346 GCA_013133815.1 Cromileptes altivelis | reverse complement strand
ATGATGATGATGATGATGATGCAGTCAGGTGATGATGATGATGATGATGATGATGATGATGATGCAGTCAGGTGATGATGATGATGATGATGATGATGATGATGGTGCAGTCAGGTGATGATGATGATGATGATGATGATGATGCAGTCAGGTGATGGTGATGATGATGATGATGATGGTGCAGTCAGGTGATGATGATGATGATGCAGTCAGGTGATGATGATGATGATGATGCAATCAGGTGTTGATGATGATGATGATGATGCAGTCAGGTGATGATGATGATGATGCAGTCAGGTGATGATGATGATGATGATGGTGCAGTCAGGTGATGATGATGATGATGATGCAGTCAGGTGATGATGATGATGATGATGATGATGCAGTCAGGTGATGATGATGATGATGATGATGCAGTCAGGTGATGATGATGATGATGATGATGATGATGATGCAGTCAGGTGATGATGATGATGATGATGATGATGATGCAGTCAGGTGATGATGATGATGATGATGATGATGCAGTCAGGTGATGATGATGATGCAGTCAGGTGATGATGATGATGATGATGATGATGATGATGATGATGATGATGATGATGCAGTCAGGTGATGATGATGATGATGATGCAATCAGGTGTTGATGATGATGATGATGATGATGCAGTCAGGTGATGATGATGATGATGATGATGATGCAGTCAGGTGATGATGATGATGATGATGATGCAGTCAGGTGATGATGATGATGATGATGATGATGGTGCAGTCAGGTGATGATGATGATGATGATGCAGTCAGGTGATGATGATGATGATGATGATGATGATGATGATGATGATGATGCAGTCAGGTGATGATGATGATGATGATGCAGTCAGGTGATGATGATGATGATGATGATGATGATGATGATGATGCAGTCAGGTGGGTCAGGGACATTGTCAGACCAACAGTCCATCTGTGTGCACTGTGTGTGTGTGTGTGTGTGTGTGTGTGTGTGTGTGTGTGTGTGTGTGTGTGGACAGCCAGGGGGTGGGACTAACCTTGACTGACAGCCTAGTTGCCACGGTGACCTTCAGCCAATCAGGTTCCTTTAGAAAGAATTAGACCTTTTCTTCTCCCTCTCTGTGTCTGCTCTCGTTCTCTTTTCATCTCTTCTTTCTTCTCACTTCCTTCTCTCCCCCCTCCCTCCCCCTCTCACCCCCTCTGTCTTCACCCTGTCTCCCCTCGCCCCCCCCCCTCGTCTCCCTCTGTCTCCCCCTCTGTTGGTTTCAGTCTTTGCATTATAATCTCTCTCTTTCAGTGCTTCGAGGACGCTGAGGTAGGCTCCAACTCTCTTCCTGTTTCACACACACACACACACACACACACACGCACGCACACACACACACACACACACACACACACACACACACAGTGACATTAAGAGCAGTACTCAGATCAGCTGTTTCTCTATAGAGACATCATGTCCTTGCTGAGTGGACAAACCTGTTTTTAAGGCCAGCGTGATGTTTGATGACAAAGTTTGTAACAGATGGTTTTAGTTTTCTGTGACAGACAGACAGACAGACAGACAGCAGAGGGACAGACAGACAGACAGACAGCAGAGGGACAGACAGACAGCAGAGGGACAGACAGACAGACAGACAGACAGACAGACACAGACAGACAGACAGACAGACAGAGGTATCACACTCTGTTAAATCTTCTGTCTCACTGAGTCAAACAGACGCAGACGTTGATGTTGATGTTTGTGATGTCGTTGTGAACTCTGACCTTCACACATCAACTTCCTGCAGACAACTTCCTGTCTCCTCTCACCTGCTCTGTGATTGGACATTTTCAAGGTCTGTGAACGTTGAGCCAAACCATAATGTTTGTTTCTAAACCATGTGCTTTTGTTGACGTCTCGGCGTTGGTTGTGGCATCCCAGAGCTTCTGCAGCAGACGCAGGAGGACACCTCGTGCTTCATATGTAGACGTGAGAGTCCTCTGATGAGGTGGCGTCAGTTTTAACTCACGATGAGAACGTCTTGAGACAGCAGAGTTTAACCAGCTGAGAGTTCCTCAAGTGTTCGATGCTCAGGCGGGTTTTATACAGAGAAGCAGACGGACAGACTGTGTCATCTGGAAATTTTAAACGACTTCCATAAATACAAAACTAGATTTGTAATGTCACAGAAATATTAAAAAGCTATGTAACCGATCTGCAAATAAATAAATTCCACAAATAAAAAAATCTATGAATTTAACAAACAAATAAATAAAAACAATAAAAACTTTATTTTTATTTCACCTTTCAAAACAACTGTCACCTCAACAACATCCTCACTGTGACCTTGACACGTCTGTCTGCCTGTCTGTCTGTCTGTCTGTGTCTCTCAGTGTTTCCTGATGTGCTGACTCACTGTCCTCTGGATGTCCTCACTGTGAGCACGCTCACATTATTAAAAACTGTCTGTGTGACCTTTGACCTGTCCTGATCAGATCAGGGTCACCCTCTCATTCATTCAATCACTCATCCTCTGGCTCCACCCTCCCCCGCAGCAGTAAATCATTTTCAGCTTCACTTTTATTCACAGACCTAATAACTTCCACTGGTTCCTGCTCCAGGTTCTGCTGCCTAAACTCACCTGCTGACCTGTGACCTGCTGACCTCTGAAGGAGTGATGAGTCATCATCAGAACTGTCTGGGTCCTGGTGACACAGTGAGTCATATTCATCTCATTAACCTGGGTGAAGACATGATGTTGTGAGCTCATAATGAGGCTGAGCTCTCACTCAGATTACATAATGTCATTACCATGGTAACAGCAACACATGATGTCATCAGTATGTCTCGGTCAGATGAACATAAACGCGGGACATTCAGGAACTAAAACGAGTGTGGGGTTGTTGTGAACTCTGACATCAGCCTGTTTCCCTGTGTGTAAATAAACCTGTTCAGATTAGTAAACACACACACACACACACACACACACACACACACAAGTGAAGCAGAAGCAGCATCATGTCATCAAACACACCAGAGATGTTGTTTTAAAGTTTACTGACACTTTTACGTCTGAGACGTCAGAAAATGTCATGACAGTCATCAATCCTCTTCTGTCTTTCTCCAGCCTCTCTCTCCTCCTCCTCCTCCTCCTCCTCCTCCTCCATGTTGCCATAGTGATGAAGAAGAGGAGGACCTGAACAAGGCCTTTGATCTTCAGGGGTTTCAGCAGATCCTCTGTCCTGCAGCTCGCAGTCCGCCGGAGAAACACAGGGTCTGTGATGAGCAGGACTTTGAAGGTGTGACTCCAAAACGTTTCTCGTTTCTCTCTTTGATGAGGTCCAGACATCTTCAGGAGGTTCTGAAGGTTCTGTCAGAGGTTCCAGGAGGTTCTAGAGACCCTCAGAGTTTCACAGGTTCTTGAGAGGGTTCACCAGGTCGGTAAATGGACTGTATTTATATGACCCATCTCTACTGTTACTGCTGTTCTACTGTACAGCCACTCATAAGCCCCGTTCTCACTTTCACCTGCTCTTACAGCAACACTTCGGCATGTACACTCTAGCAGGCGGGGATCAAACCGTCAACCCTCTCATTGGTAGACAGTCGCTCAACTCCTGAGCCACAGAACGTCTTCAGGACAATCTACAAGTTACTGAGAGGGTTCCTAAAGTTCTAACTCATGATCTTTTCGGGAGTCCAGTTCAGACCAAATATTCATGATCAGACGAGTTAGAGCAGGAAGCTACTGTCAAACAGGAAGTGACCATCATGAGACAGCGCATCATCTCTAGCCGACAACTCTCTGCGCTTCGGATCTGTAACGTCGACAGGAAGTGACCGCCATGAGACGGCGCATCATCTCTAGCCGACGACTCTCTGTGCTTCTGATCTGTATTATTACAGATTACAGATTATTTTGTGGCTGAATATAATTTGTAGCTTCTTAAAATCTGAATGAGGATAGTGAAACAAAACCAGCATCAGATGGACTGTATTCATAATCAATACGCTGCAATAATATAAATAACCAGCGCCAACTCATCAGTCAATGAGAATGTGTGTGTGGGCGGGGCATAAGCACATACAGCCAGCAGCAGCAGCAGCGACCCACTGCCATTTCAAGTTGTCTCGTCGCCAATCTTTGGTCTGAACTGGGCTTTACTTTCTTAAACCAGCCACCGGCCATTTGACCATTTGAGTGTCAGGTGACATCATCACCTGGCTTGAGTCAAACTCAGACGGCCAGTTCACACCTCTGACACTTTTCTCTGTGACATTCTAAAACGGTTTCATCTCATCGTGAATCTTTGGTCTGTACTGGACATTCTGGGTCCTTAAGACGGTTCTGGAAGATTTTGGTTCATTTGTGCAGGTGTGAACACACCAAAACAACCGGACCGAGACCTTCTTGAAGAGGTGGTCTCAGTCCGGTTCCAAAGGAACTCTGGTGCGGTTGGTTTGTGGTGAGAAGGTGTTCCGACCTGGATGTGAAGCAACTGCAGTCACATGACACATTGTTTGGGTTAAACATGAGCATGTTACAGTCCTGGAGGATTATTAATGTGCACCTCCTCCTGTACTGCCTTAATATGCATCAAAACATTGTTTTCTAGTTGGAGCCGCGCCTCGTTTTCAAACTGTATGCTTTGACTAAAATGAACAATGACAGCAATATAGTCCACGATGAGCAGCGCTAAAATCAACCTGCGTAGTTGTCCCTCCATTGTGACATTAGAAAGTGTCACATTTATCTTGCAAGTGTACTCTTCTTCAACGTTTGCTTTACTTCCTGGATTTTTCCCACATGGAAATTCTGACCAATCAAGAGCAGCTTTCTCACACAAGGCATTTGATCTGGTCCTCTTGTAAATGCTGCCGTGAGAACACCAACCAACTCTAGGCAATTATACAACTTTGGAACAACATGAGTCCCTGATTCAGACCAGAGGAGACCACTCTAGGGCTGACAGCAGCCTGTGAGTTTCTTATCTTTCTTCTGTAATCTTTGTTCGAGCATCTTTTGGACTTTTTAAATGTTCTGGCAGTGATTCATGAGTTAAAGGAGTATCTAGGGGTTCTCTACAGATTTTCTTCAGGTGCATCAGGGGTCTGGAGGGGGTACTGGTACAGACTCAGGGGTACGTTGAGGAGGTCACAGGTTCTTTAAAGGATTTTATTAATTTTTGATTGAGTTGAAGCACATTTAGGAGGTTGTAAAGTTCCTGGCAGGTCTTAAAGTGATTCCTCAGCTTGTAGATTTTGCTGAGACAGATTTCTTAGGTTTCTGCACATGATCTGTTTGGGAGTTCTTGGGGTCCATATCAGGGTTTTAAGAAATTCTGAAAGGGTTCTGTGGTTTTTTAAGATGGTTCGTCAAGCAACTGTAGGTGCTGTCAGGTACCAGCAGGTACTGAGATGGTCCCAGCAAGGAATTCAGGAGGCTCTGTGTTCTCTGAAGAGGTTCAAGGGACACAGATGAAGTTTCAGAGAGTCGAACCATCTGTGTGGAGGTTCTAGAGTTTGTTCTTCTTCTTGGTCATTTTTGGGTGTTTGAGATCCCGTACAGTTTCAGGGATTCTTTACCTTGTATTAACATGTGTCTGCTGTCACAGTTCTCATCAGAAACCTTCCTGCTGATCTCACTCCAGCATGAAGACGACTTGTTCAGGTTTCTGTAGTGACAGCAGGAGGTGTCCTGGAGGTAACAGAGATCTGACTGTAGCTACAGTCTGAGATCTCAACACTTAGTTCTGTTGTCTGTTCCTGGTTCTCGCACTGAGCTGGACAAAATTATTTCCTGTACTCAGTCAGTCCTGTGCTGTCTCACCTGGAATAACCTTCAGGAAGAGTTGAAACTACCTGAACTGGTCTCTGCCTGATTTTGAAGCTCTCATAAGTACAAGGATGAATGAATCTGTTGGTTCTTGTCATCGTGTGCAGGTGTTCAAATATTTCTACATGTTCCTGTAGATCTTTTATGTTTTTATTGTGTTGTTGTTTGGCTGTAACTTTTTCATATGCTGCTGTCTCAGCCAGGTCTCTGTGAAAAGAGATGGTTGATCTCAGCAGGATGCACCTGGCTAAACCTAATCAATCAGCCGTTCCTTGTTTCACTGCAGCGCTTCCAACGTGAGCGACAGAAAGTCCAGCTCAAAAAACATGCTTCATCGCGTCGTGTCAATTCACGTCGCTAATGGGCAGTTAGGGACAGTCTAACAGAAAACAATGCAGTCAAACTGATTTACTGATTGACGCTCGCATCACATCCTGTCAGGACATGATGTTAACAACTGGAGATGACTCTGATGGTTCCTGGTTCAGGATCTTTTACAGAGTTCTCAGGACCTTGAGGCGGTTCCAGACACAAACAGTGGATTTATAAGGAAGTTGAAGGAAAGATGTTTGACAAGGTTCTAGTTGGGAAAAAAAAGATCCTGAGAATTTTTCCTGCTGAAATCCAGAGATCGTTGATTCAGGTGGTTTTGGAGGAACCCTTGTGGACTCTCGGGGTGTTTTCACACTTGGTCCTTTTCAGCCCACTAAACAGACTCAGAGCGGTGACTCAGCATTTTTTTGGGCATATGTGAACACTCCAAGAGAACTCAGACCCCTCTGAAGCGAACCAAACTCAGACCACTTCAGGAAGTGGTCTGAGTTTGGTTTGCTGCAAGCCCTTGGTAAGGTTCACTTAACCTGTGACCTGTAGACACAAAGCGCTCCAGGTTCTCTTTGCTCTGTGCCGTTGTATTCAGCCCTCTAGATCACAACACCAACAACACCACGTCGGCCTGTAACGCCTGCAAGGACGCAGGACGAGGAACAGTTTGATCCACAGAAGATGCTGCACGTCTCCAGATATGGAACGTAGAACAAATCAAACAGCAACACAGACACGCTGAGGTTCTCCTCCAGTTTCATACCCTTACTGCAGCTCCACATCAGAGTAAAAACAAAGCTATGTCAGTATACTGTATATTATATCGAGTGTGAACAGAGACAGGACTGAGGTCCTTTTCTGTCGGTCCACTTTTCAGTGCACTTAAAGAGGACTGAGTTTGACTTGTTTAAAAAGGACTGTATGTGAAAACACTGTGAGAGAGGCTCCTGGATCTATGAGGAGGTTCTGCTGGTCCTGAAGAGGTTCCAGGTTTTTGTTGAGGTCAGAAGGTGTCTCCAGGAGACTGAGGTGGAACAGATCGTGGGGTTGGTCCTCACTATTATTACTGTGATATCGTCATCATCACTGAATACCTTTGTTTAGTAATCTTTCTGTCGTCATGTTCCTGCTGCAGATCACCGTCACTTTTCTCCCCATGTCCATCACCCTCTGTCCAAACCGCCCACTGACAGCAGGAGGAAGAGGACCAATGAGGGGAGGAAGGAGGCGAGGCGAGGCTCCGCCCCTAATGCTGCGGCCAACATAGAAGAAGACCAGGAGGAAGAGGAGGGTGAGGAAGAGTCCTCCAGTCAGAATGAGGGAGAGGAGGGGCGGACAACAACACCCACCAGGTGAGTAACACATCTGATGGCTTTGGTAACAAAAACACACCTTCCTGGATTTAAGTCCTCTTAATGTGTAACTCCTCCCCCTCACAGTGACCCACCCACCATATCGTCCAATCACAACGGCCTCTCACCTGGATGCATCATATTGAGTGCTGCCGCTGACGACGCTGAGGAGGCTGACACGCTGACGTCTGTTGACCTGGAGGGAATCAAGAGTCAGTGACCTTTCTTTAACCTTCAGACTTTATATATACCATCACGTTTAATACACGTTAGATTAAACTAAATAAAAACATATAACACTTCACATTTAATGTAATGCTTTATACATATTTATTTATCAACAACTTAAACACTGTAAATACAGCTGTGATCTGAACTGTAATAACTTTGACTTTTCATCTGGCGCCATCATCAGATCAGCAATACTCATCCTAAACTGGACTCTGTGTTTACTGATGTTTAGCTTACAGTGGCATGCAGCAGTTTGGGTTGCCCGGTCAAACTTTCTTTTATTGTAAGTAGTTCAGTGAGTAGAAGATGAGCTGATCTCTCAAAGACAGGAATTTAAAGATGAAACATGATTTTCAACATTTTCAGCAGGATCAGTGCATTCATTTTGTTTTGTACAATTTTAAAGTGAAAAAAAAATGAAAGGAGCACCGTCAACACCTTGAGACGTTTGATCTGTGAGACAGCTGTGCCCAGGGTCTCTTGTTGACAGTCATGGTTAGGAAAGACCAGGTGACCCCTTGTAACATAGTCATCATCAGTCCAGGCACACAGAGCTGCTGGTGTGTCTGCAGGCTGTCATGGTGGACTGGAGCATCTCCCAGCACGCACTGGGGCTCTGGGTGAAAGTCAGAAAACACAACAACAAACTCAGACTCTTTGACGTGTTGTGAAGACAAACTGAAGGAATGTTTCCCAACATGAAAGAGCTTTCTGTCACAACATCATCTTTGTCATGTGACCTGAACACAATGCTGTCACCCTACGGGCCGAGCCCACGGCCTCTATCTATTGTTACTCTGCGTGTGTGTGTGTGTGTGTGGTTCTGACTCTGATTCTGGTCCTGGTTGTGGAGGACTGTGTCAGTTTCTCAGATGGACATGAAGTCAGTCTCTGCTCTGGTTGTGATCAAATATTTGAACAGCTTGTTGTTGGACAGACTGAAGGCTGATCTCAGTGAGTACTCACCTGTTTCTGATCTACCTGACATGTTTGTTTACCTGCTGGACGAACTGGTAGAGACACGCCCACAGGTGGAGTCTAATTACTTACAGAGTACTTCCTGTTTAAATCCAATCAATCTCAGAGGAAAGTCTTGTACATTTTTACTGTTCTACATTCATCCTGTCCACTGAAAACCATGTATCTCCAGATAAGTTGGATGACTCTGAGTGCTGGAACGTGATTGGCTGTTTGTGTTGATGTTTCCAGGAAACAAAGAAAAGATGTGAAAACGTCCTCTTTCAGAGAAAATCTAATGTTCACAGAAACCTGAGACTCACCTGCTGATTACTGCACCTGTGTGTGTGTGTGTGTGTGTGTGTGTGAGTGTGTGAGAGAGAGAGAGAGAGAGAGAGAGAAAGCTGATTGGATAATTCAGACAATCTCATCTTACAGATTCTTCACTGAAGTTCAGTCAAGCCTGAAACTCAGTTAGACTGCAGAAAGTTCCCATGAGACCACAGAGACTCTGAGTGTGTGTGTGTGTGTGTGTGTGTGTGTGTGTGTGTGAGAGAGAGAGAGAGGTTTTAACCTCTGACCTCTAACTCCATCCCACCCTCATGCTCTGCCCCCTCAGGTCACCGGTTGGACGATGTTCCTGCGGTGCGGCGTCACCTGGTGAGGCGGAGCTCCAGAGGGCCGATTATCCACGTCACCAAAGATCAGATCAGCGGTCAAACACAGTCACACCTGCAGCACCTGCAGCACCTGCAGCCGGACCGCACCCCTCATGAGGTGCTCACACACGCTGACGGTTCAACAATTCACAGTGTTTAGACGTCAGTTTAACTCAGAGGTGTTCAGTGTTACAGCAGCAGCCTGCTGAGCGGAGCATGACGTCATGCTCAATCTGTTGTCAACTGGTGACAAACTGGACTTAATGAGAGAGACAGAGTCAGACAGGTAGAGCCAGACAGGTAAAGTCAGACAGGTAGATTCAGACAGGTAGAGTCAGATGGGTCGAGTCAGACAGGTAGAGTCAGACAGGTAGATTCGGACAGGTAGAGTCAGACAGGTAGATTCAGACAGGAATATTCAGACAGGTAGAGTCAGACAGGTAGAGTCAGACAGGTAGATTCGGACAGGTAGATTCAGACAGGTAGAGTCAGACAGGTAGAGTCAGACAGGTAGAGTCAGACAGGTAGAGTCAGACAGGTAGAGTCAGACAGTAGAGTCAGACAGGTAGAGTCAGACAGGTAGAGTCAGACAGGAATATTCAGACAGGTAGAGTCAGACAGGTAGAGTCAGACAGGTAGATTCAGACAGGAATATTCAGACAGGTAGATTCAGACAGGTAGATTCAGACAGGTAGAGTCAGACAGGAATATTCAGACAGGTAGAGTCAGACAGGTAGATTCAGACAGGAATATTCAGACAGGTAGATTCAGACAGGTAGATTCAGACAGGTAGAGTCAGACAGGTAGATTCAGACAGGTAGATTCAGACAGGTAGATTCAGACAGGTAGATTCAGACAGGTAGAGTCAGACAGGTAGATTCAGACAGGAATATTCAGACAGGTAGATTCAGACAGGTAGATTCAGACAGGTAGAGTCAGACAGGTAGATTCAGACATGTAGAGTCAGACAGGTAGATTCAGACAGGTAGATTCAGACATGTAGAGTCAGACAAGTAGATTCAGACAGGTAGATTCAGACAGGTAGAGTCAGACAGGTAGATTCAGACAGGTAGAGTCAGACAGGTAGAGTCAGACATGTAGAGTCAGACATGTAGAGTCAGACAGGTAGATTCAGACATGTAGAGTCAGACAAGTAGATTCAGACAGGTAGAGTCAGACAGGTAGAGTCAGACATGTAGAGTCAGACAGGTAGATTCAGACAGGTAGAGTCAGACAGGTAGATTCAGACAGGAATATTCAGACAGGTAGATTCAGACAGGTAGAGTCAGACAGGTAGAGTCAGACAGGTAGAGGGAGGTAACCTCAGAGGTGAGAGTCTCTGGGGGCTCAGTTAGTTGTGGTCTCCAGGATGGTGGGTTTGGACCTGAGGAGTGGACACAGTAAGGTACACACAGATTCGTCCTGCTTCAGTCTGGGTTTGTTTTTCTTTACTCAGTTTAACTTTGTCTTGTTTCCACGTTCAGCCCAGTCGGTTCTGGTTAAACCAAATCACTCAGTTTAATTTCTGACAGTTCATCCTGAAATCTGTATTTTCATTTTAATGATTTTTGTCAGATTGAGAGAAGTGTACGTTTGCTCGGCCTGGTTTAACGTCTGGGTCGACCTCAGTCTGGTTCGGTCCTGTTTTATGGCACTGTGGGATTCAGCCTGATTGAATTTGTCTCTGAGGTTTCATGTTGAGGTTCAGTATGAACAGAGCTTGGTGTGGGAGCTGGGTTTGTTGGATCTGTGAGAGAAAGAAAAATAGAATGAAAACTGGATCATTGTATTTTGACTTTACCTCAGTTAGAACTGGTTAATGTGACCTGGTTCTGTCTTTGTTAATCTGGATTGAGCTTGACGTGGACGTGATTCATGTGTCCACTCAGTGTGTGTTTGTCTCAGTGTGAGGACGCTCTGCTCTTTGTAGGTTTAAAGGTTTGTTGGTCAGACCCCCTTTTAAATTTTGGACAGCGTGGCCACTTTCACAGGGGTCCCTTGACCTCTGACCTCAAGATATGTGAATGAAAACAGGTTCAGAATCATAAAAACTTTACTGATCACTGAGGGGAAACTGTGATTCATTACAGTCACTGTGATGTAAAGAACAGAGAATTATAAGAATAAGAGTATGAGATAGAACTATGTAAGTATAAATTAAAAAAACAAATATAAATGTGCTGAAGTTAGTACTTCAGATATTAAAGAATAAAATGCATGTTTTCACTGTGCTGAGTCTGTAAGTGTCAGGGGGCAAAAATACAAACAAACAATCCTGACAAAGACCTTAGGGTTGAATCCAGTCGGTGTTTTAATGTCAACAGCCATGTTTTGGAATAAAGGCTGTTTAACTTAAATCCCATGCATCTGTTCCTGCTCCATGCATTAGTGCCTGAACTATCTCTTTCTCCAACTTAACTGGTCAGGAACATGTCCGTCACTGACTTCCATCATAATGTTCTCAGCCTCTGTGCACTGTTAGACTTTAAAAATTCAAACAGGCGTCAGACCAAACACAATATTTCTTACAGATTTATGAGTAGAAAACTCAACACACAGCTCTGAGCTGAATCTCCAATTAATCTTCAGGTTCTGAACTTTCAGATGATGTAAAGCACGTCTGTGTGTTATCTTCTGTCGACCTGCTGTTCCCCCTTAAAAGACAGAATTACGTCTGTGTGGGTCTCAAAGGGTTAAAATGAATTTGGTCCACTCGCTCAGCAGGAACAGAGAGAAATGTTAGAATAAATTTAAATATATAAAAAATATAATTTCTATGAATAAAAATATAGAACAAGAGTTAACTGTATTAAAATGCAAATATATGAGTGCTCTGAGTAAAGATAAGTGCTGAGGAATCTGAGCTGTGGTGGTGATGGTAAAGGTTGTGGAAAGTGTTCTGGGAATGAAGTGAGTCGTTACATGTCCCCATAAGTGACAGAAACGAGTTTGTGTGTGTGTCCAGGTGTTTGTGGAGCTGAACGAGCTGGTGATCGACAGGAACCAGGAGCTGCAGTGGAGGGAGACGGCTCGATGGATCAAGTTTGAGGAGGAGGTGGAGGAGGAGACGGAGCGCTGGGGGAGACCTCACGTCGCCTCCCTGTCCTTCCGCTCCCTGCTGGAGCTCCGAAAAACCATCTCCCACGGTAAGGAGGCTCTCTGCTGCCCCCGGTAAACAAACACTTACACTGCACACAACCACAGGTTAAACTCCCTTTAAAAATCCCATTAATTCACCTTTAATTTCCCCTTAAAACACACAGGCATCTTTATCTAAATCAGTGTCCGTGTGGTCAAAACTCTTTCATTTTGTTTTAATTTGAAAATCTAATTCCCTTAAAAACATCTTAATTTGAGAAGTCTTTAATCAACAGATTTTAAGGATTTAATGACTTTCCAAATGAATGTGAAATATTTGACAACAATCAATGAATGGTGAGTTAAAGGCACGCTAAGCATCGTTGGGCGTCACTTCTGTTTACGTTCAGCAATGTTATCAAGCACAACAGAGCTAAAGCTAAAGTTATTTGGAAAAACCTCATTTGAACTCTGTTTTTAGCCTCATTGTAGCCTGTAGCTCTAACTGCCTCTCTGTGCACCGTCTTCATGTGTGTGTGTGCTTGCTTTCACTGGTCTCGCACTGGCTGGTTGGTGCAGCCTGGACCCAGATGTTTTTGTTGCCATGTGCGGAGCCTGGGCTGCCTACAGAGTCCAGACTTTTCACAGCATATTCAGAGGACATGTAGCTAGCGGATTGTGAGATGTTTGTTGTATGTGACAAAACTTTTCAAGCTTAGGAAGACTTAGAGCGCCTTTAAGATATTTTTAAGGTTCAGGGATTTTAGTTTCAATATTTTTGAGATGTTAATAATAAGATTTCATTTTAATTCTTATTCAATATTTTAACAGGGTAACTTGATTTAGGACTGATTCACGGAAACATTCATGGACTTAAGTATATTAAGGACAGGAGTGACTAACATGCCTTAATCTATACCTAAATGGCCATAATTTGTCTATTTAAGGTGTAAATTCAGGGGTCCACCCTGAGTTAAAGGTTAATCAGTGGATGAAGTATTGGATTATAGCACATTGGTTTTTGAACAATTATTGTCACAGTTTAAGGGTTTTCTCATAGGGGGAAAAATCCTTAATGTTTATCTAGTAACATGACAACCATCTCTGGGTTTTCACCTTAATTGAAGAATGAACAATGTTTTCAAGGGAAAAATTAAGGGATTCTTTCATGTTGGGTTTCTCTCCCATATGTTACAATTCACTCATTCATCTGACTGGAAGGATCCACTGGAGACAAGAGAGGAGGTTTTGTAATTTAAGGGAAAAGTCCTGTATCCTCAGACGTCTGCATGATGGACGTCCTGTAAACCAGTGGACTGATGTGGTCTGGATGTTGTCTTTAATCATCTGCAGCATATCAAGGGCAGTGTAGAGATATGTTAAAGAGAACAGAGTGTAGTCAGCATACAGTGAAAAACAGCAATCAAAAATACAACTGGTCCTCAAACTGACCCTTGAGGCACACCGTTCTTTACATGAGAAAATGATTATGTAATTGTGTGATGTCATGGTGTTGTGTTTTCAGGGGCAGTGCTCCTGGATCTGAAGCAGAGGACTCTGCCGGGAATCGCTCAGCAGGTGGTGGAGCAGATGGTGATCTCAGATCAGATCAAAGCTGAAGACCGATCTAACGTCCTCCGAGCTCTGCTGCTCAAACACAGGTTCATGTCCATGATCCATCCATCCATCCATCCATCCATCCATCCATCCATCCATCCATCCATCCAATGACTCATCCATTTGGTGATTCATTATCCACTGATTCATCCATTTAATGATTTATCCATCCAGTGATTCATACATTCACTCAGTAATCTAGCCATCCATCTAATGATTCATTCTTCCATCTAATGGCTCATACATCCAGTGATTCATCCATCCAGAGATTCATTTATCCACCCGATGATTCATCCGTCCATCCAGTTATTTAATAATCCACCTGATCATTCATCCATTCACTGCAGCTCACAAAAGCAACAGGAACATTTCATTCATTAATATAGTTTTGTTTGTTTGTTTATCAGTCACCCCAGCGATGAGAAAGATCACAGCTTGTTCAGCAAGAACATCTCTGCAGCCAACATGGCTGCCCTGATGGACAGACACAATGGCCAATCAGAGCCCTCCGTCATTCAGACCAATCACAAAGAGGCTGACGGAGAGAAGAACAAGGTACAAAGAAACCTGTCGCCTGTTAAAGTCTGAGAACAGTCTGAAGTTCACTTTTATTTAGATTTAATGCCACAAGACTCTGAGTGCGTC
Source organism: Cromileptes altivelis (assembly GCA_013133815.1). Classification (NCBI taxonomy): domain Eukaryota; kingdom Metazoa; phylum Chordata; class Actinopteri; order Perciformes; family Serranidae; genus Cromileptes; species Cromileptes altivelis. Next base: position 41,812,649 of record CM023144.1, on the reverse strand, counting down.
CTTCAACCAAACATAATAAATGAGCTACAAGCTTTCAGGGTTAAGTGACTAACTAACACGTCATCCCTTAATTTATTCCTTTACCTCAAATTTTAAATCCGGTCCCAGACTGTTTCCATAAATTTGTCCCAAATCTGGTAAAGCTGTTAAACGTCTGAATTCTGAATAGAAATTAAAATCCCCAGACTCTGAACCTTAAAAACACCTTAAACTTATCACTCATGGATTTGTTAAGTATTTCACATTCATGTGGAAACTAAGGGGGAAATCATAAAGCCCTTAAAATCTGCTTCGTGTATTCATTAAGGGCTTTTCAAAAGAAGGTGTTTGTTGTGTGTTCTGGGGGTAAATTAAAGATTAATGTAGGTGTTTGAAAGGGATTTTTGTTTAATTGTGCAGGTTGGCACCACCACATTATTGTCAGAGGTGATTGATGAGGCATCCTCCTCCTCACACCTGCTCATTCTTGTCCTGGTGGAGCTCTGGGTGGTGCCTCTACACCCATTGTGAGACACCTATCAGACAAACACTATGCAAGAACAGCAGAGGGTCGTCAGCGTAGCAGTATGGAAGGAGAAGTAATGTGAGTGTCAGGACGTCCATTAATCTGATATTTGTACTTGCGTTCAGAAAGACGCCCCGCCCATCGGTCACTCCAGATCCAAACATGAAGTGAAGCTGATGGAGAAGATTCCTGAGAGAGCCGAAGCCACCGTCGTCCTCGTGGGTACGCGTCACATCATCACCTTCATCCCTGTGTCAGTCTGTAGTTTGTGAGCTTCAGTGGGTTCATTGTGTCCCTCTGCCCTGTCTGCAGGCAGCGTGGACTTCCTGGAGCAGCCTTCCATGGCGTTTGTGCGGCTGCAGGAGGCAGTCCTGCTGGAGTCCGTCCTGGAGGTTCCTGTCCCAGTTAGGTTCCTCTTTCTCCTGCTGGGCCCGCCTACAGCCAACATCGACTACCACCAGATCGGACGCTCAATCTCCACGCTGATGTCAGACAAGGTGAGTCCCTCAAGTGTTGAAACTGTGTGTCACTGTTTGGATACGACCACCAGAGGGCGCCACATAATAGCTCATCTCTACCTTTGTCTGCTTCCTCAGCACTTCCATGAGGCGGCATACCAGGCTGACGACCGCCAGGACCTGCTGACAGCCATCAACCGGTTTTTGGACTGTAGTATCGTCCTCCCTCCCTCCGATGTTGGCGGTGATGAACTGCTCCACTCAGTCGCTCGCTTCCAACGAGAAATGCTGCGAAAGAGGGAGGAGCAGAGTGGCAAACTGCAGGAGAAACAGCCCAGCATTCAGCAGGATGAAGGTCAGTTAGGCGATCCTTTTTAATCGGGACTCCACTGGTATCGATGATATTTTGTTACAAAGTTTGTTTTTGGGTTTTTTAGCCTTTATGAGATGAGAGACAGAGAATCGTCAGCAGGAAATGAGAGAGATCAGAGATGACATCTGATAAATGACCCAAATCGAGGTTATATGAACAGCATCTCAACCACCAGGAAACGCTACCATACAGCAAAGTGTCCACTTTAACGTCTTAAATTTGTCCAAAAATTATTGCTTGCATCTGAGCTGTTTACTGTCAAACACTGCCTGGGAGGAGGTTCAAACTGTCTGCATATTTTGGGGTTTTTCTCCATTTTTACTAACATACCTTTCAATCAGTGCTCTCAGCTGAGTATGTCATCCAGTGTCCCAGTCATAGTCTCTGAGCCTCTATGTGTTGCTGAATCAACATTGTAACTGTATCCTGACTTCTTACCTGCTTTTGTTGCTGTAAATGTAGCTGTATATATCCTGACCTTTCCTTAAATAGTACCTGCGTATGCTACTGCAAACAGGGCTGGAAATGTCCCAGATTCTTGTTAAAAAAAAATCTGCTTTTGTTGCTAAAACCATGGCTGGAGATATCTGTCTCTTGTTAAAAAAAAATCTGCTTTTGTCACTACAAATATGGCTGGAAACATCCCAAAGGCTTGTTAAAAACACCTGTTTTTGTTGCTACAAACACAATTGGAACTATCCCCGTTTGTTGGTAAAAATACCTGCTTGGTTGCGCCAAGCGTGGCCGGAAATGTCCGAAAGTCTTGTTTAAAAAATAGAAATGCATGAGCTTTTTAAAATACCTGCTTTTGTCACTACAAACACAGCTAGAAATGTCCCGACATGTCATTACAAAAGTACCTGCTCTTGTTGCTGCCAAGTTTGAGCTTTCCCATGATGCCATTCTTTGAAAGCATTATGTAACAGACTTCAGAGCAAGTCAGGGTAAAAGTAGAATAAAGACTCAAAGAGGGCCTTTTGGCAGAAGCTCGGTTTGAAGCTTACATCTAGTGGAAGACTTCATCTTCTTAGGAAGGTAAATCAGCATGTCATCAGCAGAACACTGAATGTTTCTCTCATGTTTTGTAAATTAAAATCTAGGTGTGGTATCCAGAGTCCATATGCTGATGTTCTGATGTCATGGTGTGATGTCAGCTCTTCATCAGACAGTAACAGAGCTCTGTTCTTATCTACCAGACTCCCTCGTTCCCTCCAAACCGGGTGAAGAGCCTCTGAGGCGCACAGGGCGTCTCTTTGGAGGTCTGATCAAAGACGTGACTCGGCGCTACCCCCAGTACCTCAGTGACATCCGAGATGCTCTGAACCCTCAGTGCATGGCAGCCATCATCTTCATCTACTTTGCTGCACTGTCGCCTGCCATCACCTTTGGTGGTCTTCTGGGTGAGTCTGATGGGAACAAACTACCTGATGAGGTTTGGTTGATGTTTCAAATCACTGCAAGCTGACTGATCCAGAGGGTTCCTGGATCCTCAGACTCTTCTTCAATCATTACATCTATGGTGATGTTCTCTTCTCCTGTGACACAGGTGAGAAGACAGAGGGTCTGATTGGTGTGTCTGAGCTGATAGTTGCCACAGCGATGCAGGGCATAATATTCAGTGTGCTAGGCGCTCAGCCTCTGCTGGTGATCGGATTCTCTGGACCACTGCTGGTGTTTGAAGAGGCCTTCTACACTGTAAGCTCACCTGAGAGAGAACCTACACACCTGTATCAGCCAAGACACAATTAACAGCAACATGTCTGTTTAGAAACAGAGTCCCTGTTACTCTGGTAAATCTACTGAACATACCATGAACTGAACCATTTTCTGTGTTCTCTATTCATAGTCCCATAATCTTATTTCAACAGCACTGTCTCCATTACTGTGGTATCTCTGCCTCCTCGTCTTAAACCCTGTGAAAGATATGTGGTGTTCCTCAGGGTTCTATCTTCGGTCCTCTTTTGTTCGCCTTGTACATGTTTCCCCTTTAACACATGAGTATTTAGTAAGTATTTATAATATTTATAGTATTTATAATATAGTATTTATAATATTTACAACATACAGCTCCTCCAGGATGTTGCAAATTCAGCCAGTGCCTGTGAATTCTGCGTGACTTTGCAATTTTATCCAACCACTGCATCTTTACCAAAAATTTATTATAAAAACAGGTAAAATCTTATTTTATCATAAAGCTGTGTGCAGCGCATTGATTCACTCAGCCAGTCTGTTTATCAGGAGGCTGCTGCTGCAGAACAGGAGCTCTACACCTGGGACCGAGTCACACACACAGTGACAGAGCTAACTGTTAGCATCACACAGCTAATGGTTATTACAGAGTTTAACAGCAAAGTCTGTTGTGGTGTTGGTGTGAGTTTGTTGGGACTGGTTACTCGGGACTCGGTGTTGGATGTTTAGCAGCTGCTGTTGTGTTAGCTGTTGTGTTAGCTGCTGTTAGTTAGAGGACAGGGGGAGTGGCTCAGAGAAACGATCCTTCAGCTGATTGCTGGTGATGACCCTTTCCCCCACCTGTCCACCCCCGACCATCACAAATTGATTCTAAGTCTTTGGGAAACACTGATCTCATAATAAATGGTTCTGAATTTGACACAGTGTAACAACTATTTTGCAGTTTCCACTTTCCCCACAATTTCATTGTGAGAAAAAAATAAACATTCACAACATGCATTGCAATTTTTTAGAAAAGCTGCTGTGAAATCAGATATTTCAGGCTGCAATAGCCTCACAAACAGCCTGTGGAGTCCTGGAGGGGCTAAATGTAAGTGTCTGAAGGTTCATTCTTGACTTATAGCGTTTGATGAAAACAGTTCTCAGCACAAGGTTCATTCCCTCTTCTCTCTTATTACCTGTAAGTGATCCAGAGTGCTGCTGCAAAGCAAAGTCTCCTGTTAGTTAACCTATCACCTGAAACCTATCTGGTGTGTGTCTGTGTGTAGTTTTGTAAAGATAATGGGGTGGAGTATCTGACGGGTCGGCTGTGGATCGGTTTCTGGCTGGTGCTCATTGTTCTCCTCACCGTGGCCTTCGAGGGAAGCATCTTGGTTCGCTTTGTCTCTCGTTTTACTCAGGAGATCTTCTCCTTCCTCATCTCCCTCATTTTCATCTACGAGACCTTCGCCAAACTGATCAAGGTGAGGACAGAGGTCATGAAGCATCTGTGATGTTTTAATGAATGACAGGTTGATTTTTGAACCCCAGAGTTTGGTTGAATTTCCTTCACCCTGGAAATTCAACAAATGCCTCGAGAACATTAAAAACGTATCAACAAACATCAACAGAGCTTCTCTGACTTTTTCTTCTTTGTGTTGGTCTTTTACAGATCTTTCAGGAGCATCCCCTCCAAAACTGTTACCATGGAAACAACACAGTGTCTCGACCTCTGTGCAACTTCACTGTAGCTGCTGGGAATACTGGGAAGGTTATTGGAGAACCAAACACAGCACTGCTGTCCTTTGTTCTCATGATGGGAACATATTTCATCGCTTTCTACCTACGCAAGTTCAAGAACAGCTCCTTCTTCCCCGGCAGGGTCAGTAAACACAAGAACATGTATGGGTACCAGTACAGATACAGGTAGAGATACAGATACATAATGTTATGTTTGATGCACCTTGAGGAGTCCAAAGTCCAATCCCAGTTCTCCCCCTTGGCCTTACACCTGTAGTTTTGAGTGCCCTGGACTGAGTAGCAGCCCTTCAAAACGGCGTCTGCAGGTTCAAACCAAATCACTGATCAATAAGCTGATGCTCTGTGTGTTTCAGCTCCGTAGGATTATTGGAGACTTTGGAGTCCCCATTGCCATCCTCATCATGGTGCTTGTGGACTACAGTGTGGAGGACACCTACACCCAGGTCAGATTTTATTAACTCACAGTGAGTCCTGTGGTGACATGACACACTGCAACAGACTCACAGTTAAATTCCTCTCTTCCTATTGGCTGACAGAAACTGAGTGTACCCAGCGGATTCTCAGTGTCCACTCCGGAGAAGCGTGGTTGGTTGATTTCTCCTCTGGGGTCGGACGGGCAGTTTCCTGTTTGGATGATGGCCGCCAGCATCCTGCCAGCCATCCTCGTCTTCATCCTCATCTTCATGGAGTCCCAGATCACAGCGTATAACACGTTCTTCTTCTCTTTCTGTTTGTTCTGTGGTTTTGTGATTCCTGTCCGAAGGCACTGACCTAAAATCCTAATTATAATAATAACTTTATTTATGTAGCACCAAAGTTTGTTGCTATAATCAAATCTGGAGGAGATAAAAGCATGACTGGCAGGAAATTTTCGAGTGTCCAGTTCTTCATTTCAGTTAAGCAGGACATAAAAAACATTTGTGGTTCCAGGCTTTAACAGGACATAAAGCTGTGTATCATTGTGTAATAGTGTAAATCTTTACTGTGTTTCCCATGATTTGCCCCAGGGGTAGCATGGATATAGTAAATAGGAGGGTACCCAAGATAGACCCCTGGGGAACGCCACAGAAGAGAGGCACATGAGAGGAGCAGGTATCTCCAAGCATGACAGAGAGGGACCTGTATGACTGACAGGACACAGATGAACCAATCCAGAGCCACATCACTGATACCAACAACGTTTGTCAGGCGGCTGATGAAGACGTGGTGTCAATGGCTGAGCTGAGGTCACAGAGTATGAAACTGGAGAACAGGCCTGATGCCTGGTTTCCACTTATGTATGTGACTGGCACGGACAGTGCCTCTAGTGTGCAACACAAGGAAGTGAATTTCAATATGGATGGATAGAAACACCTGTAGCCATGGGGGGAGGGGCTGATTTTCACCATGCAGTTGTTTGGGATATGAGCTTTGAACATTACTGGGACTAAAACAGGACCAATATTTTATCAGAATAACATTCCTCAGATTCATAGAGCATTCAAATGAGGTAAACAAGTTTCTTTACAATCAGACAAACTCACGATCAACAGGATGATGATCTTAAGGAAACAGCCCGTTAGCCAGTTAGCAGCCTGTTAGCTGGATTTTACAGGGACTTTTTTTATTTCCCCTGTTAAAGGGGTTTTTTTTGGGGGGGCAAATTGCGATTTGCGATATTGGGCTTTATAAATAAAATTGAATTGAACTGAATTAGCTAAGCTAGCACATAGTCATAAGGTCTCTCCGAAATCCACAGCAAAAGTCATTTTTTTCAAACGTTTGGTAAATTCCAAACCAAAATATTACAGAGGGGAGATTTGCAGGCACATCAGATATCATGGAGATTCCCATAGGAATGAATGGACTTCCTGTTGCCTCGTCTGTACACATACCTAAGTGGAAACAAGGCGTGAGTTGACAGTGAGCAGTAAATCATTGGAGATCTTGAGCAGAGCAGTGTCAGTGCTGAGTTAAGAGCAGAAACCTGATCTGACGTTCTCAAACATGTGACTGTTGTTCACAAAAGAATTCAGTTGATGAGAGACGACTGTTTCTAAAATCCTAGATATGAAAACAAGCAGCTTAGAACTAGGCCTAAAATTAGTTAAAACGGAGGTATCTACAGACGGCTTCTTTAAGAGGGGGGCACAGTGATGTAACCCACAGAGCATTAATGTAATATTTTCCCTGCCCTCTGTCTGTCAGGCTGATTGTCAGTAAGAAGGAGAGGATGCTGGTGAAGGGAACTGGTTTTCACCTTGACCTCCTCATCATCGTGGTGGTGGGTGGAGTCTCAGCGCTGTTTGGTTTGCCCTGGTTATCAGCTGCCACGGTTCGCTCCGTCACCCATACCAACGCCCTCACTGTCATGAGCAAAGCCGTCGCCCCCGGAGACAAGCCCCGCATCCAGGAGGTCAAGGAGCAGAGGGTGACAGGCTTCCTGGTGGCTGTTTTAGTGGGTACGACTGTCACCGTAGAGTTCTACTATCAACCATCACTTATTCATCACACTAAATCAGACAAGGTTCACCTCAAGCTGTCATCCATCAGCTCCTTTAACTTCCTCACTGTAGTTCAGTCCTTTTTATCTTCTTCTTCCATCAATGCTGCTGCTGTTTAACCCTCCGTCTTTCTGGATGGTTCTGATATCCATGGTTACTGTCCACACATCCCGACTTCAACAAGATGGCCTCATGGTTGCTCCTCCTGAACACGGACAGCGCTCTGCAGCCACTTCTGAGCTGTGGACAGTAGTGATCCACAGCAGGAACAGGACAGCAGCTCACATTCACACCATCACACCAGGCCTTATTAAAGCCACGCCCCCTCTCCATGTCTCCCAGAATCCTCTGCTCCATCAGATCAGCTGATAGACACAGAGTCACCTGGGTGGATGGAGCTGTGCAGGATTTAGTTTCCTCTGACATGGTCCCCGTCTGTCCTCAGGTCTGTCCATCGTGATTGGGGATGTCCTGCGTCAGATCCCTCTGGCGGTGCTGTTTGGGATCTTCCTCTACATGGGTGTGATGTCACTGAACGGGATCCAGCTCACTGAGCGACTCATCCTGTTGCTGATGCCCCCAAAGTACCACCCCGACCACAACTACGTCCGCAAGGTTAGCTCCGCCCTCTGACCCTGGACAAACACATCAGCCAGTTCCAGAGGTGCTGACTTGAGTTGCATGACGAGGACTTGACTCACGGCTCCGGTGACTTTATTCTTCATTTTCCAGACAACAGATAATCTGTACTACAGTACTATGACTAATGCTGACAGCAGCTGTCAGGAGACAGGAGGGACAGGTGAGACAGGTGAGACAGAGCAGACCAGCAGATGGACAAATGATGTAGACTTGTTGGGCCTGACTTGGAACAAAGACTCAGGACTTGTGTCACTGTCGTCCAGCTAACCTGTCTGTCTCCGTCTCACCTGTCTGTCTTACCTGTCTGTCTTACTTATTTGCCTGTCTTTGTCTCACCTGTCTGTCTCACCTGTGTGTCTCCGTCTCATCTGTCTGTCCTCCAAGGTGCCTCTTGCCTGGGGCCCCCAGAGTGTCTTGAAACAGCCCTGTCTGTATGTCTTACCTGTCTGTCACACCTATTTGTCTCACCTGTCTGTCTCTGTCTCACCTGTCTGTCTCACCTGTCTGTCCTCGACTCATCTGTCTCTCTGGGCCTCTGCTCTCTCACAGGTGCGGACATTAAGGATGCACCTGTTCACTGTCGTTCAGCTGACCTGCCTGTCTGTCCTGTGGGTCGTCATGGCGACGGCGGCAGCGCTGGCATTTCCCTTCATGCTGCTGCTGACCATCCCAGTGAGGATGCTGCTGCTGCCCCGCCTCTTCAGCCGGAGAGAGCTGCAGAGTGTGAGTCACGCCTCCTTCACAAATCCTGACATCATCATCATCAGCACAGGGTGGACGACATCTGCTAACATGGCTGGTAAAAGTTAGCTGGTTACAGTTAGCTGGTAACAATTAGCTGGTAACAATTAGTTGAATACAGTTAGCTGATTTCAGTTAGCTGGTAAAAGTTAGCTGGTTACAGTTTGCTTGTTACAGTTAGCTGGTAAAAGTTAGCTGGTTACAGTTTGCTGGTTACAGTTAGCTGGTAACAGTTAGCTGGTTACAGGTTGCTTGTTACAGTTTGCTGGTAACAGTTAGCTGGTTACAGTTTGCTTGTTACAGTTTGCTGGTAAAAGTTAGCTGGTTACAGTTTGCTGGTTACAGTTAGCTGGTAAAAGTTAGCTGGTTACAGTTTGCTTGTTACAGTTTGCTGGTAACAGTTAGCTGGTTACAGTTTGCTTGTTACAGTTTGCTGGTAAAAGTTAGCTGGTTACAGTTTGCTTGTTACAGTTTGCTGGTAAAAGTTAGCTGGTTACAGTTTGCTTGTTACAGTTTGCTGGTAAAAGTTAGCTGGTTACAGTTTGCTTGTTACAGTTTGCTGGTAACAGTTAGCTGGTTACAGTTTGCTTGTTACAGTTAGCTGGTAACAGTTAGCTGGTTACAGTTTGCTTGTTACAGTTTGCTGGTAAAAGTTAGCTGGTTACAGTTTGCTTGTTACAGTTTGCTGGTAACAGTTAGCTGGTTACAGTTTGCTTGTTACAGTTAGCTGGTAAAAGTTAGCTGGTTACAGTTTGCTTGTTACAGTTAGCTGGTAAAAGTTAGCTGGTTACAGTTTGCTTGTTACAGTTAGCTGGTAACAGTTTGCTTGTTACAGTTAGCTGGTAAAAGTTAGCTGGTTACAGTTTGCTTGTTACAGTTAGCTGGTAACAGTTTGCTGGTTACAGTTAGCTGGTAAAAGTTAGCTGGTTACAGTTTGCTTGTTACAGTTTGCTGGTAAAAGTTAGCTGGTTACAGTTTGCTTGTTACAGTTAGCTGGTAACAGTTTGCTTGTTACAGTTAGCTGGTAACAGTTTGCTTGTTACAGTTTGCTGGTTACAGTTTGCTGGTAAAAGTTAGCTGGTTACAGTTTGCTTGTTACAGTTAGCTGGTAACAGTTTGCTTGTTACAGTTAGCTGGTAACAGTTTGCTTGTTACAGTTTGCTGGTAAAAGTTAGCTGGTTACAGTTTGCTGGTTACAGTTTGCTTGTTACAGTTAGCTGGTTACAGTTTGCTTGTTACAGTTAGCTGGTAACAGTTTGCTTGTTACAGTTAGCTGGTTACAGTTTGCTTGTTACAGTTTGCTGGTAAAAGTTAGCTGGTTACAGTTTGCTGGTTACAGTTTGCTTGTTACAGTTTGCTGGTTACAGTTTGCTTGTTACAGTTAGCTGGTAACAGTTTGCTTGTTACAGTTAGCTGGTAAAAGTTAGCTGGTTACAGTTTGCTGGTTACAGTTTGCTTGTTACAGTTAGCTGGTTACAGTTTGCTTGTTACAGTTAGCTGGTAAAAGTTAGCTGGTTACAGTTTGCTGGTTACAGTTTGCTTGTTACAGTTAGCTGGTAAAAGTTAGCTGGTTACAGTTTGCTGGTTACAGTTTGCTCGTTACAGTTTGCTGGTAAAAGTTAGCTGGTTACAGTTAGCTGGTTACAGTTTGCTTGTTACAGTTAGCTGGTAACAGTTTGCTTGTTACAGTTTGCTGGTAAAAGTTAGCTGGTTACAGTTTGCTGGTTACAGTTTGCTTGTTACAGTTAGCTGGTTACAGTTTGCTTGTTACAGTTTGCTGGTAAAAGTTAGCTGGTTACAGTTAGCTGGTTACAGTTTGCTTGTTACAGTTAGCTGGTAACAGTTTGCTTGTTACAGTTAGCTGGTAAAAGTTAGCTGGTTACAGTTTGCTGGTTACAGTTTGCTTGTTACAGTTAGCTGGTTACAGTTTGCTTGTTACAGTTAGCTAGTAAAAGTAAGCTGGTTACAGTTAGCTGGTAACAATTAGTTGAATACAGTTAGCTGATTTCAGTTAGCTGGTGAAAGTTAGCTGGTTACAGTTTGCTTGTTACAGTTAGCTGGTAACAGTTTGCTTGTTACAGTTAGCTGGTAACAGTTTGCTCGTTACAGTTTGCTGGTAACAGTTTGCTTGTTACATTTAGCTGGTTACAGTTTGCTTGTTACAGTTAGCTGGTAAAAGTTAGCTGGTTACAGTTTGCTTGTTACAGTTAGCTGGTAACAGTTTGCTTGTTACAGTTAGCTGGTTACAGTTTGCTTGTTACAGTTAGCTGGTAACAGTTTGCTTGTTACAGTTTGCTGGTAACAGTTTGCTTGTTACATTTAGCTGGTTACAGTTTGCTTGTTACAGTTAGCTGGTTACAGTTTGCTTGTTACAGTTAGCTGGTAACAGTTTGCTTGTTACAGTTTGCTGGTAACAGTTTGCTTGTTACAGTTTGCTGGTAACAGTTTGCTTGTTACATTTAGCTGGTTACAGTTTGCTTGTTACAGTTAGCTGATTTCAGTTAGCTGGTTACAGTTTGCTTGTTACAGTTAGCTGGTAACAGTTAGCTGGTAACAATTAGTTGAATACAGTTAGCTGGTAACAGTTAGCTGTTAACAATTAGTTGACTACAGTTAGCTGGTAACAGTTAGCTGGTTAAAGCTAGCTGGTAACAGTTAGCTGTTAGCAATTAGTTGAATACAGTTAGCTGGTAACAGTTAGCTGGTTAAAGCTAGCTGGTAACAGTTAGCTGTTAACAATTAGTTGAATACAGTTAGCTGTAACAGTTAGCTGGTTAAAGCTAGCTGGTAACAGTTAGCTGTTAACAATTAGTTGAATACAGTTAGCTGGTAACAGTTAGCTGGTAACAGTTAGCTGGTTAAAGCTAGCTGGTAACAGTTAGCTGTTAACAATTAGTTGACTACAGTTAGCTGGTTAAAGCTAGCTGGTAACAGTTAGCTGGTTACAGTTTGCTTGTTACAGTTAGCTGGTAACAGTTAGCTGGTAACAATTAGTTGAATACAGTTAGCTGGTTAAAGCTAGCTGGTAACAGTTAGCTGTTAACAATTAGTTGACTACAGTTAGCTGGTAACAGTTAGCTGGTAACAATTAGTTGATTACAGTTTGCTTGTTACAGTTAGCTGGTAAAAGTTAGCTGGTTACAGTTTGCTGGTAACAATTAGTTGACTACAGTTAGATGATTTCAGTTAGCTGGTTACAGTTTGCTTGTTACAGTTAGCTGGTAACAGTTAGCTGGTAACAATTAGTTGAATACAGTTAGCTGGTTAAAGCTAGCTGGTAACAGTTAGCTGTTAACAATTAGTTGAATACAGTTAGCTGGTAACAGTTAGCTGGTAACAGTTAGCTGGTTAAAGCTAGCTGGTAACAGTTAGCTGTTAACAATTAGTTGACTACAGTTAGCTGGTTAAAGCTAGCTGGTAACAGTTAGCTGGTTACAGTTTGCTTGTTACAGTTAGCTGGTAACAGTTAGCTGGTAACAATTAGTTGAATACAGTTAGCTGGTTAAAGCTAGCTGGTAACAGTTAGCTGTTAACAATTAGTTGACTACAGTTAGCTGGTAACAGTTAGCTGGTAACAATTAGTTGATTACAGTTTGCTTGTTACAGTTAGCTGGTAAAAGTTAGCTGGTTACAGTTTGCTGGTAACAATTAGTTGACTACAGTTAGATGATTTCAGTTAGCTGGTTACAGTTTGCTTGTTACAGTTAGCTGGTAACAGTTAGCTGGTAACAATTAGTTGAATACAGTTAGCTGGTTAAAGCTAGCTGGTAACAGTTAGCTGGTAACAATTAGTTGAATACAGTTAGCTGGTAACAGTTAGCTGGTTAAAGCTAGCTGGTAACAGTTAGCTGGTAACAGTTAGTTGATTACAGTTAGCTGGTAACAGTTAGCTGGTAACAGTTTGCTTGTTACAGTTAGCTGGTAACAGTTAGCTGGTAACAATTAGTTGAATACAGTTAGCTGGTAACAGTTAGCTGGTTAAAGCTAGCTGGTAACAGTTAGCTGGTAACAGTTAGTTGATTACAGTTAGCTGGTAACAGTTAGCTGGTAACAGTTTGCTTGTTACAGTTAGCTGGTAACAGTTAGCTGGTAACAATTAGTTGAATACAGTTAGCTGGTTAAAGCTAGCTGGTAACAGTTAGCTGGTAACAATTAGTTGAATACAGTTAGCTGGTAACAGTTAGCTGGTTAAAGCTAGCTGGTAACAGTTAGCTGGTAACAGTTAGCTGACTGAAATAAACTGAACTGTTGTCTGACTTCTGGTCTCTGACCTGTGACCTGTGGTCCTGTAGTTGGACGCTGATGATGCGGAGCCTCAGGAGAAGGAGAAGGAGGGGCAGGACGAGTACTCACAGCTGCAGATGCCTGTGTGACCCAGTAGCAGCCTTCTCATTGGTCGATCCACCTTCTTCATTAGCATATCTGACATGTATCCTGTAGCAGCGCTGGGCAGGTGGACTGAACACGTCTGAAATCTGTTTTTATAGACCTGACTGTGTGTTTTTGGGGAGTGGGTTTGTTTCTGCTGCTGAGAGCTGAAGTCTGTTTCCTGGTGTCTGTCTGCTTGTCTGTAACTCACCTTCTGTTTTAAAGATCACGCTGACTGAAACATGCCTTGTTCTGTTTCTCTGTCTGTCATTAAAATGCACATTTTATCTTTAAACACAGATCTTTGTGGTTTTACTTGCACATTATGAGGTAGTCATTGTGTAAGCCCCACCCATCAGGTTATGTCACATTCACTAAGGGGTGAGGAGCAGTATAAACATGCTCACAAGACTGTATGTGCAAACGCTCAGGAGAGATGGCTGCCAGCTGCAGATCACAGTTTGAGACCAGCAAACAACGAAACGCGGTTGTGTTTAAGCACGATGTCGGCAGAATTTCATTGTGTCACTAAGACCAGGTGTTTTTTTGCGAGACAGCGGCAGTGTTTCCAACTGCGCCACCAAAAGCAGTTATTATAAGCCAAAACCAAGTGTTTTTTTTTACCTAAACTTGTTGACCACAGCGTGGTTCAAAGTTTTAACTAACAGTCAAACTTTCATTTACTGTGAGTTCAGTGGAAGATTAAATGAACTGGAAGACATGAAGTTAATAATGACACATTTCTTCAATATTTTAAACAAGATGATTTTTTAATTTCACCTTTCACAGTTTCAGAATAACAAAAAATAAAAAGGTCCTGAAGCCAAAGTTTGGCCCCTGCATGGTCAGTGCTCAGTAGCGCCCCCTTCTTCTAAACCCTGTTTGTATCCAGCTCAGAGTCTCTCAGTTCTTTCTTCATGCTCTGCTCTTTGAGCTCTATTCACAGATGTTTAATGATGTTTAGGTCTGGGGACTGTGAGGGGCATGGCCTAACCTTCAGTTGGCAGCGCAGACATTACTGCAGACGCCACACCAAACCACCAATCCATGTCAGGCTCCATTCTACCCTCACTGTGAACAAGACTCTAAGATACTTGGACTCGTTCTCTTGTTGCAGCAACATTTGCTCATTATGGTCTGTTTGACCTTCATCCGTCCTCAGGACGTGTCTCCATAAAGCATCAGGCTCTGAATGTAGTGGTGAGGACACAGGACAGGTTTTCTTCTGATGACTCTTCCATGAAGCTCATACCTGTCCAGGTGTGTCTGCATAGTACAACAGTGCACCACCACTCTTCCTCTCTCACACAGTTTTCAGCTTGACCTCCACACTTCCTGTTAACGTCCAACAGCTCCCTGAAAACACTTTGCTATCTTCCTCTAGTCTTCATCAGGTTTGAGTGTTGAGAGTGCAGGCAGCTGTTTAGAGGAGCCCATGGCTGCTGAGTGTTGGGACAAGCTGTCAGGAGTCACCTGCTCTGTCCTCACCATCAATGTCAACAAGACACCCTGGGAACAGCTGTCTCACTGCTCAACTGTCTCACTGCTCAGCTGTCTCACTGCTCAAACTTTTGGACGGTGCTCTTTTCATTTTTTTCACTTTGAAATTGTACAAAACAAAATGAACACACTGATGTTGATTAAAATACAAACACTGAGGAAATGTTGCATCTTTAGCCTCATGTCATTTGGAGATCAGATCATCTTCTACTCACAGTAAATGAAAGCTTGACCAGGGGGCCAAACCTTTTCATGATACTGTTACGTATCTGTGGTTTACAGAAACCTACAATTCAGACATTTATACTGATGCTTCCATTAGTCCAAAGAATGTGTGCTCCATAGCCACAGTTTGTCTCTGGACTGCACATGAATGATGTTGAACATCCAGCTGTCTGTTGGCTGAAGCTGCTCACTTCCCCTGAACAGATCATATCGTTACATCTGCCTGTCTGCAGCTTCATCACTAGCTGCTATGAAACTCCATCTTGATGGATTCGCCCCCGCAGTGGAAGTCGGGGGCAAAGATAACTGATGGATCCGAAAAGCAGCTTCAGAACTCAAACAACAATTCAAACAACACTGGCAATCAGCTGTTGCTGATTTTCACTTGCCCCCAAATTTTATTGCAAAAAAAATCAGACATTTCGGGCAACAACAATCCCAAAAACATCTCGTGAAATTATGGAGGGATTGAAAAAAAGATATGTAATACATGAATTAATAAAAAAAAGTTTGTTACCATCAACCAAAGATGACCTTTCATCTGCAGTGTTCCTGCGTACATAACGTCAAACTCGGCAACTCGTGAAATGTTTTCTGAGTTATTGTTTTGACTTGAGGTGGATTGTTTTGATTCTACATACACCACATGAATGCAATGTTCATTATGACATTTAAACTTCAGAGGAGACAAAAACACAGATAAAAAAAAAACAACAACTCAGTAACAAATCAAAAACTCCCTCATTATAACACTCAGACTGTCCTGAAACATCCCACCAGACTTTGACCTCTTAAGTTTTTGATAACCTGTTTTGTTCCAGCATGTGAGTCAGTGGGATAAAACCTTTGTTCCCAATAAAACCAGCTGCTCTAATCACAGGTACCAGCTGCTCATTATGATCTTAGACATTTTAAACATGTCCTTTATAAAGACTTCTATAAAATCTCAGCTGTTCAGGAACCTCAAAAGAAAAACTGAAGTTTGTTTGAAGAATTTTCTACAAGATGTGAAATGAAAGCAGAGAAAAGTGAGAGCACTTTTTCTCCACCCTCATTATTTGTCTGACGCAGCACTTTTAATTTATAGCTTTACAACAACAACAATAATCACCTCTGATGATCGAGCTGCTGTTAAACAGCCCTTTCCCAGAAACACTGACGGAAGTCTGTCAACCTGAAGAAGAAACGTGCACTCAGAGCTACAGTGAAGGTAAAGTCTGCTCATGAGTGTTTTATTCAGTCAGTAACAAACTTCATGAAGTCGTAATGTTTAGTTTGAGCTGCTGTGTTTTTAATGTTTTTATCCACAGTGAGGACAGACTTTATCGCAGGGCTGCTGCATTCATTTAGCTCGGTGTACTTAATAAACTGGACACTGACACATGATACAGTACATCTTGTTGCATTTTATTCTAATGAGAATATTAAGATAACTCAGTTTATAGTCAAACATATATTTATGAATCAATAAACTTTACTTTAGCAAAACGTTTGAAGCAAAGAAACAAAATTCTGCCCGGGTCCAATATTGTGATGATTTTTTTTTTGGGTAGAACATCGACAAACAAAAATGTGGTGTTCTGTTTTATTACCGATCATGAGATGTGTGGAATCAATGTTTCAGACTGCTGTAAATTTAAAGCTCTCAGAGAGTGAGGTAATGACTCAGAATATAAACAGAAGTACCTTCAGTTAGCTTTTTAATATACAGCCATGGAAATATTAACGTAGTCACCTGATCAGCGGACCCTAATTGTACTTCCTGTTTCTGTAAAATAAACCAATGTAAAACATCTTCCACAAAACTAAAAATTCTCTCTGTAACAGACTGGTGATCAGAAATGTTCCAGCGGTTCATCACTCTGCTGTTTCTGCTCCTTATGGCTGCCTGTTCAGCTCAGAGCACAGGTGAGTCCACAGGTAAAAGGTGATTTATGGTTGTGCGTAGACCCTACGCATGCTGCCTTCGCCGTTGTGAGCATTTTTACTTCTGCAGTGGTGTGTCAGTGTCACTCTGCAGTAGAGACAGTTTCAAACACAAATCAGCTTCACTATAACTCACAGCATTCACAGACAAACACTTGTCTTTATCTGGACACGTTTTCCCCACAAATACAACATGCTAACATTATTAGCACAAGCCTATGGCATTTTACATTGTATAAATTAGCCTAGCAGCTAGCAGAGATTTGCTCTGCTCATATTTCAGCCAGGATAAATCACACACAGTGTGTGGAGGCTTTATTGTCTTCACAATTTATTGTTTCTTATCTGTGAAATTAAAGTAAATCAAAGCTTTGTTTCCACTGAGGGAAATGGTTTCAGCTCACAGAGACAGACAGGAGGTCTGTGTCACTGTGACACTGTGGAGTTACATTTCTGGGGAGGTGCACGTCAGGGTACCGTGTAGTCTCGACGTAGAGCCTATGCTGTAGCTAGAAGTATAAATGAACTTTCCACAGTTTGAGTCTACAGGCTATGATATTTTTGTGTTCCTGAGGGGTATTCCAGTATTTTGTGGCTGCCGAAAGACTCACCTGTGGACTCACATTAATCATCACGTGTCAGTCAGCAGGATAAATATATACTGTCGCTGATTATATCGGATGTCTGACGTGAGAGTTATTGCCACAGTGTTATTCACAGTTCAATCTGTTCACTATATAATGTTGATGTTTTGTAATTAACCCTTGCTTGTCCTCAGGGTCTGTGGCCACCAGCTGTGAGGCGTGTCACAGACTGGCTCGATGCTGCACCTCCCTCCATGACAACAGTGTGGAGACTGTGGGCGTGTTCTGCTGCTGTGAAGATGGTTTGGTGGGAGATGGCTTCACCTGCTACAACAAAACCAACTGCAACGATGACTGCTGCGGCAAAGGGTACCGCTGGTTGCCACTGCAGGGCTGCATGGACATAGATGAGTGTTCGCTGCCCCATCCTCCGTGCGGTCCTGGCCTGATTTGTGAAAATACACCGGGCTCCTTCACCTGCCTGCTGACCCCTGATCTACAACCTCACACCAACACCAAAACCAAACCCCGCTCAGTGACGTTTGCCTGTGGCGGCACACAGTGCCCTTTCGGTCAGGACTGCCTCCAGGTGGATGGCACATCTCGCTGCATTGACCCGTGTCAGCACTACACTCCACTACAAGACGACTGGCGAGCCACAGACTTCAGGGTGGACCCGGAGTCCGTAGCCTGCGACAGCCGTACTGATTGGCAGGGCTGGTACCGCCTGTTCATTGGTAACAGTAGTGTTCAGATGCCAGAGAGGTGCATTGAGAGTCACATGTGTGGGACTGACGCTCCACTGTGGCTGAGGAGTCCCCACCCACTGGATTCTGAGGGCATCATCCGGGCAGAGGTCTGTGGCAGCTGGGAGGGAGGCTGCTGCCAGTTTCAGTCCAACATCATCCATGTGAAAGCCTGCCCAAGAAACTACTACGTCTACAAGTTTGTGAGCCCCAACTTGTGTCGGCTAGCTTACTGCGCAGGTAAGAAACAAGTATTCATGATATGGAGTCACACTGTGGAGTCAAGGTTGAGCTAAATACCAGGATCCTGATCCTGAAGTCTCAAAGGAACACTCCAACATCTGGTGCAATCCTCTTTATTTCACTGTAAGATGTAGATCAGTGGTTCAGGACCTGAAATGTGTGCTTGAAGGTTATTATGTCTTAAAGGACAGTTCAGAGCTTAGACCATCAGAATCTTTAGTGGACTTTGTTGTTCTGTTCTCAGATGTCAATACCATGGTGTGTAATACCTGCGCTGAAGGTGAGACCTGTGTGAGCAATGACAAGATCAACTGGAGTTGTGGACGTCCAGGTTAGTGACCACTGACACACAACTTGTCTTCAAGAGGGTTCTGCGTGTCCAAAAGAGGATCTAGAACTCCTCTCTGAGACTCATGGTTGGTTACCCCTGACTCAGGTGTTCTTACAGGGTTTCCATACGTTCTTAAAGAGTTTCTAATCGCACAGTCTTTAGGAGGTTGTAAAGGTTACACTGGATCTCTGAAGAGGTTCCACAGGTTGTAGGGTCATTTGGGGAGATCAACTGGTCCTGAAGAGTTTCCACATGTCTTCGCACAAGTCTTTAAGCAATCAACAATCACAAAATAGACTACAATAAAATACACACAACATCATTCACACATTTAAAGCCGTTTTGAAAGGATGTATTTTGGGAAGTGATTTGAACCGGGAGAGGTCAGTGCAGTCTGAATGCGTTTTGGGAGAGTGTTCCAGAGGGAGGGGGCGGCTATGGAGAAGGCCCTGTCGCCCCGGGTTTGGTGCTTGGTCCTGAGTGGTGGAGCATCAGAGGAGTGGAGACTGCAGGAAGGAGTGTGGTGATGGAGCAAGTCAGTGACGTAGGAGGGGGCCTGGTTATGAAGGGCTTTATGAGTGATGAAGGACCTTGAATTGGATGCGTTGTGGAACAGGGAGCCAGTGGAGGTTCTGAAGGACAGGGGTGATGTGATCGTGGGATCAGGAATAGGTGAGCAGATGGACAGCAGAGCTCTGGATGTACTTCTTTTAAAAAATGTCCTTGAAGGGAGTTCCATGGTTCCTGAAGAAATGATAGATTCCTTTCAGGAGTTCCAATACCTTTACTTACTCAGTTAGGTTCTTGTGGTGGTTCAGGCTGTTCACATGACTTTAAAATGGTTCTAGAGGAACCTTGAAAAAGTTCCAGGAATTTCTGAATTCAGGAGCTATATTTCAGATATTATTGTTTACATTTCATGGACCCTTAAGAGGGTATCTTTTTTATCGTGGGGGATATATCTTAAGATAGGTTTTAAAGAAAAAACAATAAATTAAACAATTAATCAGTTGTGACAGAAATGGAATTTTATATTTTCTGTTTTTGCACGAATGTTTGTGTCACAGTTCTGTTTCCTCCAATTTCTACTAATTAAAATAAATTCTGTTAAATTCACATTTTGTCTAAATAACTAAATGTATGAAAAGTTATTCCTTGTTCACTGTTTCTCTGTTTTAATGTTTAGCTTCTGAATTTCGGCTGAGGTTGGTCAATGGTAACACACCGTGCTCTGGTAGAGTGGAGGTTCTCCATAACAGCCAGTGGGGAACAGTGTGTGATGATCTGTGGGATATAAACGATGCCCAGGTGGTCTGCAGACAGCTGCAATGTGGCCCCGCCCGGTCTGCAACTAGTTCCGCCCACTTTGGACAGGGCCTTGGACAGATCTGGATGGATGATGTTGCCTGTACAGGCAGTGAGTCTTCATTAACAGAGTGTGGTCATCCAGGGTTTGGTACTCATAACTGCAACCACGCTGAAGATGCTGGAGTCATCTGCTCAGGTCAGAACGAATGACAGTCACATCAGCCTCAGCTGGACTCTGTGACTGGCTAATGTTAGCATGCTGACACGCTAAGCGAAAGATGGTTAAAATGTAGACATTACACCTGCTAAACATTAGCATGTTAGCATTGTGACATTGAGCGTATTAGAATTTAGGCCATCAGATTTAGGCCATTAGAATGGTCCATCTCTCCCCCATGGACCCCAGCTGGCCACTGAAATTTTATGATGAGTCCTTTAAAAGTCACAAATTGTTTTGAAACTTTGTCGATGAAAATGTGCAGGAACCCTGTGAAATGAAAAATGATTCACATACCCACAATGCCTTGTTCCTGCTGTGTTGTGTTTGCTTTAGATGAACTTGGTGGTTTTCAAGAGCCGGAGCTGGACTGTGGACAGGATCACCTGCGTCTGACGGTCCAGAAGAGGCAGCTGGAGGAACGAGGGCTGAACGGGTCGTCCGCTCACCTGATCGACCCGCGCTGCCACCAGCAGGTCGAACACCAGGAGACCATGTGGTACCTGGTGGAGCGAAGGAAGGGCATCTGTGGAAACGTGGTGGAAGTGCGTTTGGTTTGATGTTCTTTCCCCCGTTAAAGGTTTTTTTTGCGAGTTTTTCCTGATCAGCTGTGAGGGCCCTAAGGACAGAGGAATGTCGTATGCTGTAAAGCCCTGTGAGGCAAATTGTGATTGGTGATATTGGGCTTTATAAATAAAATTGATTGATTGATTAATTAATTGATTGATTGATTGATGTTCTCCATATCTGTTCAGCTTCATATCTGGATATTTAATACCTTCTGACCACTAGGGGGCAGAGGAACCCCACATTAACCTGACAGGCCTGATGTATCATCATCTTATAGTATGTGCCTAATGTTAGTGAACAGCAAACATGGACTGACATGATCACCCTGTTGAAGATCAGTGTCATGGAGTTCCTCAGGGCTCTACTGTTGGTCCTTTATATTTTAAATTTGGTTAAAGCTGCATTATTTTGTTTGTCCACTGGGGGGCAGCCTAAGCTTTAAACACAACATCAGGCATGTTATCAGGTTATTAAGTAGCTGAAGTTGTTTATTTCCTCATCCAGCAGTGATGAGGACATCATGATGATATTTTATCTTGTTGACAAAACAAAAGTTAAAATCATGTTTTACCAATTTCATCATTTTATCTGTTTTTATTTGTTCCAGACAAATGGCTCCCACATCATGTACACCAACATTTTGTTTTTGTACCCATCTGGTCAGACCCACGCC
This sequence comes from Cromileptes altivelis, assembly GCA_013133815.1. NCBI lineage: Eukaryota > Metazoa > Chordata > Actinopteri > Perciformes > Serranidae > Cromileptes > Cromileptes altivelis. The sequence goes on along the minus strand of CM023144.1, from coordinate 41,791,327 downwards.
ACGCCCCCGATGAGCATCCCTTTCTCCTGCGTCTTCCCGCTGGATGACATCACCAGCCTAGACGCCCCCCTTCAATACCAGCTGCCGTGAGTTCACCATCAGCACGTCGCTGAGTTTAAAGTGTGACGATCTTCAGTTAACTGAAGCATCAGTGCTGTTGCTTACCTACAGCAAACAGACACCTGTCAGCCAATCACAAGACTTCTCCGACAAGCATAGATCCCTTAAAATCTCATCAGTTAACCCTTAATTAGTCCTTTTCCCCTGAAAACACACAAACATCTTAATGTAAACCAGTGTGTTTGTGCTCAGAGATACTTCCCCTTAAAATCACCTTATTAAAAACATAAAGTACTTAATGAACACATTAAGTAGATTTTAAGGGCTTCATGACTTTTTCCTTAGTTTCCACATGTATGTGAAATATTTGAGAAATCTATGAATGATAAGTTTAAGGCATTTTTAATCAATCAATCAATCAATCAATCAATCAATTTTATTTATAAAGCCCAATATCACAAATCACAATTTGCCTCACAGGGCTTTACAGCATACGACATCCCTCTGTCCTTTGGACCCTCACAGCTGATCAGGAAAAACTCCCCAAAAAACCCCTTTATCGGGGAAAAAATAATAATAATAAAAAACGGTAGAAACCTCAGGAAGACCAACTGAGGAGGGATCCCTCTTCCAGGACGGACAGACGTGCAATAGATGTCGTACAGAATAGATCAGCATAATAAATTAACAGTAATCTGTATGACACAATGAGAGAGAGAGAGAGAGAGAGAGAGAGAGAGAGAGAGAGAGAGAGAGAGAGAGAGAGAGAGAGAGAGAGAGAGAGAGAGATGCAGATGACAGTAGCTTACAACAACGTTAATGAAAGTAATAATATTATAGTTATAGTTCTGGTTACTGTGGTACAATATGTTGAAAGTATGTATTAATATCTGGCAGTATACATGTGTGACAATAGTCATATATGTATAATAACAGTAGAAGTATGACTAATGACTAATGATGGCAGCAGCAGCAGCAGGAGGCATCTGGCAGGACCACGGCAGCAGCACAACCACACACGTCACGCTGTCCAGGCACCGCTGTGATATGAGTTAATCTGAGAGACAGTGGAGCACAAAGGCTCCGGAGAAGAAGCCGAGTTAGTGACATCCAGAATGGCCGAGTTACCAAGATGCAGTAATAGAATACGAGAGAGAGAGAGAGAGAGAGAGAGAGAGAGAGAGAGAGAGAGAGAGAGAGAGAAGGTGCCCGGTGTATTATAGGGGGGTCCTCCGGCAGACTAGGCCTAAGTCAGCCTAACTAGGGGCTGGTACAGGGCAAGCCTGAGCCAGCCCTAACTATAAGCTTTATCAAAGAGGAAAGTCTTAAGTCTAGTCTTAAATGTGGAGACGGTGTCTGCCTCCCGGACCGTAACAGGAAGATGATTCCACAGGAGAGGAGCCTGATAGCTGAAGGCTCTGGCTCCTGATCTACTTTTGGAGACTTTAGGGACCACGAGTAACCCTGCGTTCTCAGAGCGCAGTGTTCTGGTGGGGTAATATGGCACTATGAGCTCTCTAAGATATGACGGAGCTTGACCATTTAGAGCTTTATAAGTTAACAGGATTTTAAATTCAATTCTGGATTTTACAGGGAGCCAGTGCAGAGAAGCTAAAACAGGAGAAATATGATCTTGTTTCTTAGTTCCTGTTAGTACACGTGCTGCTGCATTCTGAATTAGCTGGAGAGTTTTTAAGGACTTACTAGAGCTACCTGATAATAGAGAGTTACAGTAATCCAGCCTAGAGGTAACAAAAGTGTGGACCAATTTTTCTGCATCTTTTCGGGTCAGGATAGGCCTAATTTTCACAATATTACGCAGATGAAAAAATGCAGTCTGTGAGGTTTGTTTTAAATGAGAATTAAAAGACAAATCTTGATCAAATATTACTCCGAGGTTTCTTACCGTAGTGCTAGAGGCCAGAGCAATGCCATCTAGAGAAACTATGTCATCAGATAAAGAGTCTCTGAGTTGTTTGGGGCCAAGAACAATAACTTCAGTTTTGTCTGAATTTAACATCAGGAAATTGGTGCTCATCCAATTTTTTATGTCTTTAAGGCAGTTATGGAGTTTAGTTAATTGATTACTTTCTTCTGGCTTCATCGATAAATACAACTGTGTATCATCCGCATAACAATGGAAATTTATAGAGTGATTTCTAATGATGTTACCTAAAGGAAGCATATATAAAGTAAATAGGATTGGTCTGAGCATAGAACCTTGCGGAACTCCAAAACAAACTTTGGTACGTAAGGATGATTCATTACGAACATCAACAAATTGAAAACGATCAGATAAATAAGATTTAAACCAGCTCAGTGCAGAACCTTTTAGGCCAATTAAGTGATCCAGTCTCTGCAGTAGAATTTGATGGTCAATAGTGTCAAACGCCGCACTAAGATCTAATAAAACAAGTACAGAGACAAGTCCTTTGTCTGAAGCAATCAGAAGGTCATTTGTAATTTTAACTAGTGCTGTCTCAGTGCTATGATGCACTCTAAATCCTGACTGAAATTCCTCAAATAAATTATTATCATGGAGAAAATAACACAGCTGGTCTGCGACTACTTTCTCAAGGATCTTTGACATAAAGGGAAGATTAGATATTGGTCTATAGTTGGCTAACACCTCTGGATCCAGGGTGGGCTTTTTTAGTAGAGGTTTAATTACAGCTACCTTAAAAGACTGTGGTACATAGCCTGTTAATAAGGATATATTGATCATATCTAATATATGAGTGTTAACTAAAGGAAAGACCTCCTTAAGTAGCCTAGTTGGGATGGGGTCTAAGAGACACGTTGTTGATTTAGAAGCAGAAATCACTGCTGTCAATTCTTGAAGAGAAATTGGGGAGAAGCAATCTAAATATATATTAGGTCTTAAAGCTGTGTTTGAGGTTAGATATGTACTATCTGAGGACAGGAGGTCATGAATTTTGCCTCTAATAGTTAGAATTTTGTCATTAAAAAAGCTCATAAAATCATTACTGCTAAGGGCTAAAGGAATACAAGGCTCAATAGAGCTTTGACTCTCAGTCAGCCTGGCTACAGTGCTGAAAAGAAACCTGGGGTTGTTCTTGTTTTCTTCTATTAATGCTGAGTAATAGTTTGCTCTGGCATTGCAGAAGCCCCTCTTATAGGTTTTGAGACTGTCTGTCCAGATTAAGATTAAGAGTTTTTGGTTTCAATTTTTTTTTTAGCTGCTAATCAATGAGATTTTATTCTATTCAGTATTCAGATATTTTAGTTTTAAGGCTGCAGAATTAAGGTTATTTAATGGGGGAATCTCAGTACTAGTACCCCTTAATTTGTATCTTTAAATGACCTAATTTACAATTTAGGAGCAAAATCAGAGTTTCAACCTTAATTTAAGGATGAATGACAGATTACGATAGACCATTTACTAAACATTATGAAATTAATATCAGGGTTTTTTTATACCATTAAATAAAACATTAATGCATTTTGAGGTATAAATAAATGGACATATATCCTTATTGTTATTTGTGTTACTTTACATTTTTTAACCTCTTAAATCTACTTAAGTCTTAAATATTATTCCGCTGCTGAACATGTTCACCAGATTTGGTGAACATTTAGAACATGTGTTACATACCATAATGCCCTTAAAACTCTTCTTAACTTTAGGATTTCCCTTTAAAATGTTTCTCTTCTTTACATTTGTATATTAATGTTTTTGCATTGTTTATGTTTTTTTGTTAATAAAATGTGTCATTCATAAAACGTTGCTTTTACTAACACTAATAGAATAAGTTAAGGGCTTTAAATGTTTGTATTCACGGACACCTCAAATTCAGGTTAAGAGGATCAGATTCTGGTGTTCACCCCATATTTAAGGCTAATTTGTGGATAAATAAATGGATTTTAAAATATTAAGGGGTTTGTAATGATTATCTGCACACATACAAAACAAATACACGAAACGCATCCCTTAATTTTCACCTTAATTAAAAAATGTACGTCCTTTAAAGGTTTAAATTAAGGGCCTTTTGGCTACTTGGTCAGTTCTAAGGGGGTTTCTACTCTTTAAAAATCCCTTAAATCCAACAACCCATTAACTAATAGAATACTGTAATGGCATCATTATTAATGGGTTAAGGGTATTTTGAGATGAAAAATAAAGAGTCCAGTTTGTTTGAAAAGTCTCTGAGTGTCGGGTTTTTCTCAGTTCACCCGTGTGTCGTCTCCTCAGGTGTTTGTCAGTCACGTGTCTCATCTCTCGGCAGGAGTCGGAGAGTCGGAGTGGTGCGTTCAGGTGCGCCCACCAGAGCAGGGATGACTCTGTACCAGAGACCGGACTACAGCGAGCCGTTCCCTGCTGGCCCGGTCAGACTGCCGCTGGGCGTCCCCCTGTACGTTGGCGTCTCCGTGGAAAACTATGACAACAACCTCTTCAAGCTTCTCCTGGAAAACTGCTACATCACAAACTCCCCCAGCGCCGATGATCCTGCCAGATACGTCCTGATCCAGAGCAGGTGGCGAGTCCTGACCAATAAAATCAGTTTGACTGACGGAGCTGCAGCGATCAGTCGATTGATGATTGATCGATTCTTCGATCGTCTCAAAATTTATTGGAAACTTTTTTTTTAATGATTTTTGAAGTTTTCTGCAAACTGAATCTCTGTTTGGCCCCTGAATGTCACACACATCCCACAGGAAGACAGATTTTCACAATAAATGTTCAGCTCAGCAGCCATGTTGACGACACGTGAAAACAGATTTTCAGCTGTGGTCTGACTGGTTGTCTCCTGCAGGTGTCCAGTGGACCGCCGTCACGTGAGGGTGGAGGAAAGCGGTGTGTCACAGCACGCTCGTTTCTCGGTGCTATTCTTTCTGTTCCACGGCACTTATGAGGACGTTTACCTGCACTGCAGGATCAGCCTGTGTGACGGGGACAGCGCCCCCTGCAGCCATGTGAGTGTACTGCAGCTGCTCCACACTCAGGAACACCTGGGTCTGGTTCCACAGGTTCTACAGCGGGTGTCGTGGTTCCTCGACAGGTTTCAGGAGTTCCCTCACTTCTTTAGATAAGTTCTAAATACCCTTCAGAGGATTCTAAGAGTCCTTAATGAGTTCCCACAGGTTCTGTAAGAGAGTAGCATGGGTTCTTCTTACTCTAGACAGGTTCTAGAGGTTCTTAAGGTGTTCTCATAGGTCCAGGTCAAGGTTATAGATGTCAGGAGTCCATGAGTCCTTAAAGTGTTCTAGAGGTCTGTAAGGTTCCAGAGGTTCTTAAGCAGGTTGCATGGGTTTTATTCAGGTTATAAAGGTTTTAGAAATTCTTAAGGTGGGCCTATAAAGGCCTATAAAATGATTCTACAGGGTCTTAAGGGGTACTATGGATTATTAAAGAGGTTCTAGATGTTCTTAAGTGGTGTCATGATCCCTGAAGAGGTTACTTAGTTTTTTAATTAGGTTCTAGACATCCTTAAGAGAGTTTTATGAGTTCTAATGGTTCTTCAGAGTTCCTGTAGGTTCTGTAAGAGAGTAGCATGGGTTCTTACTGTATACAGGTTCTAGAGGTTCTTAAGGGATTCTCATAGGTCTGGGTCAGAGGTCAAGGCTATAGATGTCAGGAGGAGGTTCACGAGCCCTGCTCTAGAAGTTCTAGGAGTTCTTGAAGGGAACCCACAGGTCCTTAAAAAAGGTTCTAGCGATTCATAAGTGGGCATCGGGGTTCTTAAAGACGTTCTGGGGGTTCCTAATGAGGTCAGAGGGGTACTTCAGGGATTCCAGGAAGTCCAGGGGTCTTTCATCTATTTTTCTGTGTTTAATAAATGTTCTTTTGATTTCTTCTCTATAGAACTGTTCTGGACGACGGGCTCGGTCCGCCGCTGTGGCCTCACCCAGTCAGTTTCCTGTGACTGTTGGACCAATCAGCTGTGAGTATTTCCTTTAATGATGTCACAGAATCAAACAAACACTCAGTTCCGCCATGTTCTGATCCTGGTGTTGTGTTCAGGGTCATAAACTGATCTGGGGACGGATCAGAGGACGTTCCTGCTGGGGATCCAACTTCCTGCTTCTGACTCAATCTTCAATATTTCTCATCACCACAGGACAGTCTGTGTTTTCTAATGAAGCTTATTGAAAGTCACATGATCTCAATCATCTTCTCACAAACAGTGAAAGAAAAAAAACTGAATATCTGATTTTCTGTGATTAAATGAAAATAAAGACGAACACGTTCTGCTGATCTGATGTTTTTATTCTTTAGTAACAGAAGAACATGTTTCTGATCAGTGTCCTCATGGAAAGACACAGATATTAATATTTATTAATGTTACTGAACACAAACACAACTTTCACTTCATCAGTGAAACTTCTCAGTTCTCTTCTCAGAGTGTGACACTCTGAACCTGAAGACAACACACACACATTAATATCCCAGTAACTTTATATGTGTAGTATTATCACTGTTACTGCTGCTTCTCATGACTGGACGCTGTCTGTCTGTCTGTCTGTCTGCACCCCCTCCCTGACTCACCTGGTTGTCATGGCGACCTTCCCTCCTCCCTGTCACAATGCATCCATTGGAGCGTCTCAGTGAAACCTGAGCAGGCGTGGCAGCTCGTGGTCACCTGAGCCGAGCAGCTGCTGAATGTTTGATGGAGGCGTCAGAGATCCTCTCGGCCACAGGCGGACCACAAACATCTGAACAGGTAGAAGACAGGCAGAGGACAGGTAGAAGACAGGCAGAGGACAGGTAGAAGACAGGCAGAGGACAGGTAGAAGACAGGCAGAGGACAGGCAGAGGCTTGGTCGAGACGCTCTAAGGCTCCAGCAGCAGGTACCAGCTCCATCAATCTGCTCTTTAACTCTCAGCTTCAGCCTTTCTTTTTCTTTACAGGTAGAATCAGTGTGACATCATCAGGTGTATCATGTGTTACTTGTCTAAAGAGACAGCAAAGGTTTGAAGGTAAAATATCGTGTTAATATTCTTCATGCGGTTTTTACAGGATGACTCTGTCAGATGGGAATCCTCTGACACGTTTGTCAGTTGTGTGATTTGAATAGAGTGGACAGAGTTTCAATGACTGAGCTCAGATCAGCTGTTTGGTTCTTGTGTCTCTTGTTCTAAAGTGGCTGTAAAGATGTGGATCATCAGCCTTTTGCTTTTCAGTCTACAGAATATATATACATATATATATATAAGAGTATATGTACGACGTGTACTTGTAATATAATGTGCAATGATTGAAATTAAACATTAGTATCGATCGTGGTGCAGAGCGTCTGTTCTGATGTGCTGTTGTGGCTTTGATGTTTGTGTTATTCAGACATGTATCACTAATATCAAGATCAATAATATGATGTCATTTCTGCACGGTCACTGTCAGGGGCGGAGCATCAGATACTGGGGCCCTGTGCTGTAACACTCACTGTGGGCCCCCACCCTCCCTCACTTCATGTCTCACACACCATTTGAATTTTGTCAGTTTGAATCGGCGTCGGTGAATGACCTCCCTCTGACTGTCAGCTGAGCTCAGGTGACGAGCAGAGGAGCATCAGTGAGTAAAGGAGGAGCTAAAGTCCAACTTGTTCCATGAGGTCAGATTGTTTTTCTCTTCAGCAGAAATGCTTCCTGATGGTTTGTGTTATTGTTCACCAGCGCACGGTAAATATGCTCTGATTGTGTTGTTCATGTGCTAAAAGGCTAACTAGCATCAAGACGCCCTTCCTGTTTCCCTTTTTCAATGATGAATACAGACGACCGCCGTCTGCTGCTGTGGAGACTCAGCGTACGAGCTGATTGGCTGTCAGCTGGAGACTTTGTGGTGTGTTCAGGTGCAACTTTTTGGCTGAGACTCATGAGGCGACTCAACAGTCGGCTTTTGTCGCTGCTAGGTATCTGAGGCTCGGTGTATCTGGTCCACCACTTATAATCAAAAAGTCTCTGTGACTCCCTGTGAAGCTCTGGCGACCCCTAATGGGGGCCAGGACCCACAGGTTGGGAACCAGTGCTTGACTGTCTTCTTAAAGCAGACAAACACTTGTAGTTTTGCATGATGCAGGTGGAGTCTTTGAGCTAAAGCTCCAGTGAGGACACTTGAGTGTTCAGGAGCTGAATGATCCACAGAGGAACAAACACCAGGAAGAAACAGGTTCATGTTGTTTCTCTGACGCTGCTCGTCATGGAGGAGCTGCTGACTACAGGCCAACATCAACACATGCATGTCTCTATCAAGAGTCAATAGCCCCTTTTACACTGCCAGACTTTCCACAAATGTTGGGCCGTTTTTCTGGCAAGCTGCGAGCGTTTAGATACACAGAGCCAGATTGGTGAGTTGATCTGAGGTGCCCTGATAGCAGGAATTAGTGAGCAGCTAGTAGCAAGAGGGAAACACAAACCTGACAGACACTGTAAAGATGAGCAACTGGGGAGACAAGGAATTGCGCGCCCTCCTTGTCCTCGCAAACGAAGAGGCCATTAACCGTCAGGTGACGGGGACGGTGAAGAACGGGCCGACTTATGAGAGAATCACTGAAGGACTGACCAGCCGTGGCTTCCCTCCCACGTCACTGTTTACGTCACACGCTGAGCTACACGTTTTGTTTTTATACTGCCAATGCTGAAAGAAGACTGATTGGGCTTTCCTGTAAATTTGTACAACTCCTGTTTAAAAAGGGTCAGTGTTTGGTTTGTCTGCTCTGGGCTACTGTAGAAACATAGTGGTGCAACATGGTGATCTCTGTAGAAGAGGACCTGCTTCCTATATTGATATGAAGGTCTCATGCTGAGGTAACGAGAACACAACTCTCACACAATCAGCAAAGAGTCACTCACGCTGCGCCGCTGTTTCTCACGCCATCAGAAACGAGACTGACTGACATTCTGCTGCGAACCTCAGCTGTCCAATGGGACAATGTCCAGGTCGACGCAGGTGGTGTTATAACAGTGTTATTACAGTGGGTTATAATTTGGTTTGATGTTTGTGTAACGCAGGATTCTGGACAAACGTGTGTTGTGTGTGTTGGTCAGTGTCTGGTGAGGTGGACCAATGAGAACCTTTGATGAGATGATGCTGGGTCTAATATGCTGAATGATTCTGAGCACGTCAGAGGTGTTGTGGGCACGTCCAACTGGAAGGAGGCCGAAACACACTGGAGTGATGATATATCTCATGTGGTCAGGGAATGCCGCAGGGTCCTGCAGGAGGAGCTGGAAAGTGTCACTGAGGAGTTAGATGACTGGGAAGCTTTGCTGGGCCTGCTGGCTCTGTGACCTGGCCTCAGATACGAGGTGGAAAACGGATGGATGGATTCTGAGCATGTGAACTAATTGTTCCAAACATCAGTGGAACCGCTTTAATGTTCGTCCTTGTCCTGCTGTGTTTCCCGCTGACACTGCCCGGCATGTTAGACTATAATAGCAACAGGCTGCGTATCATGGCGGTGTTAAAGTATGCCTTTCTTTGTTGGTCTCAGACACCGCAAGTCACTGCTCAGGCGCTTGACTTTGACAACTTCAGAGTGTAAAGTTTAAGACTGATTATTCTGCAGGAGCTGTGATGACGAAGCTCTGATATAGTTCTGCTCTTGAAGGTGGACTCCAATCAATCAATCAATCAATCAATCAATCAATCGATGGTGACGCCCCTCCCAATGTCTTTGAGAATGTTTCAGCCAGTCTCATCAGGCAGCTGGCTGACATGGGAGGGTCGTTACCTTGATTAGGCTCACCTGGGCTTCCAAGCTATAAAAGCTGCCTAATCTGTTCACTTGGTCTCTCCCTTCCTTTCAGCTGACATCCACTGAGCAGCTTTGGTTTTGGTTTGCACCTTCAACACCTCCACAGAACATCTGACACTCATCCATGCATGGCTTTCATGACTGACTTTGCTGATCTACACACTCCATTGATTATTAAGTTAAATTTAGTTTAATAAATTCGGCTTGTTTTAAGTAAATCTTTTGTGTGGACTTCCTAATTGTCACATATACTGAGCCAGTTTGTGACTCAATCAATCAATCAATCAATCAATTGACATGTTCACTGTTTTCAGGTGAAGGTTCTGCAGGTGAAGTGTTCCTATAACAGGACCAGAAAAGTTCTTATTTTAAACAGTCACACTGTGCCATGATTTTTACATCATTCAGTGTTTTTTTGCCTCAGATTATATTTGAATAATTATCCTAAATATGTAATAACTTATTACATTACACACACACACACACACACACACACACACACACACACACACACACACACACAACACCTGTTGCTCTGTGATGCACTCATGGTTTTCTTACATTTAAATTATTATTAAATCATTCTGAGGTCCTACAGAGACCGTCCAACACTGTGGAAACTCTAACCTGCTATAAAATGTATGAGTGATTTATATTTTATTATTATGAAGACAAAATGAACTGATCAATAAATCTCACAATGAATCTGTGTCTTAGACACCAGATGGATTTACTGGCGCTCACAGTGACTGACATGATGATTTTTTTGACGTAATGACTCGCCTTTATATTCACTATAGTAACAAACTGCTGCTGTGTTCATGGAGCCTGTTGCTCAGTCCTGTGTTCGGTGTTGATGAAGAATTATTGAATCAATCACCTGAAGAATTAAATCTGCAAAAATATGGTTTGTTCCTGACTGACGTGTGTCCACCTGCGACAGGTGATGTGTTCAGGATGTCTGACGGGAGGCAGCGAACTTTGTCCACCTCTGGAGAGTCTCTGTATCAGGTCCTGGGTCTGGAGAAAGGCTGTTGCCATGACGACATCAAGAAGTCCTACAGGTAAGACGACTGCAGCCCCGCCCACTGACATGCACCAGGTGATCGATCAGCCGATCACTGATGGATCACATGTTTGATGTAGAATGGATTTATAAAGTGGTAACATGAGTGTGTGTGTGATGTCAGGAAGCTGGCGCTGCGGTACCACCCCGATAAGAACCCCGACAACCCGGAGGCGGCGGAGAAGTTCAAGGAGCTGAACAATGCTCACGCCGTCCTGTCCGACCTCACCAAGAGGAACATCTACGACTCGTACGGATCTCTGGGGCTCTACGTCGCCCAGCAGTTCGGAGAGGACAACGTCAACACCTACTTCATGCTGTCCACCTGGTGGGCCAAGGTGGGCGGGGCTTGCACTGCCTCTGTGTGTGTGTGTGTGTGTGTGTGTGTGTGTGTGTGTGTGACCAAACAGGAAGCATGTAGCTGCTGTTCCACCTGCTGCTGTAGGTCCATCAGGTCTCAGTCTTTGTGTGTCACGTCAAAAATGTCACCTCAGCGAGACGGCTGCCAAGCTGTAGACCGACAAACATCAAAGCTGTGTGTTTTTCAGCGTCGCATCACTGTGTTTCTCTCCCAGGGTCTGTTCCTGGTCTGCGGCGTCCTGACGGGCTGTTACTGCTGCTGCTGTCTCTGCTGCTGCTGTAACTGTTGTTGTGGGAAACTGAAGCCGTCGCCAACAGGTGAGGGGGCGGGGCCAGAATACGTCTCCCCCGACGACCTGGAGGAGGAGATACGCAACGATCCCGACAACGGTGAGACGACAGGAAACTTGGGGTTTTTATTTTGACAGTCACACACATCAGTGTTTAACGTCTCTTTAAACTGAGCTTCATCATCATCATCATCATCATCATCATTATCATCACCATGACAAACAGCTTCAGAGAATTAAATCAGGTGATTTCTTATCAAACATTTATTAATTTCTGAGGCAGTATCGCCCTGATGTCGCCTGCTGACCTTAAAACATACTGATCAGTGATTATGTCATTAAGGTGAGACACTGCAGGTGAATAGGGTAACATTTTATCATCATCATGAAACTTCCCCAGCTGATTACTTACAATGCTATGAGATAAAAATGTATTACAAGTTTTTAAAATTTTAATGTTTAATTACGCAAATTAGGCATTGTGTCATTAAATATGAGCTAATCTGCATAGATTTTATGAAGATAAATCTGAACATCTGATAAAGCAGGTGCAAAAGTCTTTTTTCATTTTGTTTACATATATGATGAGAAAAAAAAATTACAGAGGGATTTAAGGATATCTGCTTTTATTACCTAGAAAATAGTTAGCATGTTAGCCATTAGCCTAGATACAGCCGGGGCGCATAGTAGCGTCAGACCTGTTAAAACGTAAGTGAACGGGCAACCTTCAAGTGCAAAGTTAGTCCACTAAACAAGCTTTTTCTCCACAAAGACCGCCTCATATCGTTAGGATAAATGTCAGAGAACACATAGAAAACGACATGTAAACATGTTGTCTTACCTTACCGGTGTGCTGCCATGTTTGTTTACCATCTAGCTCTGCTTTCCAAAGCGCGGCCGAAATATATCTGGTGAGCTCTAGATAAAGCCCAGCTGGATACTACTCCAGGTGGAGGTGTCTCGTCCTCGGTCACATCCAGACCTTGAAAATAAGGCTGCAACCGGTCCCATTCCTTGCAACAGAGGCATTCCTCTTCTGTGGGCACTGGGGCACAGCATTCACAGGTACACCACCAATCTCCAGAGCTACGCAGCCTTGCAGCAGCCATTCCTCCTCTCTCGTCCTCTACCTGTTGTGCCTCCTCTCTCTCTCTCCTCCCCCGTTCCTCAATTTCACGAAGCTCTTCGTCAGTGTATTCTGGCTCGAATAAATAAGGGCGGCCATCAAACTGCAAAATCAAATTCCTTCTCCACAAAGTCGAAGTCTGGCAAAAAGTCAGCCAATATTCTATAAATCTTTCATAAAATAAATGAATGAACTTTTCAGGCTACTGTCCGGTTCTGCCTTCCAGCTGCTGCTTGTTCTCGCGATATTTCGGCTGCGTTTTGGAAAGCAGAGCTAGATGGTAAACAAACATGGCAGCACACCGGTAAGGTAAGACAACACGTTTACATGTCGTTTTCTATATGTTCTCTGACATTTATCCTAACGATATGAGGCGGTCTTTGTGGAAAAAAGCTTGTTTAGTGGACTAACTTTGCACTTGAAGGTTGCCCATTCACTTACGTTTTAACAGGTCTGACGCTACTATGCGCCCCAGCTGTATCTAGGCTCATGGCTAACATGCTAACTATTATTTTTATGTCACTAGTCACTTGAAACAAGTTTAGGACGATAGGAGACAGGTTGAAATAAACCGAAATTTCTTTTTAAAGTAATTATCTGTAGTCATCTACTGTTAGATGGGGGATTTCAAATTATTTTAAGCATGAAAGACGTCTCTTAAAGGGCCAGTGTGTAATATTTGGCATGGTTTATTGTCAATCCGAATGAATAAAATTCGTTTGGTTTTCGTAGCCTTATAGTTATGCTTTTATATATATACAGAGCAAGGGCCTTGCTTTAGAGAGGTCGCCATCTTGCGCCGCCATGTATGTACGGCAGCCCAAGCGGACAATCCAGTCAGCCAGAGAACGCGTTTCGCGTGTATAAATAAACCAACGAAGACAGCGGAAGGAAGGAAGGAGGAGGAGGAAACAGCAGAGAGTGTTAGTAGTTCATAGATAGAGAGTAGTGAAAAGTTTTTTAGTTATAAAGTTTGTTTATAACCTGAACCGTCATCTGTGAGGAAAAGAAGAGGCAACTTCACTCCTTGTGATGCACTCTGCTGCGGCGCTTTTCCTCCTGATGATATATCTCCCCAACGATGGCAGCAGTAGCACCGAATCCCATTCTGTGCATTCAGCCTCTCTTCTCGCCCACTCAGCATCAAACACATGGAGTTCCTCATCTGTATGCTCCGGCTCAAACAGGTATGGCTCTGGGTCTGTGTCCGCTACAAGAAACTCTTCAAAATCGCGTTCAGAGTCGTCCATTGCAGCTACTATAGTCCGGAGATATCGCTAGGCTAAATAAACAGCTGAGCTCTGTTTACAGGCTACGCTGTCAGTCAGTGTGCGGGCTGGAGATTGGTGGAGCAGGGAGGGGAGGGGGTCCCACTTGATATGGTGAACAAGTATGTGTGTATGGAGTGTGTGTGTTACGCTAGAAGAGTCAGAGTTTGGGGCGGAGTCTTTTACCCCCTGGAGTGTTACCGGAGTTTCTGGAGTGCTCAAATAAACGGGCCCTTTTCACAAACGCTCCTCTGGTCTCCTGCTCGTGAGGGATTCATTACAATATCGTAACATGGTTTAGATTTCTAAATAAACATTCACCTCGTCGCTAGATAGACCTACTCCTGAAAAACTTGTGCGCAAGGCTTTTTGTCCCTACGAGGCCACCGTCATTTACCCGATGGGAGGGGTGAGCGAGTGAGACCTGCAATCTAGAATTTGACCACTGATGTCACTGTTTTCAACCCATTTTACACACTGGCCCTTTAATTGATACCTTAGAGCCTTTCATTGTTAGATTAACATAAAAGTTTGTTTGTTAGTTAATACATGCAGATAATCCATTAAAAACCATCCCCGTTAATTAATCCATGAAAGAAACCTCTTAATTTATGCTTTCAGGGAGAAAAGGTATCTGTGAACTCACCTGGGCAATAACTGCTGTGGTTCATCTTATACACTTGTTCCTATAACATAAAAATTAAATAAATGATTCATCAATTTTTGTAGAATTAAAGGTGTTTTTTTTATTCTTAAAAACCCTTAATATAGTGCAGTCTGTGAACGTTTCCATTAATTTCTCCTTAATCTGGTTTCATATCTGAACACTGACTCAGAGTTAAATTAAAACCTGATGAATTAACAGCTGAACATCAACAACACACACTCCTGTATTTTTAAATGGGACGTTTGTTTCCTGTTTGTTTCTCTGCAGACGTTGAAACTCTGATTGTTCAGCAGCCAACAAACGCCAGCGAGAAAACTCAGCTCATCAGTGACGGACACCGCAGATATGGAGACACCTACACATGAGCCAGGAAACAGGAAACGCATCAGTGTCACTGCATCAAAACGTCCCCTCACTCTGTGTAACAGCTGTTAGTCAATACAAACTGAATGAGACGGATTTCATGTCAGCAGAGAAACACAATGAGAAGAGTCTCAGACGATCAACAGAACGACACTTTGATATTTCCTCTCATCATATCGTCTTCATGGTTATTAACCTTTATGTTGTGTGTGCGTCATTAAAATAATCACATGTCCCACTATTGTTGATGTAAGTTGCAGTGCAGCGAGGCTTTTATTAAACTGACGCTCTGATTGGTTGTTTGATGGTTTGAGTGCTGACGGAGGGGCGGAGCTTCAAACAGCAGACTGATTCAGTCTTTAATATTTTATAAACTATAATCACGATAATGTTCATCAGTGTTGTTGATGTAAATAAAGTTCTGGTTTGGATGATGGAACAGGTGACACCTGTAGTGATGTCATGGATGATGTCACCTCCTCACACCTTTGTTCATCATGTTAATGATCCCTGGTGATCAGATGAGTCACAACTGATGACGTCTTCACTGATTGGTCACAAAAACCAACATGTGTAGCATGTAGCATGTAACATGTAGCATGTAATGTGCAGTGTGTTGCATGTAGCATGTAACGTGTAGCGTGTAGCATGTAGTGTGTAACATGTATCATATAGCGTTTAGCATGTAGCGTGTAGCTTGTAGCATGTAATGTGTAGCGTGTAGCATGATTTTTTTTGATAGTTCCAGATCATTGGACCAAACAAGTGTTTGAATCAAACACCTGGTTTCTTCCTTTCAACTCATCGTGAGTTATAAATGTACGATCAGATGTTTCTTATTAATCATCAATGAAGCATCGTTACATCAGCTATTAATTAATAAAGACGAACGTGCCGTTTGGTGCCCTGATACCAACGTTTAAAATAATTTCACCAACAACTGATACAGATTATTTTACATAAGCGTTTGTTGTTGTTATTTATTCTTCTGTTGTTTACGGAGGAACACAGAAATCTACACTATAAAAAATAAAATCATTCAGTCCTCACACCTTTGAATGAGAACGAATTCAATAATACACATTTATGAAACAACCTTTAACATAACCTTCATTCACATGAAAAATATCTTTGGAGAAATAATCTCTAATATCTGTTTTATATTCCTGTGAAAACATCGACACATTTCTCCTTCAAACAGCTGATTTATTCACGTTTACCCCCAAATGCTACAATTTATGAGATTACACTGAACACATCATGAGAACATTATAATTTACTTTAATTTACTCATTTTTACTGACCAGAGCCTGAATGCTTCACAATGTAAATCAATGCAACCTGTCAGCTGTTGGTTGTGTTCACCAGCTGCTAAGAGGTAATGATAATTAGCTGCTAACTGCTAACAGCTAACTGCTTAGATGGACTGCTAACTGCTAACAGCTAGTTGCTAACTGCAGACAGCTAGCTGCTAACAGCTAACTGCTAACCAATAACAACTACCAGCTCTAAGCTAACTGCTAACAGCTTAAAGCTAACCACTAACAGCTAACTGCTAACGTATAACAACTAGCTGCTAACTGCTAACAAATAACTGCTAACCACTATCAGCTAACAGCTAACTGCTCGCAGCTAAAAGCTAACTACCAACAGCTACAAGTGAACAGCTAACTGCTAGCTGCTAACAGCGAACTCAACAGGCTCTCCTGCTGTTCATGTGATAACTCCGCCCATCTCTCCCAGAGAGCAGGTAAAGGGTAACGAGCTGAGGATGGGGGGGGGGGGGGGGGGGGGGCTCTCTGGTATTCAGCAGTCTTTGCTGTGTAGTTGTGTTGTTGTGTAGTTGTGTTGTTGTGTCCTTCTGTCATATTTCAGAATAACAGCAGCAACACAACGATAAACATTTAGATTCTTTTTTCTTTCCCTTTTTTGTGGCGCCCCCGTGTGGATGACAGCGCTCTTAGCATTCACTCATACTGGCCACGCCACGGGCCGACACTGTTAATGCTGACAGAGGATTTATCAGACAGTGTTTCACTCTGATATTAAACTGTCACAGTGGCTCTGGCTTTAGGATGACGACCACAACAACAGACAAGTTACAAACTTTAAAAAGAAATTTAAATTAAAAAGAGTTTTTTAAAAGACGACTTCTGAGAGGTGATTTAAAGACGTCACAGATTCTGCAGCGTCAGATGTTTCAGATGTGAAGAGTCCAGCAGGAGGCGTTGCAGCCTCCTCAGCTCCTCCTCTTGCTTCATACTGTGGACTGTCCCTTTAACAACCCCCCCTCCTCCGCTGCTCTGTCATGTCTCCTCGTGACCTTTGACATATAAGGGCATGTCGGCATGGCAACACCTGACGTCTGTCAGTCTAAAAACAGACTGAGTGCTGCTCTGTCCGCAGTCTGCAGGCCTTCACTGCTCCGCTCCTTCTTCTTCTTCTTCTTCTTCTTCACTTCTTTATTTTATCTAACGTCCTCCCCCGTCCTGTCCGGGTGACGGCCGTCTCCCCCGAGTTCCTCACCCACTGAGACATCATGGAGAGTCTGGAGAAGCAGCTCATCTGTCCCATCTGTCTGGAGATGTTCACCAAGCCAGTGGTCATCCTGCCCTGCCAACACAACCTCTGCAGGAAGTGTGCCAATGACGTGTTCCAGGTAACACCATGCACACACACACTAACAGACACATATACACACTCAGTAACACACAAAAAACGTTTTGGAGCATTTGAGTTTTCTCATGTCGTCATTCTACTGACATCAAATCAGGAAGTTTATGAGTCACTTCCTGTCAGTGTTCCTGTTGTTAACCACTCTACCTGTGTGATGCCCCGCCCCCTGCAGGCGTCCAATCCCTACCTGTCGACGAGGAGCGGCTCCACGGTGACATCAGGTGGTCGTTTCCGCTGCCCTTCCTGCCGACATGAGGTGGTTCTGGATCGGCACGGGGTGTACGGGCTGCAGAGGAACCTGCTGGTGGAGAACATCATCGACATGTACAAACAGGGCAGCAGCAGGTAACACATACCTGGACACGGCAGGCTTTTATTTTGGAAGGGTCAGACAAAAGTCTGACTGAGGCAGGTGGGAGGGGTCCAACAAACACTGGAGGCCAGTGTTCACTTCCTGTAAGATTGTAAAGCCAAACCCTGTTCTTTTTTCCTCAACATATTTACGTGTTGGCTAAACGTAACCACGTGTGTGTGTGTTGGCTAAACGTAACCGTGTGTGTGTGTGTGTGTGTGTGTGTGTGTGTGTGTGTGTGTGTGTGTGTGTGTGTGTGTGTGTGTGTGTGTGTGTGGCTAAATGTAACCACGTGTGTGTGTCAGCTATACATAACCATGTGTGTGTGTGTTGGCTAAACATAACCATGTGTGTGTGTGTGTGTGTGTGTGTGTGTGTGTCAGTTAAACGTAACCACGTGTTTGTCAGTTAAACGTAACCACCTGTGTGTGTTGTTGAAGGAAAAAAACATCAGTTGGTGGTGTTGTACCAATCTAGTGCTTTTATTTTGAAAGAGACTATATGCAAACTGTACATTTCCTGTGAAAACAGAAGTGTATTTTGAAAACAGACAATGCATGTAACAGGCTGAAGTTGACACGGCGTCCCAGAACGTCAACAACCAACACACCCAGGGTACCTTGGACGTCATATGTGGACGTGGAAAGTCCATGACCAAACGTGGACATGTGACGAGGTCACAGTGAGGATGATGATGGACCGTGGAGCATTATCACCAAAATTTGACCTCTATCTCCGCCCACATATAAACTGCACTTATGCCAAAACGTTAGTAATGA
Source organism: Cromileptes altivelis (assembly GCA_013133815.1). Classification (NCBI taxonomy): domain Eukaryota; kingdom Metazoa; phylum Chordata; class Actinopteri; order Perciformes; family Serranidae; genus Cromileptes; species Cromileptes altivelis. The sequence goes on along the minus strand of CM023144.1, from coordinate 41,772,606 downwards.
TTAAAATGCGTGGCCGTAGTTTGGAACAAGTTAGCTAGCAAGCTAACGTTTGCAGTCTCATTGTTGTTGGTACGAAATCATTACAGCCCCAACAAACATCACTGACGGCTTCTATTCAGTTTTGGTGCTTAGTGTAAAAACGTGTCTTACTAACAGGCTCCGTGTCGTCCGCAGCCTTGTTGACAGTTAACAAGATGGCGACCGCTGAAGGTGTCCGTCATTCCACACTCAACTTTTGGACTGTTCACTGCATTTTCCTGTACTAGTGTGACAGCACTCAGAATATGAAGTGTTTAGTAGTGTGTGACTTGAGACACTGACTTGGCGACTTGGTGACAGTTTATATTTGATTAGTGCTGATTAGTTTTACTGTTTGATCAGATTTAGGTCTGAGTTTGAGACTTTGCGTGGGCGGTGGTGGTGTGAAATAAGAAAATGCAACCTGCTGACTGTTTCCTTTGTGAAACTTCAGGTGTTGAATAAAGTTGGAAGTTGCTGCGTCTTCAGTTATTTTCCAGCTGCACATTTTGCAGACTGCCATCTGTTATTTATCTGTTATCTGTTTTTGTACGTGAACAAAACGATCTTTGGTGTCATCATTTTCCAAACTGGTGCTCAGTAACGTAACGTTAGCTCCTCATGGGTCTCTCCTTTAACGTGATCGGATGATGTCAGACTGGTTCAAACAAACTGGATCTGAGGACTGAGGTGTCGACTCGCTGAGAGTGAAGAGCATCACTGTGACCTGAGACCTGTCACACTTTAACACTTTCTAATCTTTGGAGGAAGGTGTCAGGTGTCTTCAAGTCCAGTCACGAGTCTTTGGTGTTATAGTCCAAGTTGAGCTGCAGGTCTCCTTTGATTTTATCTGAAGTCATTACATTTGTGACTCGAGTCTGATTAGAGTCCAAGTCTTGTGACTTGAGCTCACACCTCTGTTTTGAATGAAAAACAGGTGGATCATGTGACCTGAGATGTTTTCACAACGACAACAACATGTTTTCACAGAATAGTGAGTCTGTGATTCTCACTAAGGCCTCGACCACACTGAGACACATCATGAGTAACATGTCACCAACAATGCCCCCGTCTTCCTGTGTGTACCTGCTGTGCGTTCCTCTCCTGCGCAGCGTGTTGTGTTTTTGTAGCGGTTTGTAGACGTGCAGAAAAGTTCAAAATAGGCCTGTCAAAATAACGTGTTCATTTCAATAATTCATCACTGAAAAAATACTGCTGTAAAAGAGTTAACTCTCATTAACGGCGCTCCGTGGTGCCCTTTGCGTCATTAAAGGCCACAGTGTGTTTGTCACATGATGGAGGAAGACGAGATGACGCTGCTCGGCCCCGTGAGCGGAACATTTACCCAGATTGAACTGTTGACAGCAGCAGTGTTAGGAAGCGAAAGGAATTTTCGTACCATTGCAGAACTTCAGTCTGAAATATCACCTCAACACAAAACGCTATTTTGTTTCCTGTTAACTTTCCAATTAACTAAGACTGAGGGTGCGTTCAGAAACACTCTCTCTGAGTGCTGCAGAGAACTCTGGCACAAACTGGACCGTTCAGTTTTCCAGAACACCAAACTCTGGGAGCAGCAGAGCGCCAGGCGCCGTGAATGATTTGTTAATTCATATAACACTCCGTTACTGCGAACAACAGCGCGAGTGTCAGATTTACAAACACACCCTTAGCTTTAAGGTCCAGTTAGCTAAGACTGAGGGTGCGCTCATAAATAGTCAACGTCAGAGTGAAGTCTGGCACAAACTGGACCGTTGGACTCTGTCAAGAGACGGAGCAGCAGAGCGTCAGGCACCGTGAACGTGTGATAAGCTTAAAAGTTTGTTACTCCATTTAGAAATGGAACGCTCTCTGTCTTCAACTATGAGTCCTGCTAGCTTAGCTTCCCAGTGCAGTTAGCTCAGTTTTAGCTCATAGGTCCTGTTAGCTTACACTTATCGTCTCAGTCTAGCTAGCTGAGTGTCTCCCAGTGTTTGTGCTAAGCTATGCTAAGTGACCACAGAGATGACAGTGATCTCCACGTGTGACAGTTGGTCAACAGGATGTTTACAGTGAGTCAGGACTCAGCTGAAGGTGACAGGTGTGTGTTAGCCGTTAGCTGTGACACACTTTGGCTCTATTTTTAAATGTGGGTCAGTGAGACAGCAGCTCCTCTATTTCAGTGGTCGACATTCTTTGGACGGCAGGACGACGAGCTGATAAACATGTTCAGGACAAACACCTCAGCTGGAAGCTTCCTGTTTATCATGACGACACGTTTAAAATCAAATAATCATGTCAGTGTAATGAGACACTGTGACGTCACACAGCTGCAGGGAGATCTGTGAAGGTGTTGATTTCTCTTGTTTCAGCTGGAACGTTTAAAGAAGGATCGTTGAAGCTCTGTGTTGTTTCTGCTGCCATGCTTTATTTAATAAATTTAATAAAGTCTATGGACTATGGACACAGAGGCTGAACAGTGTCCTGCTGTGGACGGGGTCGAAGCTAAAAGTGTTTCAGACACCTGAGATATCAAAATCAGTTCGAGTGTATACTTTGTGTGAACTATGTGACCTCACACACTGGAACACTGGCTGTGTCCTGACAGTGGAGCTGGAGGATGTATTGAAGACACCGCCTCTCACTTCCTGCACGCCACTCTGGAGCCTGTCAGAGCACATGCAGCCATAGACTGAGACCGCAGCACGCCACAGGACGTCTTTTCTACCTGTATAACTCCGCCCCCTCCTGTAGGGAGCAGCTGACTCAAAGGACACTGACAGCAACTGCCACCAACACAAGGTGCATGATCACGTCATGTGATGCACATCACTACTTTTCAATATGTTGTGTAGTATTATTCTTCAGTATCATGATCACTGTTCAGTGTGGTGTGACATCATCATTACTGCGCCCCCACCCACCCCAGCAATACGTTTATAAAGTTTGCTGATGACACCACAGTGGTCAGACTCATCTCTGGGGGGATGAATCGGCCTACAGTGGCAACGTGGGGCGGCTGTCCAGGTGGTGCGGCGATAAGGCATACGCCTGCCTCCTCGTCTTTAATGTAGGACTACGTCTTCGTTTTCGCCTGTCACTTACACCTCAGAGCGCTGCTATCTGTGCTCACCCTTTGGTTACATCTCATGTTGATCATCACAGCTCTGACCTCTGTCTTCATGAACTCCAGTTGGTCCAGAATTCAGCCGCCAGTTTCATCACCAGAACCTCCTCCCTGTATCACATCAGTCGTGTTCTCCTGCAGCTTCACTGACTTCCTGTTAAATATCACAATATCGATTTCAAGATTCTGCTCCTCATTTTTAAGGCCCTTCATAGCCACACCCCCGTAACCACGCCCCCTTGTAACCACGCCCTTTCCTACCTGTCTGAACTCCTTCAGGTCTTCACCATCTACCTGCTACTCCACCATGGGTTCACACCTTTTCAAGCTGGCGTACACACACACACACACACACACGGCGACCTGCACTGACTATAACTTTACACTTAATATTTATGACTATGATTTTTGTCTCGTTATTTTATTTATTTTTATCGTATATTACTGAATAGTTTGACTTTATGATCCATGGACACTCTGCTGCTTGTTTTCTACCTGTGTCCTGTCAGGTGTCTCTGAGTGAATTAATATTATTATTATTATCACCCAGAAGTTACTGTAAACAAACATTGACATATATCATCATCATCATCACCTCTGAGCAGCAGGCCGGTCCCGGAGGTGAAGGTGGAGCAGCCGATGTGTGAGACTCATGAAGACGAGAAGATCAACATCTACTGCGTCACCTGCAGCGCCCCCACCTGTTCTCTGTGTAAAGTGTTTGGAGTTCACAAAGACTGTGAGGTCGCTCCGCTGGACGCCGTCTTCCACAAGCAGAAGGTGACACGACACACCTGTACATGACCACAGTGAGCACATGACACACAGTGTACCTCAGGAGATGTCACAGTGCAGGTGACATCATGTGACCAGCAGAGGGCACTCAGACATCAGCCAATCAGCTGCTCTGAAACATGACTGTCATCTCTACATCACCTCTGTGTGTGTGTGTGTGTGTGTGTGTGTGTGTGTGTGTGTGTGTGTGTGTGTGTGTGTGTGTGTGTGCACGCAGGCCGAGCTGACTGACTGTATCTCCATGTTAGTCGGGAACAACGAGAGGACGCAGGCCATCATCAGTCAGCTGGAGGAAACCTGCAGAGCTGTGGACGTGAGTTCATCCACCTGCTGACTCATCACAGTTCTGACTTTACTGACTCAGCTGACCTTAGTCTGTTTCCATGACGACAGAGGAAACAGATTTACATAAACCCCTGTAAACATGTCAGTGTGAGTGAAATGGTCCTGCAGTGAATGTGTCACAGTGGGACTAACACACCCAGATCATGTGACTCCTGCATGTATACAGTCAATCAGACCCAAACTGGCCGAGGCGCTCTGAGCATGCTCCACAGTTTCCGCCCCGGGCTTTGACCCAGAAGTCCAATAGCATTAAATGTGTAAGAGAAGAAGAAGCTGGTAACAACATGGAGAAATCTACATCCAGAGCTGTGACTTTTTGGACGGACCAAATGTACAGAGCTGTAAAGTTGTCCACCATGGTAGCAGTTAGCTGCTAGCTAACCGTAGCTAACTTGTTTGTCCATTGTTTGGTCTGTGACGTAATAGGTCAACAGGAAAAAGGTCCAATACCAACAAGCTGAAAGGGGGCATATCTCCACCTATCGTAGAGGAGTCGCACATACTTCTCGTCCTCGTCCAGCTGGAGCTGTAGAAACACTTCACTGTTACCATGGAAACAGAAAGAGTGATTCAGCTGAAGTGAAACTCACTCTGCTGCATCCCAACAGCTTTAATTATTATTTCTGATTATATTATGATTTAAATGTTTGGAGCAGCATTCACACGCGTTTGTGCTGACATCACTGACTCTGAGTGTTTTCAATCAATCAATCAATCAATTTTATTTATAAAGCCCAATATCACAAATCACAATTTGCCTCATAGGGCTTTACAGCATACAACATCCCTCTGTCCTTTGGACCCTCACAGCTGATCAGGAAAAACTCCCCAAAACAACCCTTTATCGGGGAAAAAAAAACGGTAGAAACCTCAGGAAGAGCAACTGAGGAGGGATCCCTCTTCCAGAACGGACAGACGTGCAATAGATGTCGTACAGAACAGATCAGCATGATAAATTAACAGTAATCTATATGACACAATGAGAGAGAGAGAGAGAGAGAGAGAGAGAGAGAGAGAGAGAGAGAGAGATGCAGGTAATGACAGTAGCTTACAACAACGTTAATGAAAGTAATAATATTATAGTTGTAGTTCTGGCTATTGTGATACAATATGCTGAAAGTATGTATTAATATCTGACAGTATACATGTGTGACAATAGTCATATGTGTAAAATAACAGTAGAAGTATGACTAATGACTAATGATGGCAGCAGCAGCAGCAGCAGGAGGCATCTGGCAGGACCACGGCAGCAGCACAACCACACACGTCACGCTGTCCAGGCACCGCTGTGATATGAGTTAATCTGAGAGACAGTGGAGCACAAAGGCTCCGGAGAAGAAGCCGAGTTAGTGACATCCAGAATGGTCGAGTTAGCAAGATGCAGTAATAGAATACGAGAGAGAGAGAGAGAGAGAGAAGGAGAGAAGGAGAGAAGGTGCCCGGTGTATTATAGGGGGGTCCTCCGGCAGACTAGGCCTAAGTCAGCCTAACTAGGGGCTGGTACAGGGCAAGCCTGAGCCAGCCCTAACTATAAGCTTTATCAAAGAGGAAAGTCTTAAGTCTAGTCTTAAATGTGGAGACGGTGTCTGCCTCCCGGACCGTAACAGGAAGATGATTCCACAGGAGAGGAGCCTGATAGCTGAAGGCTCTGGCTCCTGATCTACTTTTGGAGACTTTAGGGACCACGAGTAACCCTGCGTTCTCAGAGCGCAGTGTTCTGGTGGGGTAATATGGCACTATGAGCTCTCTAAGATATGACAGAGCTTGACCATTTAGAGCTTTATAAGTTAACAGTAGGATTTTAAATTCAATTCTGGATTTTACAGGGAGCCAGTGCAGAGAAGCTAAAACAGGAGAAATATGATCTCGTTTCTTAGTTCCTGTTAGTACACGTGCTGCTGCATTCTGAATTAGCTGGAGAGTTTTTAAGGACTTACTAGAGCTACCTGATAATAGAGAGTTACAGTAATCCAGCCTTGAGGTAACAAAAGCATGGACCAATTTTTCTGCATCTTTTCAGGTCAGGATAGGCCTAATTTTCGCAATATTACGCAGATGAAAAAATGCAGTCTGTGAGGTTTGTTTTAAATGAGAATTAAAAGACAAATCTTGATCAAATATTACACCGAGGTTTCTTTTCTTTTCAGGAGAATGGTCGCAGGCAGAAGTCGAAGGTGTGCGAGACGTTCGATCACCTGTATGCTCTGATGGAGGAGAGGAAAGGCGAGATGACTCTGAGGATCAACTCCGAGCAGGAGGAGAAACTCGACTACATCAGAGGTCTGAGGAGGAAGTACACCGAACACCTGGAGAGCACCGCCAAGCTGCTGGAGACCGCCATCCAGACCATGGATGAGTCCGAGATGGCTGTGTTCCTGCAGGTGAACCTGAACTCACCCAGACTGACAGGAGGGTGTCCCTCTTATTTTGAAATAAAGGGCTTTTACTCTGAAATAAAGGCCTCTGATTTGGGAATAAAGGGCTCTTATTTTGGAATAAAGGGCTCTTATTTTGAAATAAAGGGCTCTTACTCTGAAATAAAAGCCTACCATTTTGAAATAAAGGCCTCTTATTTTGAAATAAAGGCCTCTTATTTTGAAATAAAGGTGTCTTATTTTGAAATGGAAGCCTCCTATTTTGAAATAAAGGGGTCTTGTTTTCATGTGAAAGCCTCTTACTTTGAAATAAAGGTGTCTTATTTTGAAAGGCAACACTTGAATGAATGTAAATGTGCCAGCAGTAACGTTGTTTTGTCCTCCCACAGACGACCAAACCTCTGCTACAGAAGTGAGTCTAACAGCCACAGTCTTTGATTGATAATAACGATGATATTGATCAGATATTGTTGGTTATTAACAATGACCTGTGTTCAGGATCGTGGAGGGAACCAACACGTCTCACATGGATAAAGTCCAACATGGCTACGAGAAGATGGATCACTTCACGGCTAACTTTGAGTGTCAGAGGAGAGCGCTGATGAGCGTCGACTTCATCAAACGTAAGAAACAGGAAGTCCTCACAGGTGACCTCAGCAGCTTATTGGCTCTCACATTAACCCTCTGCTGCCTCCTCAGTTGATGAAGATGATGAAGACGATGAAGACGAAGCAGTGGAGGTCAGAGGGACGACCTCACCCAATCAGCAGCCTGCGCCGCCTCCTGTTCAGCCAGCAGGTGTTCAGCTCTCAGCCCCGCCCCCTCAGAGACCGCCAGAGGCTCCGCCCACCGTGACACAGTCAAAAAGCCCCCCCCCCTCCGCAACCACACAGGCCCCTCCTCCTCCACCCCTCCCCACTCAAGGCCCCGCCCCTTCGGTATGACATCACACGGTGCATTCAGGAACATGACGTCAATTCTTCAACATGATTTAGATTTGTCACATAAATTTATATATTACATTAATGCATTCTATTTATATATATATATATATATATATATATATATGTATATATATATATCTCATGTTTTAATCTGTTGAAATTTTTAAATATTATTTAATTAAAGAGGCAACAGATAGGATTCATTTTAGCTTGGCGCCACCTAGCGTCAGTGGTGTTGCATCGCACTGTGGCCAACCAAACTGAGCGTGGGGATCAGAGATAATCAATAAAATGTAGGCTGTAAAGCCACCAGTATACCTGTATATGTATATGCAGAATGAGAAGGTGTGTGGACACTCTGCTAAATAAATGAGTAAAGAGACCGAGCAACAATTATCAGATTTATCTGAAGAAAAAACAAATAGTAATGCAAATAATTATAGCAGAATGCACAGTACCAGTACAAACAGCTCACAGTAAATGATACCAATATGTACAGTATCAGTACAAACAACAGTAGACACAGTGGAATTATACCAATATGCACATGGAAACAGTCCCCATTCTAGAATAAAGGCTACCGTATGGAAACCATGCGGCCGGTTGGAGCTCAAATTGAATGGGAAGCAAAGTCCAGTGTTCACTTAGCTGGGCGATGTCCGTGGATAGCTGCCTCCATGAGAAGAGAACAGAAGGAAGGGAGGGGGGTATCACTGTCGTAGAATGGCAACCAGGATGTCAGCCGACCAACACTCACTACCCGCTCCCTGGTTGCGGCGATTTGCGATGCTGGCCAGCTAGGAATGAACTAGCAGCCAGTACAGTCCAGTCCTCTCTGGTCTAGCTAACATTTAGCCGTGTTACTTACTGATCCATTAGAAAGAAAGCTAGCTGGACATGGGTTTTGAAGCCTCTTTGGTCACGGAGCTCCCTCCATCTCTTGAACGCCTGACTGAGGTTTACTCTTGTTTTTCCTCTTCTTTTATCACTCTCCTTTTTGCTCTTCTTTGCCTCCTCACACAGAGGAGCTCCTTTTCTTTTGCTAGGCTGTTTTTCACTTTCTCCAAACTTTGTCCGTCTGCCATTGTGCTCCTGACTCAACTATCTCATGCCCAACTCCTCATAAGGACCAGCTCCAGTCCCTGATTGGCTGACCGACCAGTTTCACAATACGTGACGCGTTTCCTGCCGTAAAGCAGATTTTTTTATGTGAAGTTTCGTCCCCGGTGGCAGAAGCTTATTGCACAGATTGCAAAGCCACTAAGTAACCTATGTAAATGCTGATAGTCTGAGTTTACTGTGGACACTACCCTGTGCAACACACATTATTTTCATCATGATATATTTAGGAAAAGATGCTGTCTGTTGCCTCTTTAAATAATCTCATTTATGGAGGAAATATATGCTTAAGCTTTTTTTTGTTTTTTTTTTTGTTTTTTTTTTTTACATATTCACAACACAGTTACTTTACAAAATAACTCTTCTTCTTTTCCTTTTTTCCTTTTTTCTCTCCTTCCACCTCTTCTTTATCTTCCTCTCCTACTTCATCATCGTCATCTTCTTCCTCTTCCTTTGTTGTTGTTCTTCTTCCTGGTCTTCCTCTTCCTCCTCCTGGTCTTCCTCAGCTGCTGCAGGTCCAGTCTGATCAGCAGAACGAGTCGGAGGACAAAGATGGACCCAAACACGTCTTCTCCTTCAGCTGGCTGAACCAGAAGTGACATCAGATCAGGACCTGGATCAGTCTTTTATTTAACATCAGTAACGTTCACATGTGTTTGTACTGTCACTGTGACATCACAGTGACGTCACAGTGACAGGATGTTTGCTGAGTTTGTTCTGAATCTAACAGATGTAAATCAATATTTAAACATGTGAAACATTTTGTGGTTTAAACTCAAACTCTCAGTTTGTTTCTTTGGGTCAAATATTTTCTGTTCATGTGTCAAATAAATGATTCTGTTTTTATTATGAATCCTGATTTTTTTCTTCTGCTGAAACTGACTCAGTGTTTCTGTCAGGTGACATCAGACTCAGTGTAGAGAGTCATCTGAAATCTTCATCCCGTCACACATGATAATGTTCAGTCAAATATTTCTCATTCAAATGTCCTGAAAACATTTTATGTCTGAAACTGGTTGAAATCACTGAGAGTCAGTTTTCTTATTACATCAAAGAGACTTGTGTCCGAGTCCTTCCCTTCAGGGAGGAGGAGTCAAAGCAGGAACGGCTTCCTCTAACAGGTGAACGTCTGTCACCTGCCCCGCTGTGTGACTTCAGCCATGCATGGATCAGCCGGCTGGTTGTGGTGCACCCTGACAGCAGCTTGAAAACAGCCTGACAGCGGTGTTAGTCCTGTCCATGGCACTGATTGGTTTATAGTTAGCCATCTGTGGTGCTCATTGGTTGTTTTTTATTTTAACTGACAAACTGCTGTTTGATGTCAAGATGCCGGACCTGAATCAATCAACTCATCCTCAGTGTGGTGGGCGGAGTCAAAGGTCTGGACCCAGGCGACCTGCAGACGTGACTTTGAGAGGTTTTATTGCGAATCTAAAGTGACCACTGATTTTATGACCAACAAACATCCAGAGCATCATGTGACCGGTCAGATTGACGCTCGACTCGAATGTAAACAACACAAAGCGTCATCAAAAGTTCAGTCAGCTTTATTTAGACAGATTTTCTAACAGCGAAGAGATTCACTGATTATTGGTAGCTTTTATTTGATTATTTCAGCATTTATTTCTTTTTGATTGATGAATGTCATTTTCATCTTTCATAGATCAAATATTGAAATCAGCAGTTTGAATTTCTGTCAGGTTTTAATGTGAATGCTGACTGTAGTTGAAGTGATTGTGTGTGTGAACGCTGACTGTAGCTGAAGTGATTGTGTGTGAACGCTGACTGTAGCTGAAGTGTTTGTGTGTGAACGCTGACTGTAGCTGAAGTGATTGTGTGTGAACGCTGACTGTAGCTGAAGTGTTTGTGTGTGAACGCTGACTGTAGCTGAAGTGTTTGTGTGTGAACGCTGACTGTAGCTGAAGTGTTTGTGTGTGAACGCTGACTGTAGCTGAAGTGTTTGTGTGTGTGAACACTGACTGTAGCTGAAGTGTTTGTGTGTGAACGCTGACTGTAGCTGAAGTGTTTGTGTGTGTGAACGCTGACTGTAGCTGAAGTGTTTGTGTGTGAACGCTGACTGTAGCTGAAGTGATTGTGTGAACACTGACTGTAGCTGAAGTGTTTGTGTGTGAACGCTGACTGTAGCTGAAGTGTTTGTGTGTGAACGCTGACTGTAGCTGAAGTGTTTGTGTGTGAACGCTGACTGTAGCTGAAGTGTTTGTGTGTGAACACTGACTGTAGCTGAAGTGTTTGTGTGTATAAACACTGACTGTAGCTGAAGTGTTTGTGTGTGAACGCTGACTGTAGCTGAAGTGTTTGTGTGTGAACGCTGACTGTAGCTGAAGTGTTTGTGTGTATAAACACTGACTGTAGCTGAAGTGTTTGTGTGTGAACGCTGACTGTAGCTGAAGTGTTTGTGTGAACGCTGACTGTAGTTGAAGTGATTGTGTGTGAACGCTGACTGTAGCTCAAGTGTTTGTGTGTGTGAACACTGACTGTAGCTGAAGTGTTTGTGTGTGTGAACGCTGACTGTAGCTGAAGTGTTTGTGTGTGAACGCTGACTGTAGCTGAAGTGATTGTGTGTGTGAACACTGACTGTAGCTGAAGTGTTTGTGTGTATGAACACTGACTGTAGCTGAAGTGTTTGTGTGTATGAACGCTGACTGTAGCTGAAGTGTTTGTGTGTATGAACACTGACTGTAGCTGAAGTGTTTGTGTGAACGCTGACTGTAGTTGAAGTGATTGTGTGTGAATGCTGACTGTAGCTGAAGTGTTTGTGTGTGTGAACACTGACTGTAGCTGAAGTGTTTGTGTGTGTGAACGCTGACTGTAGCTGAAGTGTTTGTGTGTGAACGCTGACTGTAGCTGAAGTGATTGTGTGTGTGAACACTGACTGTAGCTGAAGTGTTTGTGTGTATGAACGCTGACTGTAGCTTAAGTGTTTGTGTGTGTGAACACTGACTGTAGCTGAAGTGTTTGTGTGTGTGAACGCTGACTGTAGCTGAAGTGTTTGTGTGTGTGAACGCTGACTGTAGCTGAAGTGTTTGTGTGTATGAACGCTGACTGTAGCTTAAGTGTTTGTGTGTGTGAACGCTGACTGTAGCTCAAGTGATTGTGTGTGTGAACGCTGACTGTAGCTTAAGTGTTTGTGTGTGTGAACACTGACTGTAGCTGAAGTGTTTGTGTGTATGAACGCTGACTGTAGCTGAAGTGATTGTGTGTGTGAACACTGACTGTAGCTTAAGTGTTTGTGTGTGTGAACGCTGACTGTAGCTGAAGTGTTTGTGTGTGTGAACGCTGACTGTAGCTGAAGTGTTTGTGTGTGAACGCTGACTGTAGCTGAAGTGATTGTGTGTGTGAACACTGACTGTAGCTGAAGTGTTTGTGTGTATGAACGCTGACTGTAGCTTAAGTGTTTGTGTGTGTGAACACTGACTGTAGCTGAAGTGTTTGTGTGTGTGAACGCTGACTGTAGCTGAAGTGTTTGTGTGTGTGAACGCTGACTGTAGCTGAAGTGTTTGTGTGTATGAACGCTGACTGTAGCTTAAGTGTTTGTGTGTGTGAACGCTGACTGTAGCTCAAGTGATTGTGTGTGTGAACGCTGACTGTAGCTTAAGTGTTTGTGTGTGTGAACACTGACTGTAGCTGAAGTGTTTGTGTGTATGAACGCTGACTGTAGCTGAAGTGATTGTGTGTGTGAACACTGACTGTAGCTGAAGTGTTTGTGTGTGTGAACGCTGACTGTAGCTGAAGTGTTTGTGTGTGTGAACGCTGACTGTAGCTGAAGTGTTTGTGTGTATGAACGCTGACTGTAGCTTAAGTGTTTGTGTGTGTGAACACTGACTGTAGCTGAAGTGTTTGTGTGTATGAACGCTGACTGTAGCTGAAGTGTTTGTGTGTGTGAACGCTGACTGTAGCTGAAGTGTTTGTGTGTGTGAACGCTGACTGTAGCTGAAGTGTTTGTGTGTGTGAACGCTGACTGTAGCTGAAGTGTTTGTGTGTGAACGCTGACTGTAGCTGAAGTGATTGTTTGTGAACGCTGACTGTAGCTGAAGTGTTTGTGTGTGAACACTGACTGTAGCTGAAGTGATTGTGTGAACACTGACTGTACCTGAAGTGTTTGTGTGTGAACGCTGACTGTAGCTGAAGTGATTGTTTGTGAACGCTGACTGTAGCTGAAGTGTTTGTGTGTGAACACTGACTGTAGCTGAAGTGATTGTGTGAACACTGACTGTAGCTGAAGTGTTTGTGTGTGAACGCTGACTGTAGCTGAAGTGTTTGTGTGTGAACACTGACTGTAGCTGAAGTGTTTGTGTGTGAACGCTGACTGTAGCTGAAGTGTTTGTGTGTGAACGCTGACTGTAGCTGAAGTGTTTGTGTGTGAACGCTGACTGTAGCTGAAGTGTTTGTGTGTGAACGCTGACTGTAGCTGAAGTGTTTGTGTGAACGCTGACTGTAGCTGAAGTGTTTGTGTGTGTGAACGCTGACTGTAGCTGAAGTGTTTGTGTGTGTGAACGCTGACTGTAGCTGAAGTGTTTGTGTGTGAACGCTGACTGTAGCTGAAGTGTTTGTGTGAACGCTGACTGTAGTTGAAGTGATTGTGTGTGAACGCTGACTGTAGCTGAAGTGTTTGTGTGTGTGAACGCTGACTGTAGCTGAAGTGTTTGTGTGACACGCTGACTGTAGCTGAAGTGTTTGTGTGAACGCTGACTGTAGCTGAAGTGATTGTGTGTGAACGCTGACTGTAGCTGAAGTGTTTGTGTGTGTGAACACTGACTGTAGCTGAAGTGTTTGTGTGTGTGAACGCTGACTGTAGCTGAAGTGTTTGTGTGTGTGAACGCTGACTGTAGCTGAAGTGTTTGTGTGTGAACGCTGACTGTAGCTGAAGTGTTTGTGTGTGAACGCTGACTGTAGCTGAAGTGTTTGTGTGTGTGAACGCTGACTGTAGCTGAAGTGTTTGTGTGTGTGAACGCTGACTGTAGCTGAAGTGTTTGTGTGTGTGAACGCTGACTGTAGCTGAAGTGTTTGTGTGTGAACGCTGACTGTAGCTGAAGTGTTTGTGTGTGAACGCTGACTGTAGCTGAAGTGTTTGTGTGTGAACGCTGACTGTAGCTGAAGTGTTTGTGTGTGTGAACGCTGACTGTAGCTGAAGTGTTTGTGTGTGAACACTGACTGTAGCTGAAGTGTTTGTGTGTGAACGCTGACTGTAGCTGAAGTGTTTGTGTGTGTGAACGCTGACTGTAGCTGAAGTGTTTGTGTGTGTGAACACTGACTGTAGCTGAAGTGTTTGTGTGTGTGAACGCTGACTGTAGCTGAAGTGTTTGTGTGTGTGAACGCTGACTGTAGCTGAAGTGTTTGTGTGTGTGAACGCTGACTGTAGCTGAAGTGTTTGTGTGTGTGAACGCTGACTGTAGCTGAAGTGTTTGTGTGTGTGAACACTGACTGTAGCTGAAGTGTTTGTGTGTGTGAACGCTGACTGTAGCTGAAGTGATTGTGTGTGAACGCTGACTGTAGCTGAAGTGTTTGTGTGTGAACGCTGACTGTAGCTGAAGTGTTTGTGTGTGAACGCTGACTGTAGCTGAAGTGTTTGTGTGTGTGAACGCTGACTGTAGCTGAAGTGTTTGTGTGTGTGAACACTGACTGTAGCTGAAGTGTTTGTGTGTGAACGCTGACTGTAGCTGAAGTGTTTGTGTGTGTGAACGCTGACTGTAGCTGAAGTGTTTGTGTGTGAACGCTGACTGTAGCTGAAGTGTTTGTGTGCGAACGCTGACTGTAGCTGAAGTGTTTGTGTGTGTGAACGCTGACTGTAGCTGAAGTGTTTGTGTGTGTGAACGCTGACTGTAGCTGAAGTGTTTGTGTGTGAACGCTGACTGTAGCTGAAGTGTTTGTGTGCGAACGCTGACTGTAGCTGAAGTGTTTGTGTGTGAACGCTGACTGTAGCTGAAGTGTTTGTGTGCGAACGCTGACTGTAGCTGAAGTGTTTGTGTGTGTGAACGCTGACTGTAGCTGAAGTGTTTGTGTGCGAACGCTGACTGTAGCTGAAGTGTTTGTGTGCGAACGCTGACTGTAGCTGAAGTGTTTGTGTGCGAACGCTGACTGTAGCTGAAGTGATTGTGTGCGAACGCTGACTGTAGCTGAAGTGTTTGTGTGCGAACGCTGACTGTAGCTGAAGTGTTTGTGTGTGTGAACGCTGACTGTAGCTGAAGTGTTTGTGTGCGAACGCTGACTGTAGCTGAAGTGTTTGTGTGCGAACGCTGACTGTAGCTGAAGTGTTTGTGTGCGAACGCTGACTGTAGCTGAAGTGTTTGTGTGCGAACGCTGACTGTAGCTGAAGTGTTTGTGTGTGAACGCTGACTGTAGCTGAAGTGTTTGTGTGTGTGAACGCTGACTGTAGCTGAAGTGTTTGTGTGCGAACGCTGACTGTAGCTGAAGTGTTTGTGTGCGAACGCTGACTGTAGTTGAAGTGATTGTGTGCGAATGCTGACTGTAGCTGAAGTGTTTGTGTGTGTGAACGCTGACTGTAGTTGAAGTGATTGTGTGTGAACGCTGACTGTAGCTGAAGTGTTTGTGTGTGTGAACGCTGACTGTAGCTGAAGTGTTTGTGTGTGTGAACACTGACTGTAGTTGAAGTGTTTGTGTGTGTGAACGCTGACTGTAGCTGAAGTGTTTGTGTGTGTGAACGCTGACTGTAGCTGAAGTGTTTGTGTGCGAACGCTGACTGTAGCTGAAGTGTTTGTGTGCGAACGCTGACTGTAGCTGAAGTGTTTGTGTGCGAACGCTGACTGTAGCTGAAGTGTTTGTGTGCGAACGCTGACTGTAGCTGAAGTGTTTGTGTGTGAACGCTGACTGTAGCTGAAGTGTTTGTGTGCGAACGCTGACTGTAGCTGAAGTGTTTGTGTGCGAACGCTGACTGTAGCTGAAGTGTTTGTGTGTGTGAACGCTGACTGTAGCTGAAGTGTTTGTGTGCGAACGCTGACTGTAGCTGAAGTGTTTGTGTGCGAACGCTGACTGTAGTTGAAGTGATTGTGTGCGAATGCTGACTGTAGCTGAAGTGTTTGTGTGTGTGAACGCTGACTGTAGTTGAAGTGATTGTGTGTGAACGCTGACTGTAGCTGAAGTGTTTGTGTGTGTGAACGCTGACTGTAGCTGAAGTGTTTGTGTGTGTGAACACTGACTGTAGTTGAAGTGTTTGTGTGTGAACGCTGACTGTAGCTGAAGTGATTGTGTGCGAATGCTGACTGTAGCTGAAGTGTTTGTGTGTGTGAACACTGACTGTAGCTGAAGTGATTGTGTGTGAACGCTGATTGTAGCTGAAGTGTCTGTGTGTGTGAACACTGACTGTAGCTGAAGTGTTTGTGTGTGTGAACGCTGACTGTAGCTGAAGTGATTGTGTGTGAACGCTGATTGTAGCTGAAGTGTCTGTGTGTGTGAACACTGACTGTAGCTGAAGTGTTTGTGTGTGTGAACACTGACTGTAGCTGAAGTGATTGTGTGTGAACGCTGATTGTAGCTGAAGTGTCTGTGTGTGTGAACACTGACTGTAGCTGAAGTGTTTGTGTGTGTGAACACCGACTGTAGCTGAAGTGTTTGTGTGTGAACGCTGACTGTAGCTGAAGTGTTTGTGTGCGAACGCTGACTGTAGCTGAAGTGTTTGTGTGCGAACGCTGACTGTAGCTGAAGTGTTTGTGTGCGAACGCTGACTGTAGCTGAAGTGTTTGTGTGCGAACGCTGACTGTAGCTGAAGTGTTTGTGTGTGTGAACGCTGACTGTAGCTGAAGTGTTTGTGTGCGAACGCTGACTGTAGCTGAAGTGTTTGTGTGCGAACGCTGACTGTAGTTGAAGTGATTGTGTGCGAATGCTGACTGTAGCTGAAGTGTTTGTGTGTGTGAACGCTGACTGTAGTTGAAGTGATTGTGTGTGAACGCTGACTGTAGCTGAAGTGTTTGTGTGTGTGAACGCTGACTGTAGCTGAAGTGTTTGTGTGTGTGAACACTGACTGTAGTTGAAGTGTTTGTGTGTGAACACTGACTGTAGTTGAAGTGATTGTGTGTGAACGCTGACTGTAGCTGAAGTGATTGTGTGCGAATGCTGACTGTAGCTGAAGTGTTTGTGTGTGTGAACACTGACTGTAGCTGAAGTGATTGTGTGTGAACGCTGATTGTAGCTGAAGTGTCTGTGTGTGTGAACACTGACTGTAGCTGAAGTGTTTGTGTGTGTGAACGCTGACTGTAGCTGAAGTGATTGTGTGTGAACGCTGACTGTAGCTGAAGTGATTGTTTGTGAACGCTGACTGTAGCTGAAGTGTTTGTGTGTGAACACTGACTGTAGCTGAAGTGATTGTGTGAACACTGACTGTAGCTGAAGTGTTTGTGTGTGAACGCTGACTGTAGCTGAAGTGATTGTTTGTGAACGCTGACTGTAGCTGAAGTGTTTGTGTGTGAACACTGACTGTAGCTGAAGTGATTGTGTGAACACTGACTGTAGCTGAAGTGTTTGTGTGTGAACGCTGACTGTACTGTGTTTGTGTGTGAACACTGACTGCTGTAACTGTAGTGTTTGTGTGTGAACGCTGAAGTGTTGTGTGTGTGAACGCTGTAGCTGTGTTTGTGTGTGAACGCTGAAGTGAAGTTGTGTGTGAACGCTGACTGTAGCTGAAGTGTTTGTGTGTGAACGCTGACTGTAGCTGAAGTGTTTGTGTGTGAACGCTGACTGTAGCTGAAGTGTTTGTGTGTGAACGCTGACTGTAGCTGAAGTGTTTGTGTGTGAACGCTGACTGTAGCTGAAGTGTTTGTGTGTGTGAACGCTGACTGTAGCTGAAGTGTTTGTGTGTGAACGCTGACTGTAGCTGAAGTGTTTGTGTGTGAACGCTGACTGTAGCTGAAGTGTTTGTGTGTGAACGCTGACTGTAGCTGAAGTGTTTGTGTGTGAACGCTGACTGTAGCTGAAGTGATTGTGTGTGAACGCTGACTGTAGCTGAAGTGTTTGTGTGTGTGAACGCTGACTGTAGCTGAAGTGTTTGTGTGCGAACGCTGACTGTACTGAAGTGTTTGTGTGCTGACTGTAGCGAATGAAGTGTTTGTGTGTGTGAACGCTGAACGCTGACTGTAGCTGAAGTGTTTGTGTGTGTGAACGCTGACTGTGTGAAGTGAACGCTGACTGTAGCTGAAGTGTTTGTGTGTGTGAACGCTGACTGTAGCTGAAGTGTTTGTGTGCGAACGCTGACTGTAGCTGAAGTGTTTGTGTGCGAACGCTGACTGTAGCTGAAGTGTTTGTGTGCGAACGCTGACTGTAGCTGAAGTGTTTGTGTGCGAACGCTGACTGTAGCTGAAGTGTTTGTGTGTGAACGCTGACTGTAGCTGAAGTGTTTGTGTGCGAACGCTGACTGTAGCTGAAGTGTTTGTGTGTGTGAACGCTGACTGTAGCTGAAGTGTTTGTGTGCGAACGCTGACTGTAGTTGAAGTGATTGTGTGCGAATGCTGACTGTAGCTGAAGTGTTTGTGTGTGTGAACGCTGACTGTAGTTGAAGTGATTGTGTGTGAACGCTGACTGTAGCTGAAGTGTTTGTGTGTGTGAACGCTGACTGTAGCTGAAGTGTTTGTGTGTGTGAACACTGACTGTAGTTGAAGTGATTGTGTGTGAACGCTGACTGTAGCTGAAGTGATTGTGTGCGAATGCTGACTGTAGCTGAAGTGTTTGTGTGTGTGAACACTGACTGTAGCTGAAGTGATTGTGTGTGAACGCTGATTGTAGCTGAAGTGTCTGTGTGTGTGAACACTGACTGTAGCTGAAGTGTTTGTGTGTGTGAACGCTGACTGTAGCTGAAGTGATTGTGTGTGAACGCTGATTGTAGCTGAAGTGTCTGTGTGTGTGAACACTGACTGTAGCTGAAGTGATTGTGTGTGAACGCTGATTGTAGCTGAAGTGTCTGTGTGTGTGAACACTGACTGTAGCTGAAGTGTTTGTGTGTGAACGCTGACTGTAGCTGAAGTGTTTGTGTGTGTGAACACTGACTGTAGCTGAAGTGATTGTGTGTGAACGCTGATTGTAGCTGAAGTGTCTGTGTGTGTGAACACTGACTGTAGCTGAAGTGTTTGTGTGTGAACGCTGACTGTAGCTGAAGTGTTTGTGTGTGAACGCTGACTGTAGCTGAAGTGTTTGTGTGCGAACGCTGACTGTAGCTGAAGTGTTTGTGTGCGAACGCTGACTGTAGCTGAAGTGTTTGTGTGCGAACGCTGACTGTAGCTGAAGTGTTTGTGTGTGAACACTGACTGTAGCTGAAGTGTTTGTGTGCGAACGCTGACTGTAGCTGAAGTGTTTGTGTGCGAACGCTGACTGTAGCTGAAGTGTTTGTGTGCGAACGCTGACTGTAGCTGAAGTGTTTGTGTGTGTGAACACCGACTGTAGCTGAAGTGTTTGTGTGTGAACGCTGACTGTAGCTGAAGTGTTTGTGTGCGAACGCTGACTGTAGCTGAAGTGTTTGTGTGCGAACGCTGACTGTAGCTGAAGTGTTTGTGTGCGAACGCTGACTGTAGCTGAAGTGTTTGTGTGCGAACGCTGACTGTAGCTGAAGTGTTTGTGTGCGAACGCTGACTGTAGCTGAAGTGTTTGTGTGCGAACGCTGACTGTAGCTGAAGTGTTTGTGTGCGAACGCTGACTGTAGCTGAAGTGTTTGTGTGTGTGAACGCTGACTGTAGCTGAAGTGTTTGTGTGCGAACGCTGACTGTAGCTGAAGTGTTTGTGTGCGAACGCTGACTGTAGTTGAAGTGATTGTGTGCGAATGCTGACTGTAGCTGAAGTGTTTGTGTGTGTGAACGCTGACTGTAGTTGAAGTGATTGTGTGTGAACGCTGACTGTAGCTGAAGTGTTTGTGTGTGTGAACGCTGACTGTAGCTGAAGTGTTTGTGTGTGTGAACACTGACTGTAGTTGAAGTGTTTGTGTGTGAACACTGACTGTAGTTGAAGTGATTGTGTGTGAACGCTGACTGTAGCTGAAGTGATTGTGTGCGAATGCTGACTGTAGCTGAAGTGTTTGTGTGTGTGAACACTGACTGTAGCTGAAGTGATTGTGTGTGAACGCTGATTGTAGCTGAAGTGTCTGTGTGTGTGAACACTGACTGTAGCTGAAGTGTTTGTGTGTGTGAACGCTGACTGTAGCTGAAGTGTTTGTGTGTGAACGCTGACTGTAGCTGAAGTGATTGTGTGTGTGAACACTGACTGTAGCTGAAGTGTTTGTGTGTATGAACGCTGACTGTAGCTTAAGTGTTTGTGTGTGTGAACACTGACTGTAGCTGAAGTGTTTGTGTGTGTGAACGCTGACTGTAGCTGAAGTGTTTGTGTGTGTGAACGCTGACTGTAGCTGAAGTGTTTGTGTGTATGAACGCTGACTGTAGCTTAAGTGTTTGTGTGTGTGAACGCTGACTGTAGCTCAAGTGATTGTGTGTGTGAACGCTGACTGTAGCTTAAGTGTTTGTGTGTGTGAACACTGACTGTAGCTGAAGTGTTTGTGTGTATGAACGCTGACTGTAGCTGAAGTGATTGTGTGTGTGAACACTGACTGTAGCTTAAGTGTTTGTGTGTGTGAACGCTGACTGTAGCTGAAGTGTTTGTGTGTGTGAACGCTGACTGTAGCTGAAGTGTTTGTGTGTATGAACGCTGACTGTAGCTTAAGTGTTTGTGTGTGTGAACACTGACTGTAGCTGAAGTGTTTGTGTGTATGAACGCTGACTGTAGCTGAAGTGTTTGTGTGTGTGAACGCTGACTGTAGCTGAAGTGTTTGTGTGTGTGAACGCTGACTGTAGCTGAAGTGTTTGTGTGTGTGAACGCTGACTGTAGCTGAAGTGTTTGTGTGTGAACGCTGACTGTAGCTGAAGTGATTGTTTGTGAACGCTGACTGTAGCTGAAGTGTTTGTGTGTGAACACTGACTGTAGCTGAAGTGATTGTGTGAACACTGACTGTAGCTGAAGTGTTTGTGTGTGAACGCTGACTGTAGCTGAAGTGATTGTTTGTGAACGCTGACTGTAGCTGAAGTGTTTGTGTGTGAACACTGACTGTAGCTGAAGTGATTGTGTGAACACTGACTGTAGCTGAAGTGTTTGTGTGTGAACGCTGACTGTAGCTGAAGTGTTTGTGTGTGAACACTGACTGTAGCTGAAGTGTTTGTGTGTGAACGCTGACTGTAGCTGAAGTGTTTGTGTGTGAACGCTGACTGTAGCTGAAGTGTTTGTGTGTGAACGCTGACTGTAGCTGAAGTGTTTGTGTGTGAACGCTGACTGTAGCTGAAGTGTTTGTGTGAACGCTGACTGTAGCTGAAGTGTTTGTGTGTGTGAACGCTGACTGTAGCTGAAGTGTTTGTGTGTGTGAACGCTGACTGTAGCTGAAGTGTTTGTGTGTGAACGCTGACTGTAGCTGAAGTGTTTGTGTGAACGCTGACTGTAGTTGAAGTGATTGTGTGTGAACGCTGACTGTAGCTGAAGTGTTTGTGTGTGTGAACGCTGACTGTAGCTGAAGTGTTTGTGTATGAACACTGACTGTAGCTGAAGTGTTTGTGTGAACGCTGACTGTAGTTGAAGTGATTGTGTGTGAACGCTGACTGTAGCTGAAGTGTTTGTGTGTGTGAACACTGACTGTAGCTGAAGTGTTTGTGTGTGTGAACGCTGACTGTAGCTGAAGTGTTTGTGTGTGTGAACGCTGACTGTAGCTGAAGTGTTTGTGTGTGTGAACGCTGACTGTAGCTGAAGTGTTTGTGTGTGTGAACGCTGACTGTAGCTGAAGTGTTTGCGTGTGTGAACACTGACTGTAGCTGAAGTGTTTGTGTGTGTGAACGCTGACTGTAGCTGAAGTGATTGTGTGTGAATGCTGACTGTACCTGAAGTGTTTGTGTGTGAACGCTGACTGTAGCTGAAGTGTTTGTGTGTGAACGCTGACTGTAGCTGAAGTGTTTGTGTGAACGCTGACTGTAGCTGAAGTGTTTGTGTGTGTGAACACTGACTGTAGCTGAAGTGTTTGTGTGTGTGAACACTGACTGTAGCTGAAGTGTTTGTGTGTGAACGCTGACTGTAGCTGAAGTGTTTGTGTGTGTGAACGCTGACTGTAGCTGAAGTGTTTGTGTGCGAACGCTGACTGTAGCTGAAGTGTTTGTGTGCGAACGCTGACTGTAGCTGAAGTGTTTGTGTGTGTGAACGCTGACTGTAGCTGAAGTGTTTGTGTGTGTGAACGCTGACTGTAGCTGAAGTGTTTGTGTGTGAACGCTGACTGTAGCTGAAGTGTTTGTGTGCGAACGCTGACTGTAGCTGAAGTGTTTGTGTGTGAACGCTGACTGTAGCTGAAGTGTTTGTGTGCGAACGCTGACTGTAGCTGAAGTGTTTGTGTGTGTGAACGCTGACTGTAGCTGAAGTGTTTGTGTGCGAACGCTGACTGTAGCTGAAGTGTTTGTGTGCGAACGCTGACTGTAGCTGAAGTGTTTGTGTGCGAACGCTGACTGTAGCTGAAGTGATTGTGTGCGAACGCTGACTGTAGCTGAAGTGTTTGTGTGCGAACGCTGACTGTAGCTGAAGTGTTTGTGTGTGTGAACGCTGACTGTAGCTGAAGTGTTTGTGTGCGAACGCTGACTGTAGCTGAAGTGTTTGTGTGCGAACGCTGACTGTAGCTGAAGTGTTTGTGTGCGAACGCTGACTGTAGCTGAAGTGTTTGTGTGCGAACGCTGACTGTAGCTGAAGTGTTTGTGTGTGTGAACGCTGACTGTAGCTGAAGTGTTTGTGTGTGTGAACGCTGACTGTAGCTGAAGTGTTTGTGTGCGAACGCTGACTGTAGCTGAAGTGTTTGTGTGCGAACGCTGACTGTAGTTGAAGTGATTGTGTGCGAATGCTGACTGTAGCTGAAGTGTTTGTGTGTGTGAACGCTGACTGTAGTTGAAGTGATTGTGTGTGAACGCTGACTGTAGCTGAAGTGTTTGTGTGTGTGAACACTGACTGTAGTTGAAGTGTTTGTGTGTGTGAACGCTGACTGTAGCTGAAGTGTTTGTGTGTGTGAACGCTGACTGTAGCTGAAGTGTTTGTGTGCGAACGCTGACTGTAGCTGAAGTGTTTGTGTGCGAACGCTGACTGTAGCTGAAGTGTTTGTGTGCGAACGCTGACTGTAGCTGAAGTGTTTGTGTGCGAACGCTGACTGTAGCTGAAGTGTTTGTGTGCGAACGCTGACTGTAGCTGAAGTGTTTGTGTGTGAACGCTGACTGTAGCTGAAGTGTTTGTGTGCGAACGCTGACTGTAGCTGAAGTGTTTGTGTGTGTGAACGCTGACTGTAGCTGAAGTGTTTGTGTGCGAACGCTGACTGTAGCTGAAGTGTTTGTGTGCGAACGCTGACTGTAGTTGAAGTGATTGTGTGCGAATGCTGACTGTAGCTGAAGTGTTTGTGTGTGTGAACGCTGACTGTAGTTGAAGTGATTGTGTGTGAACGCTGACTGTAGCTGAAGTGTTTGTGTGTGTGAACGCTGACTGTAGCTGAAGTGTTTGTGTGTGTGAACACTGACTGTAGTTGAAGTGATTGTGTGTGAACGCTGACTGTAGCTGAAGTGATTGTGTGCGAATGCTGACTGTAGCTGAAGTGTTTGTGTGTGTGAACACTGACTGTAGCTGAAGTGATTGTGTGTGAACGCTGATTGTAGCTGAAGTGTCTGTGTGTGTGAACACTGACTGTAGCTGAAGTGTTTGTGTGTGTGAACGCTGACTGTAGCTGAAGTGATTGTGTGTGAACGCTGATTGTAGCTGAAGTGTCTGTGTGTGTGAACACTGACTGTAGCTGAAGTGTTTGTGTGTGTGAACACTGACTGTAGCTGAAGTGATTGTGTGTGAACGCTGATTGTAGCTGAAGTGTCTGTGTGTGTGAACACTGACTGTAGCTGAAGTGTTTGTGTGTGTGAACACCGACTGTAGCTGAAGTGTTTGTGTGTGAACGCTGACTGTAGCTGAAGTGTTTGTGTGTGAACGCTGACTGTAGCTGAAGTGTTTGTGTGCGAACGCTGACTGTAGCTGAAGTGTTTGTGTGCGAACGCTGACTGTAGCTGAAGTGTTTGTGTGTGAACGCTGACTGTAGCTGAAGTGTTTGTGTGCGAACGCTGACTGTAGCTGAAGTGTTTGTGTGCGAACGCTGACTGTAGCTGAAGTGTTTGTGTGCGAACGCTGACTGTAGCTGAAGTGTTTGTGTGTGTTAACGCTGACTGTAGCTGAAGTGTTTGTGTGCGAACGCTGACTGTAGCTGAAGTGTTTGTGTGCGAACGCTGACTGTAGTTGAAGTGATTGTGTGCGAATGCTGACTGTAGCTGAAGTGTTTGTGTGTGTGAACGCTGACTGTAGTTGAAGTGATTGTGTGTGAACGCTGACTGTAGCTGAAGTGTTTGTGTGTGTGAACGCTGACTGTAGCTGAAGTGTTTGTGTGTGTGAACACTGACTGTAGTTGAAGTGTTTGTGTGTGAACACTGACTGTAGTTGAAGTGATTGTGTGTGAACGCTGACTGTAGCTGAAGTGATTGTGTGCGAATGCTGACTGTAGCTGAAGTGTTTGTGTGTGTGAACACTGACTGTAGCTGAAGTGATTGTGTGTGAACGCTGATTGTAGCTGAAGTGTCTGTGTGTGTGAACACTGACTGTAGCTGAAGTGTTTGTGTGTGTGAACGCTGACTGTAGCTGAAGTGATTGTGTGTGAACGCTGACTGTAGCTGAAGTGATTGTTTGTGAACGCTGACTGTAGCTGAAGTGTTTGTGTGTGAACACTGACTGTAGCTGAAGTGATTGTGTGAACACTGACTGTAGCTGAAGTGTTTGTGTGTGTGAACGCTGACTGTAGCTGAAGTGTTTGTGTGCGAACGCTGACTGTAGCTGAAGTGTTTGTGTGCGAACGCTGACTGTAGCTGAAGTGTTTGTGTGCGAACGCTGACTGTAGCTGAAGTGTTTGTGTGCGAACGCTGACTGTAGCTGAAGTGTTTGTGTGTGAACGCTGACTGTAGCTGAAGTGTTTGTGTGTGTGAACGCTGACTGTAGCTGAAGTGTTTGTGTGCGAACGCTGACTGTAGCTGAAGTGTTTGTGTGCGAACGCTGACTGTAGTTGAAGTGATTGTGTGCGAATGCTGACTGTAGCTGAAGTGTTTGTGTGTGTGAACGCTGACTGTAGTTGAAGTGATTGTGTGTGAACGCTGACTGTAGCTGAAGTGTTTGTGTGTGTGAACGCTGACTGTAGCTGAAGTGTTTGTGTGTGTGAACACTGACTGTAGTTGAAGTGTTTGTGTGTGTGAACGCTGACTGTAGCTGAAGTGTTTGTGTGTGTGAACGCTGACTGTAGCTGAAGTGTTTGTGTGCGAACGCTGACTGTAGCTGAAGTGTTTGTGTGCGAACGCTGACTGTAGCTGAAGTGTTTGTGTGCGAACGCTGACTGTAGCTGAAGTGTTTGTGTGCGAACGCTGACTGTAGCTGAAGTGTTTGTGTGTGAACGCTGACTGTAGCTGAAGTGTTTGTGTGCGAACGCTGACTGTAGCTGAAGTGTTTGTGTGTGTGAACGCTGACTGTAGCTGAAGTGTTTGTGTGTGAACACTGACTGTAGCTGAAGTGATTGTGTGAACACTGACTGTAGCTGAAGTGTTTGTGTGTGAACGCTGACTGTAGCTGAAGTGATTGTTTGTGAACGCTGACTGTAGCTGAAGTGTTTGTGTGTGAACACTGACTGTAGCTGAAGTGATTGTGTGAACACTGACTGTAGCTGAAGTGTTTGTGTGTGAACGCTGACTGTAGCTGAAGTGTTTGTGTGTGAACACTGACTGTAGCTGAAGTGTTTGTGTGTGAACGCTGACTGTAGCTGAAGTGTTTGTGTGTGAACGCTGACTGTAGCTGAAGTGTTTGTGTGTGAACGCTGACTGTAGCTGAAGTGTTTGTGTGTGAACGCTGACTGTAGCTGAAGTGTTTGTGTGAACGCTGACTGTAGCTGAAGTGTTTGTGTGTGTGAACGCTGACTGTAGCTGAAGTGTTTGTGTGTGTGAACGCTGACTGTAGCTGAAGTGTTTGTGTGTGAACGCTGACTGTAGCTGAAGTGTTTGTGTGAACGCTGACTGTAGTTGAAGTGATTGTGTGTGAACGCTGACTGTAGCTGAAGTGTTTGTGTGTGTGAACGCTGACTGTAGCTGAAGTGTTTGTGTATGAACACTGACTGTAGCTGAAGTGTTTGTGTGAACGCTGACTGTAGTTGAAGTGATTGTGTGTGAACGCTGACTGTAGCTGAAGTGTTTGTGTGTGTGAACGCTGACTGTAGCTGAAGTGTTTGTGTGTGTGAACGCTGACTGTAGCTGAAGTGTTTGTGTGTGTGAACGCTGACTGTAGCTGAAGTGTTTGTGTGTGTGAACGCTGACTGTAGCTGAAGTGTTTGTGTGTGTGAACGCTGACTGTAGCTGAAGTGTTTGTGTGTGTGAACGCTGACTGTAGCTGAAGTGTTTGTGTGTGTGAACGCTGACTGTAGCTGAAGTGTTTGTGTGTGTGAACGCTGACTGTAGCTGAAGTGTTTGTGTGTGTGAACGCTGACTGTAGCTGAAGTGATTGTGTGTGAATGCTGACTGTACCTGAAGTGTTTGTGTGTGAACGCTGACTGTAGCTGAAGTGTTTGTGTGTGAACGCTGACTGTAGCTGAAGTGTTTGTGTGAACGCTGACTGTAGCTGAAGTGTTTGTGTGTGTGAACACTGACTGTAGCTGAAGTGTTTGTGTGTGTGAACACTGACTGTAGCTGAAGTGTTTGTGTGTGAACGCTGACTGTAGCTGAAGTGTTTGTGTGTGTGAACGCTGACTGTAGCTGAAGTGTTTGTGTGCGAACGCTGACTGTAGCTGAAGTGTTTGTGTGCGAACGCTGACTGTAGCTGAAGTGTTTGTGTGTGTGAACGCTGACTGTAGCTGAAGTGTTTGTGTGTGTGAACGCTGACTGTAGCTGAAGTGTTTGTGTGCGAACGCTGACTGTAGCTGAAGTGTTTGTGTGTGAACGCTGACTGTAGCTGAAGTGTTTGTGTGCGAACGCTGACTGTAGCTGAAGTGTTTGTGTGTGTGAACGCTGACTGTAGCTGAAGTGTTTGTGTGCGAACGCTGACTGTAGCTGAAGTGTTTGTGTGCGAACGCTGACTGTAGCTGAAGTGTTTGTGTGCGAACGCTGACTGTAGCTGAAGTGATTGTGTGCGAACGCTGACTGTAGCTGAAGTGTTTGTGTGCGAACGCTGACTGTAGCTGAAGTGTTTGTGTGTGTGAACGCTGACTGTAGCTGAAGTGTTTGTGTGCGAACGCTGACTGTAGCTGAAGTGTTTGTGTGCGAACGCTGACTGTAGCTGAAGTGTTTGTGTGCGAACGCTGACTGTAGCTGAAGTGTTTGTGTGCGAACGCTGACTGTAGCTGAAGTGTTTGTGTGTGAACGCTGACTGTAGCTGAAGTGTTTGTGTGTGTGAACGCTGACTGTAGCTGAAGTGTTTGTGTGCGAACGCTGACTGTAGCTGAAGTGTTTGTGTGCGAACGCTGACTGTAGTTGAAGTGATTGTGTGCGAATGCTGACTGTAGCTGAAGTGTTTGTGTGTGTGAACGCTGACTGTAGTTGAAGTGATTGTGTGTGAACGCTGACTGTAGCTGAAGTGTTTGTGTGTGTGAACGCTGACTGTAGCTGAAGTGTTTGTGTGTGTGAACACTGACTGTAGTTGAAGTGTTTGTGTGTGTGAACGCTGACTGTAGCTGAAGTGTTTGTGTGTGTGAACGCTGACTGTAGCTGAAGTGTTTGTGTGCGAACGCTGACTGTAGCTGAAGTGTTTGTGTGCGAACGCTGACTGTAGCTGAAGTGTTTGTGTGCGAACGCTGACTGTAGCTGAAGTGTTTGTGTGCGAACGCTGACTGTAGCTGAAGTGTTTGTGTGTGAACGCTGACTGTAGCTGAAGTGTTTGTGTGCGAACGCTGACTGTAGCTGAAGTGTTTGTGTGTGTGAACGCTGACTGTAGCTGAAGTGTTTGTGTGCGAACGCTGACTGTAGTTGAAGTGATTGTGTGCGAATGCTGACTGTAGCTGAAGTGTTTGTGTGTGTGAACGCTGACTGTAGTTGAAGTGATTGTGTGTGAACGCTGACTGTAGCTGAAGTGTTTGTGTGTGTGAACGCTGACTGTAGCTGAAGTGTTTGTGTGTGTGAACACTGACTGTAGTTGAAGTGATTGTGTGTGAACGCTGACTGTAGCTGAAGTGATTGTGTGCGAATGCTGACTGTAGCTGAAGTGTTTGTGTGTGTGAACACTGACTGTAGCTGAAGTGATTGTGTGTGAACGCTGATTGTAGCTGAAGTGTCTGTGTGTGTGAACACTGACTGTAGCTGAAGTGTTTGTGTGTGTGAACGCTGACTGTAGCTGAAGTGATTGTGTGTGAACGCTGATTGTAGCTGAAGTGTCTGTGTGTGTGAACACTGACTGTAGCTGAAGTGATTGTGTGTGAACGCTGATTGTAGCTGAAGTGTCTGTGTGTGTGAACACTGACTGTAGCTGAAGTGTTTGTGTGTGAACGCTGACTGTAGCTGAAGTGTTTGTGTGTGTGAACACTGACTGTAGCTGAAGTGATTGTGTGTGAACGCTGATTGTAGCTGAAGTGTCTGTGTGTGTGAACACTGACTGTAGCTGAAGTGTTTGTGTGTGAACGCTGACTGTAGCTGAAGTGTTTGTGTGTGAACGCTGACTGTAGCTGAAGTGTTTGTGTGCGAACGCTGACTGTAGCTGAAGTGTTTGTGTGCGAACGCTGACTGTAGCTGAAGTGTTTGTGTGCGAACGCTGACTGTAGCTGAAGTGTTTGTGTGTGAACACTGACTGTAGCTGAAGTGTTTGTGTGCGAACGCTGACTGTAGCTGAAGTGTTTGTGTGCGAACGCTGACTGTAGCTGAAGTGTTTGTGTGCGAACGCTGACTGTAGCTGAAGTGTTTGTGTGTGTGAACACCGACTGTAGCTGAAGTGTTTGTGTGTGAACGCTGACTGTAGCTGAAGTGTTTGTGTGCGAACGCTGACTGTAGCTGAAGTGTTTGTGTGCGAACGCTGACTGTAGCTGAAGTGTTTGTGTGCGAACGCTGACTGTAGCTGAAGTGTTTGTGTGCGAACGCTGACTGTAGCTGAAGTGTTTGTGTGCGAACGCTGACTGTAGCTGAAGTGTTTGTGTGCGAACGCTGACTGTAGCTGAAGTGTTTGTGTGCGAACGCTGACTGTAGCTGAAGTGTTTGTGTGTGTGAACGCTGACTGTAGCTGAAGTGTTTGTGTGCGAACGCTGACTGTAGCTGAAGTGTTTGTGTGCGAACGCTGACTGTAGTTGAAGTGATTGTGTGCGAATGCTGACTGTAGCTGAAGTGTTTGTGTGTGTGAACGCTGACTGTAGTTGAAGTGATTGTGTGTGAACGCTGACTGTAGCTGAAGTGTTTGTGTGTGTGAACGCTGACTGTAGCTGAAGTGTTTGTGTGTGTGAACACTGACTGTAGTTGAAGTGTTTGTGTGTGAACACTGACTGTAGTTGAAGTGATTGTGTGTGAACGCTGACTGTAGCTGAAGTGATTGTGTGCGAATGCTGACTGTAGCTGAAGTGTTTGTGTGTGTGAACACTGACTGTAGCTGAAGTGATTGTGTGTGAACGCTGATTGTAGCTGAAGTGTCTGTGTGTGTGAACACTGACTGTAGCTGAAGTGTTTGTGTGTGTGAACGCTGACTGTAGCTGAAGTGTTTGTGTGTGAACGCTGACTGTAGCTGAAGTGATTGTGTGTGTGAACACTGACTGTAGCTGAAGTGTTTGTGTGTATGAACGCTGACTGTAGCTTAAGTGTTTGTGTGTGTGAACACTGACTGTAGCTGAAGTGTTTGTGTGTGTGAACGCTGACTGTAGCTGAAGTGTTTGTGTGTGTGAACGCTGACTGTAGCTGAAGTGTTTGTGTGTATGAACGCTGACTGTAGCTTAAGTGTTTGTGTGTGTGAACGCTGACTGTAGCTCAAGTGATTGTGTGTGTGAACGCTGACTGTAGCTTAAGTGTTTGTGTGTGTGAACACTGACTGTAGCTGAAGTGTTTGTGTGTATGAACGCTGACTGTAGCTGAAGTGATTGTGTGTGTGAACACTGACTGTAGCTTAAGTGTTTGTGTGTGTGAACGCTGACTGTAGCTGAAGTGTTTGTGTGTGTGAACGCTGACTGTAGCTGAAGTGTTTGTGTGTATGAACGCTGACTGTAGCTTAAGTGTTTGTGTGTGTGAACACTGACTGTAGCTGAAGTGTTTGTGTGTATGAACGCTGACTGTAGCTGAAGTGTTTGTGTGTGTGAACGCTGACTGTAGCTGAAGTGTTTGTGTGTGTGAACGCTGACTGTAGCTGAAGTGTTTGTGTGTGTGAACGCTGACTGTAGCTGAAGTGTTTGTGTGTGAACGCTGACTGTAGCTGAAGTGATTGTTTGTGAACGCTGACTGTAGCTGAAGTGTTTGTGTGTGAACACTGACTGTAGCTGAAGTGATTGTGTGAACACTGACTGTAGCTGAAGTGTTTGTGTGTGAACGCTGACTGTAGCTGAAGTGATTGTTTGTGAACGCTGACTGTAGCTGAAGTGTTTGTGTGTGAACACTGACTGTAGCTGAAGTGATTGTGTGAACACTGACTGTAGCTGAAGTGTTTGTGTGTGAACGCTGACTGTAGCTGAAGTGTTTGTGTGTGAACACTGACTGTAGCTGAAGTGTTTGTGTGTGAACGCTGACTGTAGCTGAAGTGTTTGTGTGTGAACGCTGACTGTAGCTGAAGTGTTTGTGTGTGAACGCTGACTGTAGCTGAAGTGTTTGTGTGTGAACGCTGACTGTAGCTGAAGTGTTTGTGTGAACGCTGACTGTAGCTGAAGTGTTTGTGTGTGTGAACGCTGACTGTAGCTGAAGTGTTTGTGTGTGTGAACGCTGACTGTAGCTGAAGTGTTTGTGTGTGAACGCTGACTGTAGCTGAAGTGTTTGTGTGAACGCTGACTGTAGTTGAAGTGATTGTGTGTGAACGCTGACTGTAGCTGAAGTGTTTGTGTGTGTGAACGCTGACTGTAGCTGAAGTGTTTGTGTATGAACACTGACTGTAGCTGAAGTGTTTGTGTGAACGCTGACTGTAGTTGAAGTGATTGTGTGTGAACGCTGACTGTAGCTGAAGTGTTTGTGTGTGTGAACACTGACTGTAGCTGAAGTGTTTGTGTGTGTGAACGCTGACTGTAGCTGAAGTGTTTGTGTGTGTGAACGCTGACTGTAGCTGAAGTGTTTGTGTGTGTGAACGCTGACTGTAGCTGAAGTGTTTGTGTGTGTGAACGCTGACTGTAGCTGAAGTGTTTGCGTGTGTGAACACTGACTGTAGCTGAAGTGTTTGTGTGTGTGAACGCTGACTGTAGCTGAAGTGATTGTGTGTGAATGCTGACTGTACCTGAAGTGTTTGTGTGTGAACGCTGACTGTAGCTGAAGTGTTTGTGTGTGAACGCTGACTGTAGCTGAAGTGTTTGTGTGAACGCTGACTGTAGCTGAAGTGTTTGTGTGTGTGAACACTGACTGTAGCTGAAGTGTTTGTGTGTGTGAACACTGACTGTAGCTGAAGTGTTTGTGTGTGAACGCTGACTGTAGCTGAAGTGTTTGTGTGTGTGAACGCTGACTGTAGCTGAAGTGTTTGTGTGCGAACGCTGACTGTAGCTGAAGTGTTTGTGTGCGAACGCTGACTGTAGCTGAAGTGTTTGTGTGTGTGAACGCTGACTGTAGCTGAAGTGTTTGTGTGTGTGAACGCTGACTGTAGCTGAAGTGTTTGTGTGTGAACGCTGACTGTAGCTGAAGTGTTTGTGTGCGAACGCTGACTGTAGCTGAAGTGTTTGTGTGTGAACGCTGACTGTAGCTGAAGTGTTTGTGTGCGAACGCTGACTGTAGCTGAAGTGTTTGTGTGTGTGAACGCTGACTGTAGCTGAAGTGTTTGTGTGCGAACGCTGACTGTAGCTGAAGTGTTTGTGTGCGAACGCTGACTGTAGCTGAAGTGTTTGTGTGCGAACGCTGACTGTAGCTGAAGTGATTGTGTGCGAACGCTGACTGTAGCTGAAGTGTTTGTGTGCGAACGCTGACTGTAGCTGAAGTGTTTGTGTGTGTGAACGCTGACTGTAGCTGAAGTGTTTGTGTGCGAACGCTGACTGTAGCTGAAGTGTTTGTGTGCGAACGCTGACTGTAGCTGAAGTGTTTGTGTGCGAACGCTGACTGTAGCTGAAGTGTTTGTGTGCGAACGCTGACTGTAGCTGAAGTGTTTGTGTGTGTGAACGCTGACTGTAGCTGAAGTGTTTGTGTGTGTGAACGCTGACTGTAGCTGAAGTGTTTGTGTGCGAACGCTGACTGTAGCTGAAGTGTTTGTGTGCGAACGCTGACTGTAGTTGAAGTGATTGTGTGCGAATGCTGACTGTAGCTGAAGTGTTTGTGTGTGTGAACGCTGACTGTAGTTGAAGTGATTGTGTGTGAACGCTGACTGTAGCTGAAGTGTTTGTGTGTGTGAACGCTGACTGTAGCTGAAGTGTTTGTGTGTGTGAACACTGACTGTAGTTGAAGTGTTTGTGTGTGTGAACGCTGACTGTAGCTGAAGTGTTTGTGTGTGTGAACGCTGACTGTAGCTGAAGTGTTTGTGTGCGAACGCTGACTGTAGCTGAAGTGTTTGTGTGCGAACGCTGACTGTAGCTGAAGTGTTTGTGTGCGAACGCTGACTGTAGCTGAAGTGTTTGTGTGCGAACGCTGACTGTAGCTGAAGTGTTTGTGTGCGAACGCTGACTGTAGCTGAAGTGTTTGTGTGTGAACGCTGACTGTAGCTGAAGTGTTTGTGTGCGAACGCTGACTGTAGCTGAAGTGTTTGTGTGTGTGAACGCTGACTGTAGCTGAAGTGTTTGTGTGCGAACGCTGACTGTAGCTGAAGTGTTTGTGTGCGAACGCTGACTGTAGTTGAAGTGATTGTGTGCGAATGCTGACTGTAGCTGAAGTGTTTGTGTGTGTGAACGCTGACTGTAGTTGAAGTGATTGTGTGTGAACGCTGACTGTAGCTGAAGTGTTTGTGTGTGTGAACACTGACTGTAGTTGAAGTGATTGTGTGTGAACGCTGACTGTAGCTGAAGTGATTGTGTGCGAATGCTGACTGTAGCTGAAGTGTTTGTGTGTGTGAACACTGACTGTAGCTGAAGTGATTGTGTGTGAACGCTGATTGTAGCTGAAGTGTCTGTGTGTGTGAACACTGACTGTAGCTGAAGTGTTTGTGTGTGTGAACGCTGACTGTAGCTGAAGTGATTGTGTGTGAACGCTGATTGTAGCTGAAGTGTCTGTGTGTGTGAACACTGACTGTAGCTGAAGTGTTTGTGTGTGTGAACACTGACTGTAGCTGAAGTGATTGTGTGTGAACGCTGATTGTAGCTGAAGTGTCTGTGTGTGTGAACACTGACTGTAGCTGAAGTGTTTGTGTGTGTGAACACCGACTGTAGCTGAAGTGTTTGTGTGTGAACGCTGACTGTAGCTGAAGTGTTTGTGTGTGAACGCTGACTGTAGCTGAAGTGTTTGTGTGCGAACGCTGACTGTAGCTGAAGTGTTTGTGTGCGAACGCTGACTGTAGCTGAAGTGTTTGTGTGTGAACGCTGACTGTAGCTGAAGTGTTTGTGTGCGAACGCTGACTGTAGCTGAAGTGTTTGTGTGCGAACGCTGACTGTAGCTGAAGTGTTTGTGTGCGAACGCTGACTGTAGCTGAAGTGTTTGTGTGTGTTAACGCTGACTGTAGCTGAAGTGTTTGTGTGCGAACGCTGACTGTAGCTGAAGTGTTTGTGTGCGAACGCTGACTGTAGTTGAAGTGATTGTGTGCGAATGCTGACTGTAGCTGAAGTGTTTGTGTGTGTGAACGCTGACTGTAGTTGAAGTGATTGTGTGTGAACGCTGACTGTAGCTGAAGTGTTTGTGTGTGTGAACGCTGACTGTAGCTGAAGTGTTTGTGTGTGTGAACACTGACTGTAGTTGAAGTGTTTGTGTGTGAACACTGACTGTAGTTGAAGTGATTGTGTGTGAACGCTGACTGTAGCTGAAGTGATTGTGTGCGAATGCTGACTGTAGCTGAAGTGTTTGTGTGTGTGAACACTGACTGTAGCTGAAGTGATTGTGTGTGAACGCTGATTGTAGCTGAAGTGTCTGTGTGTGTGAACACTGACTGTAGCTGAAGTGTTTGTGTGTGTGAACGCTGACTGTAGCTGAAGTGATTGTGTGTGAACGCTGACTGTAGCTGAAGTGATTGTTTGTGAACGCTGACTGTAGCTGAAGTGTTTGTGTGTGAACACTGACTGTAGCTGAAGTGATTGTGTGAACACTGACTGTAGCTGAAGTGTTTGTGTGTGTGAACGCTGACTGTAGCTGAAGTGTTTGTGTGCGAACGCTGACTGTAGCTGAAGTGTTTGTGTGCGAACGCTGACTGTAGCTGAAGTGTTTGTGTGCGAACGCTGACTGTAGCTGAAGTGTTTGTGTGCGAACGCTGACTGTAGCTGAAGTGTTTGTGTGTGAACGCTGACTGTAGCTGAAGTGTTTGTGTGTGTGAACGCTGACTGTAGCTGAAGTGTTTGTGTGCGAACGCTGACTGTAGCTGAAGTGTTTGTGTGCGAACGCTGACTGTAGTTGAAGTGATTGTGTGCGAATGCTGACTGTAGCTGAAGTGTTTGTGTGTGTGAACGCTGACTGTAGTTGAAGTGATTGTGTGTGAACGCTGACTGTAGCTGAAGTGTTTGTGTGTGTGAACGCTGACTGTAGCTGAAGTGTTTGTGTGTGTGAACACTGACTGTAGTTGAAGTGTTTGTGTGTGTGAACGCTGACTGTAGCTGAAGTGTTTGTGTGTGTGAACGCTGACTGTAGCTGAAGTGTTTGTGTGCGAACGCTGACTGTAGCTGAAGTGTTTGTGTGCGAACGCTGACTGTAGCTGAAGTGTTTGTGTGCGAACGCTGACTGTAGCTGAAGTGTTTGTGTGCGAACGCTGACTGTAGCTGAAGTGTTTGTGTGTGAACGCTGACTGTAGCTGAAGTGTTTGTGTGCGAACGCTGACTGTAGCTGAAGTGTTTGTGTGTGTGAACGCTGACTGTAGCTGAAGTGTTTGTGTGCGAACGCTGACTGTAGTTGAAGTGATTGTGTGCGAATGCTGACTGTAGCTGAAGTGTTTGTGTGTGTGAACGCTGACTGTAGTTGAAGTGATTGTGTGTGAACGCTGACTGTAGCTGAAGTGTTTGTGTGTGTGAACGCTGACTGTAGCTGAAGTGTTTGTGTGTGTGAACACTGACTGTAGTTGAAGTGATTGTGTGTGAACGCTGACTGTAGCTGAAGTGATTGTGTGCGAATGCTGACTGTAGCTGAAGTGTTTGTGTGTGTGAACACTGACTGTAGCTGAAGTGATTGTGTGTGAACGCTGATTGTAGCTGAAGTGTCTGTGTGTGTGAACACTGACTGTAGCTGAAGTGTTTGTGTGTGTGAACGCTGACTGTAGCTGAAGTGATTGTGTGTGAACGCTGATTGTAGCTGAAGTGTCTGTGTGTGTGAACACTGACTGTAGCTGAAGTGATTGTGTGTGAACGCTGATTGTAGCTGAAGTGTCTGTGTGTGTGAACACTGACTGTAGCTGAAGTGTTTGTGTGTGAACGCTGACTGTAGCTGAAGTGTTTGTGTGTGTGAACACTGACTGTAGCTGAAGTGATTGTGTGTGAACGCTGATTGTAGCTGAAGTGTCTGTGTGTGTGAACACTGACTGTAGCTGAAGTGTTTGTGTGTGAACGCTGACTGTAGCTGAAGTGTTTGTGTGTGAACGCTGACTGTAGCTGAAGTGTTTGTGTGCGAACGCTGACTGTAGCTGAAGTGTTTGTGTGCGAACGCTGACTGTAGCTGAAGTGTTTGTGTGCGAACGCTGACTGTAGCTGAAGTGTTTGTGTGTGAACGCTGACTGTAGCTGAAGTGTTTGTGTGCGAACGCTGACTGTAGCTGAAGTGTTTGTGTGCGAACGCTGACTGTAGCTGAAGTGTTTGTGTGCGAACGCTGACTGTAGCTGAAGTGTTTGTGTGTGTGAACACCGACTGTAGCTGAAGTGTTTGTGTGTGAACGCTGACTGTAGCTGAAGTGTTTGTGTGCGAACGCTGACTGTAGCTGAAGTGTTTGTGTGCGAACGCTGACTGTAGCTGAAGTGTTTGTGTGCGAACGCTGACTGTAGCTGAAGTGTTTGTGTGCGAACGCTGACTGTAGCTGAAGTGTTTGTGTGCGAACGCTGACTGTAGCTGAAGTGTTTGTGTGCGAACGCTGACTGTAGCTGAAGTGTTTGTGTGCGAACGCTGACTGTAGCTGAAGTGTTTGTGTGTGTGAACGCTGACTGTAGCTGAAGTGTTTGTGTGCGAACGCTGACTGTAGCTGAAGTGTTTGTGTGCGAACGCTGACTGTAGCTGAAGTGTTTGTGTGTGTGAACGCTGACTGTAGTTGAAGTGATTGTGTGTGAACGCTGACTGTAGCTGAAGTGTTTGTGTGTGTGAACGCTGACTGTAGCTGAAGTGTTTGTGTGTGTGAACACTGACTGTAGTTGAAGTGTTTGTGTGTGAACACTGACTGTAGTTGAAGTGATTGTGTGTGAACGCTGACTGTAGCTGAAGTGATTGTGTGCGAATGCTGACTGTAGCTGAAGTGTTTGTGTGTGTGAACACTGACTGTAGCTGAAGTGATTGTGTGTGAACGCTGATTGTAGCTGAAGTGTCTGTGTGTGTGAACACTGACTGTAGCTGAAGTGTTTGTGTGTGTGAACGCTGACTGTAGCTGAAGTGTTTGTGTGTGAACGCTGACTGTAGCTGAAGTGATTGTGTGTGTGAACACTGACTGTAGCTGAAGTGTTTGTGTGTATGAACGCTGACTGTAGCTTAAGTGTTTGTGTGTGTGAACACTGACTGTAGCTGAAGTGTTTGTGTGTGTGAACGCTGACTGTAGCTGAAGTGTTTGTGTGTGTGAACGCTGACTGTAGCTGAAGTGTTTGTGTGTATGAACGCTGACTGTAGCTTAAGTGTTTGTGTGTGTGAACGCTGACTGTAGCTCAAGTGATTGTGTGTGTGAACGCTGACTGTAGCTTAAGTGTTTGTGTGTGTGAACACTGACTGTAGCTGAAGTGTTTGTGTGTATGAACGCTGACTGTAGCTGAAGTGATTGTGTGTGTGAACACTGACTGTAGCTTAAGTGTTTGTGTGTGTGAACGCTGACTGTAGCTGAAGTGTTTGTGTGTGTGAACGCTGACTGTAGCTGAAGTGTTTGTGTGTATGAACGCTGACTGTAGCTTAAGTGTTTGTGTGTGTGAACACTGACTGTAGCTGAAGTGTTTGTGTGTATGAACGCTGACTGTAGCTGAAGTGTTTGTGTGTGTGAACGCTGACTGTAGCTGAAGTGTTTGTGTGTGTGAACGCTGACTGTAGCTGAAGTGTTTGTGTGTGTGAACGCTGACTGTAGCTGAAGTGTTTGTGTGTGAACGCTGACTGTAGCTGAAGTGATTGTTTGTGAACGCTGACTGTAGCTGAAGTGTTTGTGTGTGAACACTGACTGTAGCTGAAGTGATTGTGTGAACACTGACTGTAGCTGAAGTGTTTGTGTGTGAACGCTGACTGTAGCTGAAGTGATTGTTTGTGAACGCTGACTGTAGCTGAAGTGTTTGTGTGTGAACACTGACTGTAGCTGAAGTGATTGTGTGAACACTGACTGTAGCTGAAGTGTTTGTGTGTGAACGCTGACTGTAGCTGAAGTGTTTGTGTGTGAACACTGACTGTAGCTGAAGTGTTTGTGTGTGAACGCTGACTGTAGCTGAAGTGTTTGTGTGTGAACGCTGACTGTAGCTGAAGTGTTTGTGTGTGAACGCTGACTGTAGCTGAAGTGTTTG
Source organism: Cromileptes altivelis (assembly GCA_013133815.1). NCBI lineage: Eukaryota > Metazoa > Chordata > Actinopteri > Perciformes > Serranidae > Cromileptes > Cromileptes altivelis. The sequence continues at coordinate 41,734,972 of CM023144.1, read as the reverse complement.
TGTGTGAACGCTGACTGTAGCTGAAGTGTTTGTGTGAACGCTGACTGTAGCTGAAGTGTTTGTGTGTGTGAACGCTGACTGTAGCTGAAGTGTTTGTGTGTGTGAACGCTGACTGTAGCTGAAGTGTTTGTGTGTGAACGCTGACTGTAGCTGAAGTGTTTGTGTGAACGCTGACTGTAGTTGAAGTGATTGTGTGTGAACGCTGACTGTAGCTGAAGTGTTTGTGTGTGTGAACGCTGACTGTAGCTGAAGTGTTTGTGTATGAACACTGACTGTAGCTGAAGTGTTTGTGTGAACGCTGACTGTAGTTGAAGTGATTGTGTGTGAACGCTGACTGTAGCTGAAGTGTTTGTGTGTGTGAACACTGACTGTAGCTGAAGTGTTTGTGTGTGTGAACGCTGACTGTAGCTGAAGTGTTTGTGTGTGTGAACGCTGACTGTAGCTGAAGTGTTTGTGTGTGTGAACGCTGACTGTAGCTGAAGTGTTTGTGTGTGTGAACGCTGACTGTAGCTGAAGTGTTTGCGTGTGTGAACACTGACTGTAGCTGAAGTGTTTGTGTGTGTGAACGCTGACTGTAGCTGAAGTGATTGTGTGTGAATGCTGACTGTACCTGAAGTGTTTGTGTGTGAACGCTGACTGTAGCTGAAGTGTTTGTGTGTGAACGCTGACTGTAGCTGAAGTGTTTGTGTGAACGCTGACTGTAGCTGAAGTGTTTGTGTGTGTGAACACTGACTGTAGCTGAAGTGTTTGTGTGTGTGAACACTGACTGTAGCTGAAGTGTTTGTGTGTGAACGCTGACTGTAGCTGAAGTGTTTGTGTGTGTGAACGCTGACTGTAGCTGAAGTGTTTGTGTGCGAACGCTGACTGTAGCTGAAGTGTTTGTGTGCGAACGCTGACTGTAGCTGAAGTGTTTGTGTGTGTGAACGCTGACTGTAGCTGAAGTGTTTGTGTGTGTGAACGCTGACTGTAGCTGAAGTGTTTGTGTGTGAACGCTGACTGTAGCTGAAGTGTTTGTGTGCGAACGCTGACTGTAGCTGAAGTGTTTGTGTGTGAACGCTGACTGTAGCTGAAGTGTTTGTGTGCGAACGCTGACTGTAGCTGAAGTGTTTGTGTGTGTGAACGCTGACTGTAGCTGAAGTGTTTGTGTGCGAACGCTGACTGTAGCTGAAGTGTTTGTGTGCGAACGCTGACTGTAGCTGAAGTGTTTGTGTGCGAACGCTGACTGTAGCTGAAGTGATTGTGTGCGAACGCTGACTGTAGCTGAAGTGTTTGTGTGCGAACGCTGACTGTAGCTGAAGTGTTTGTGTGTGTGAACGCTGACTGTAGCTGAAGTGTTTGTGTGCGAACGCTGACTGTAGCTGAAGTGTTTGTGTGCGAACGCTGACTGTAGCTGAAGTGTTTGTGTGCGAACGCTGACTGTAGCTGAAGTGTTTGTGTGCGAACGCTGACTGTAGCTGAAGTGTTTGTGTGTGTGAACGCTGACTGTAGCTGAAGTGTTTGTGTGTGTGAACGCTGACTGTAGCTGAAGTGTTTGTGTGCGAACGCTGACTGTAGCTGAAGTGTTTGTGTGCGAACGCTGACTGTAGTTGAAGTGATTGTGTGCGAATGCTGACTGTAGCTGAAGTGTTTGTGTGTGTGAACGCTGACTGTAGTTGAAGTGATTGTGTGTGAACGCTGACTGTAGCTGAAGTGTTTGTGTGTGTGAACGCTGACTGTAGCTGAAGTGTTTGTGTGTGTGAACACTGACTGTAGTTGAAGTGTTTGTGTGTGTGAACGCTGACTGTAGCTGAAGTGTTTGTGTGTGTGAACGCTGACTGTAGCTGAAGTGTTTGTGTGCGAACGCTGACTGTAGCTGAAGTGTTTGTGTGCGAACGCTGACTGTAGCTGAAGTGTTTGTGTGCGAACGCTGACTGTAGCTGAAGTGTTTGTGTGCGAACGCTGACTGTAGCTGAAGTGTTTGTGTGCGAACGCTGACTGTAGCTGAAGTGTTTGTGTGTGAACGCTGACTGTAGCTGAAGTGTTTGTGTGCGAACGCTGACTGTAGCTGAAGTGTTTGTGTGTGTGAACGCTGACTGTAGCTGAAGTGTTTGTGTGCGAACGCTGACTGTAGCTGAAGTGTTTGTGTGCGAACGCTGACTGTAGTTGAAGTGATTGTGTGCGAATGCTGACTGTAGCTGAAGTGTTTGTGTGTGTGAACGCTGACTGTAGTTGAAGTGATTGTGTGTGAACGCTGACTGTAGCTGAAGTGTTTGTGTGTGTGAACGCTGACTGTAGCTGAAGTGTTTGTGTGTGTGAACACTGACTGTAGTTGAAGTGATTGTGTGTGAACGCTGACTGTAGCTGAAGTGATTGTGTGCGAATGCTGACTGTAGCTGAAGTGTTTGTGTGTGTGAACACTGACTGTAGCTGAAGTGATTGTGTGTGAACGCTGATTGTAGCTGAAGTGTCTGTGTGTGTGAACACTGACTGTAGCTGAAGTGTTTGTGTGTGTGAACGCTGACTGTAGCTGAAGTGATTGTGTGTGAACGCTGATTGTAGCTGAAGTGTCTGTGTGTGTGAACACTGACTGTAGCTGAAGTGTTTGTGTGTGTGAACACTGACTGTAGCTGAAGTGATTGTGTGTGAACGCTGATTGTAGCTGAAGTGTCTGTGTGTGTGAACACTGACTGTAGCTGAAGTGTTTGTGTGTGTGAACACCGACTGTAGCTGAAGTGTTTGTGTGTGAACGCTGACTGTAGCTGAAGTGTTTGTGTGCGAACGCTGACTGTAGCTGAAGTGTTTGTGTGCGAACGCTGACTGTAGCTGAAGTGTTTGTGTGCGAACGCTGACTGTAGCTGAAGTGTTTGTGTGCGAACGCTGACTGTAGCTGAAGTGTTTGTGTGCGAACGCTGACTGTAGCTGAAGTGTTTGTGTGCGAACGCTGACTGTAGCTGAAGTGTTTGTGTGCGAACGCTGACTGTAGCTGAAGTGTTTGTGTGTGTTAACGCTGACTGTAGCTGAAGTGTTTGTGTGCGAACGCTGACTGTAGCTGAAGTGTTTGTGTGCGAACGCTGACTGTAGTTGAAGTGATTGTGTGCGAATGCTGACTGTAGCTGAAGTGTTTGTGTGTGTGAACGCTGACTGTAGTTGAAGTGATTGTGTGTGAACGCTGACTGTAGCTGAAGTGTTTGTGTGTGTGAACGCTGACTGTAGCTGAAGTGTTTGTGTGTGTGAACACTGACTGTAGTTGAAGTGTTTGTGTGTGAACACTGACTGTAGTTGAAGTGATTGTGTGTGAACGCTGACTGTAGCTGAAGTGATTGTGTGCGAATGCTGACTGTAGCTGAAGTGTTTGTGTGTGTGAACACTGACTGTAGCTGAAGTGATTGTGTGTGAACGCTGATTGTAGCTGAAGTGTCTGTGTGTGTGAACACTGACTGTAGCTGAAGTGTTTGTGTGTGTGAACGCTGACTGTAGCTGAAGTGATTGTGTGTGAACGCTGACTGTAGCTGAAGTGATTGTTTGTGAACGCTGACTGTAGCTGAAGTGTTTGTGTGTGAACACTGACTGTAGCTGAAGTGATTGTGTGAACACTGACTGTAGCTGAAGTGTTTGTGTGTGAACGCTGACTGTAGCTGAAGTGATTGTTTGTGAACGCTGACTGTAGCTGAAGTGTTTGTGTGTGAACACTGACTGTAGCTGAAGTGATTGTGTGAACACTGACTGTAGCTGAAGTGTTTGTGTGTGAACGCTGACTGTAGCTGAAGTGTTTGTGTGTGAACACTGCCTGTAGCTGAAGTGTTTGTGTGTGAACGCTGACTGTAGCTGAAGTGTTTGTGTGTGAACGCTGACTGTAGCTGAAGTGTTTGTATGTGAACGCTGACTGTAGCTGAAGTGTTTGTGTGTGAACGCTGACTGTAGCTGAAGTGTTTGTGTGAACGCTGACTGTAGCTGAAGTGTTTGTGTGTGTGAACGCTGACTGTAGCTGAAGTGTTTGTGTGTGTGAACGCTGACTGTAGCTGAAGTGTTTGTGTGTGAACGCTGACTGTAGCTGAAGTGTTTGTGTGAACGCTGACTGTAGTTGAAGTGATTGTGTGTGAACGCTGACTGTAGCTGAAGTGTTTGTGTGTGTGAACGCTGACTGTAGCTGAAGTGTTTGTGTATGAACACTGACTGTAGCTGAAGTGTTTGTGTATGAACGCTGACTGTAGTTGAAGTGATTGTGTGTGAACGCTGACTGTAGCTGAAGTGTTTGTGTGTGTGAACACTGACTGTAGCTGAAGTGTTTGTGTGTGTGAACGCTGACTGTAGCTGAAGTGTTTGTGTGTGTGAACGCTGACTGTAGCTGAAGTGTTTGTGTGTGTGAACGCTGACTGTAGCTGAAGTGTTTGTGTGTGTGAACGCTGACTGTAGCTGAAGTGTTTGTGTGTGTGAACACTGACTGTAGCTGAAGTGTTTGTGTGTGTGAACGCTGACTGTAGCTGAAGTGATTGTGTGTGAATGCTGACTGTACCTGAAGTGTTTGTGTGTGAACGCTGACTGTAGCTGAAGTGTTTGTGTGTGAACGCTGACTGTAGCTGAAGTGTTTGTGTGAACGCTGACTGTAGCTGAAGTGTTTGTGTGTGTGAACACTGACTGTAGCTGAAGTGTTTGTGTGTGTGAACACTGACTGTAGCTGAAGTGTTTGTGTGTGAACGCTGACTGTAGCTGAAGTGTTTGTGTGTGTGAACGCTGACTGTAGCTGAAGTGTTTGTGTGCGAACGCTGACTGTAGCTGAAGTGTTTGTGTGCGAACGCTGACTGTAGCTGAAGTGTTTGTGTGTGTGAACGCTGACTGTAGCTGAAGTGTTTGTGTGTGTGAACGCTGACTGTAGCTGAAGTGTTTGTGTGTGAACGCTGACTGTAGCTGAAGTGTTTGTGTGCGAACGCTGACTGTAGCTGAAGTGTTTGTGTGCGAACGCTGACTGTAGCTGAAGTGTTTGTGTGCGAACGCTGACTGTAGCTGAAGTGTTTGTGTGTGTGAACGCTGACTGTAGCTGAAGTGTTTGTGTGCGAACGCTGACTGTAGCTGAAGTGTTTGTGTGCGAACGCTGACTGTAGCTGAAGTGTTTGTGTGCGAACGCTGACTGTAGCTGAAGTGATTGTGTGCGAACGCTGACTGTAGCTGAAGTGTTTGTGTGCGAACGCTGACTGTAGCTGAAGTGTTTGTGTGTGTGAACGCTGACTGTAGCTGAAGTGTTTGTGTGCGAACGCTGACTGTAGCTGAAGTGTTTGTGTGCGAACGCTGACTGTAGCTGAAGTGTTTGTGTGCGAACGCTGACTGTAGCTGAAGTGTTTGTGTGTGAACGCTGACTGTAGAAGTGTTTGTGTGTGTGAACTGACTGTAGCTGAAGTTTTGTGTGCGAACGCTGACTGTAGCTGAAGTGTTTGTGTGCGAACGCTGACTGTAGTTGAAGTGATTGTGTGCGAATGCTGACTGTAGCTGAAGTGTTTGTGTGTGTGAACTGACTGTAGTTGAAGTGATTGTGTGTGAACGCTGACTGTAGCTGAAGTGTTTGTGTGTGTGAACGCTGACTGTAGCTGAAGTGTTTGTGTGTGTGAACACTGACTGTAGTTGAAGTGTTTGTGTGTGTGAACGCTGACTGTAGCTGAAGTGTTTGTGTGTGTGAACGCTGACTGTAGCTGAAGTGTTTGTGTGCGAACGCTGACTGTAGCTGAAGTGTTTGTGTGCGAACGCTGACTGTAGCTGAAGTGTTTGTGTGCGAACGCTGACTGTAGCTGAAGTGTTTGTGTGCGAACGCTGACTGTAGCTGAAGTGTTTGTGTGTGAACGCTGACTGTAGCTGAAGTGTTTGTGTGCGAACGCTGACTGTAGCTGAAGTGTTTGTGTGTGTGAACGCTGACTGTAGCTGAAGTGTTTGTGTGCGAACGCTGACTGTAGCTGTAGTGTTTGTGTGCGAACGCTGACTGTAGTTGAAGTGATTGTGTGCGAATGCTGACTGTAGCTGAAGTGTTTGTGTGTGTGAACGCTGACTGTAGTTGAAGTGATTGTGTGTGAACGCTGACTGTAGCTGAAGTGATTGTGTGCGAATGCTGACTGTAGCTGAAGTGTTTGTGTGTGTGAACACTGACTGTAGCTGAAGTGATTGTGTGTGAACGCTGATTGTAGCTGAAGTGTCTGTGTGTGTGAACACTGACTGTAGCTGAAGTGTTTGTGTGTGTGAACGCTGACTGTAGCTGAAGTGTTTGTGTGTGTGAACACTGACTGTAGTTGAAGTGATTGTGTGTGAACGCTGACTGTAGCTGAAGTGATTGTGTGCGAATGCTGACTGTAGCTGAAGTGTTTGTGTGTGTGAACACTGACTGTAGCTGAAGTGATTGTGTGTGAACGCTGATTGTAGCTGAAGTGTCTGTGTGTGTGAACACTGACTGTAGCTGAAGTGTTTGTGTGTGTGAACGCTGACTGTAGCTGAAGTGATTGTGTGTGTGATGTAGCTGAAGTGTCTGTGTGTGTGAACACTGACTGTAGCTGAAGTGTTTGTGTGTGTGAACACTGACTGTAGCTGAAGTGATTGTGTGTGAACGCTGATTGTAGCTGAAGTGTCTGTGTGTGTGAGCTGAAGTGAAGTTTTGTGTGTGTGAACACTGACTGTAGTGAAGTGTTTGTGTGTGTGAACGCTGACTGTAGCTGAAGTGTTTGTGTGTGTGAACGCTGACTGTAGCTGAAGTGTTTGTGTGCGAACGCTGACTGTAGCTGAAGTGTTTGTGTGCGAACGCTGACTGTAGCTGAAGTGTTTGTGTGCGAACGCTGACTGTAGCTGAAGTGTTTGTGTGCGAACGCTGACTGTAGCTGAAGTGTTTGTGTGTGAACGCTGACTGTAGCTGAAGTGTTTGTGTGCGAACGCTGACTGTAGCTGAAGTGTTTGTGTGTGTGAACGCTGACTGTAGCTGAAGTGTTTGTGTGCGAACGCTGACTGTAGCTGTAGTGTTTGTGTGCGAACGCTGACTGTAGTTGAAGTGATTGTGTGCGAATGCTGACTGTAGCTGAAGTGTTTGTGTGTGTGAACGCTGACTGTAGTTGAAGTGATTGTGTGTGAACGCTGACTGTAGCTGAAGTGATTGTGTGCGAATGCTGACTGTAGCTGAAGTGTTTGTGTGTGTGAACACTGACTGTAGCTGAAGTGATTGTGTGTGAACGCTGATTGTAGCTGAAGTGTCTGTGTGTGTGAACACTGACTGTAGCTGAAGTGTTTGTGTGTGTGAACGCTGACTGTAGCTGAAGTGTTTGTGTGTGTGAACACTGACTGTAGTTGAAGTGATTGTGTGTGAACGCTGACTGTAGCTGAAGTGATTGTGTGCGAATGCTGACTGTAGCTGAAGTGTTTGTGTGTGTGAACACTGACTGTAGCTGAAGTGATTGTGTGTGAACGCTGATTGTAGCTGAAGTGTCTGTGTGTGTGAACACTGACTGTAGCTGAAGTGTTTGTGTGTGTGAACGCTGACTGTAGCTGAAGTGATTGTGTGTGAACGCTGACTGTAGCTGAAGTGATTGTTTGTGAACGCTGACTGTAGCTGAAGTGTTTGTGTGTGAACACTGACTGTAGCTGAAGTGATTGTGTGAACACTGACTGTAGCTGAAGTGTTTGTGTGTGAACGCTGACTGTAGCTGAAGTGATTGTTTGTGAACGCTGACTGTAGCTGAAGTGTTTGTGTGTGAACACTGACTGTAGCTGAAGTGATTGTGTGAACACTGACTGTAGCTGAAGTGTTTGTGTGTGTGAACGCTGACTGTAGCTGAAGTGTTTGTGTGTGTGAACGCTGACTGTAGCTGAAGTGTTTGTGTGTGAACGCTGACTGTAGCTGAAGTGTTTGTGTGAACGCTGACTGTAGTTGAAGTGATTGTGTGTGAACGCTGACTGTAGCTGAAGTGTTTGTGTGTGTGAACGCTGACTGTAGCTGAAGTGTTTGTGTATGAACACTGACTGTAGCTGAAGTGTTTGTGTATGAACGCTGACTGTAGTTGAAGTGATTGTGTGTGAACGCTGACTGTAGCTGAAGTGTTTGTGTGTGTGAACACTGACTGTAGCTGAAGTGTTTGTGTGTGTGAACGCTGACTGTAGCTGAAGTGTTTGTGTGTGTGAACGCTGACTGTAGCTGAAGTGTTTGTGTGTGTGAACGCTGACTGTAGCTGAAGTGTTTGTGTGTGTGAACGCTGACTGTAGCTGAAGTGTTTGTGTGTGTGAACACTGACTGTAGCTGAAGTGTTTGTGTGTGTGAACGCTGACTGTAGCTGAAGTGATTGTGTGTGAATGCTGACTGTACCTGAAGTGTTTGTGTGTGAACGCTGACTGTAGCTGAAGTGTTTGTGTGTGAACGCTGACTGTAGCTGAAGTGTTTGTGTGAACGCTGACTGTAGCTGAAGTGTTTGTGTGTGTGAACACTGACTGTAGCTGAAGTGTTTGTGTGTGTGAACACTGACTGTAGCTGAAGTGTTTGTGTGTGAACGCTGACTGTAGCTGAAGTGTTTGTGTGTGTGAACGCTGACTGTAGCTGAAGTGTTTGTGTGCGAACGCTGACTGTAGCTGAAGTGTTTGTGTGCGAACGCTGACTGTAGCTGAAGTGTTTGTGTGTGTGAACGCTGACTGTAGCTGAAGTGTTTGTGTGTGTGAACGCTGACTGTAGCTGAAGTGTTTGTGTGTGAACGCTGACTGTAGCTGAAGTGTTTGTGTGCGAACGCTGACTGTAGCTGAAGTGTTTGTGTGCGAACGCTGACTGTAGCTGAAGTGTTTGTGTGCGAACGCTGACTGTAGCTGAAGTGTTTGTGTGTGTGAACGCTGACTGTAGCTGAAGTGTTTGTGTGCGAACGCTGACTGTAGCTGAAGTGTTTGTGTGCGAACGCTGACTGTAGCTGAAGTGTTTGTGTGCGAACGCTGACTGTAGCTGAAGTGATTGTGTGCGAACGCTGACTGTAGCTGAAGTGTTTGTGTGCGAACGCTGACTGTAGCTGAAGTGTTTGTGTGTGTGAACGCTGACTGTAGCTGAAGTGTTTGTGTGCGAACGCTGACTGTAGCTGAAGTGTTTGTGTGCGAACGCTGACTGTAGCTGAAGTGTTTGTGTGCGAACGCTGACTGTAGCTGAAGTGTTTGTGTGTGAACGCTGACTGTAGCTGAAGTGTTTGTGTGTGTGAACGCTGACTGTAGCTGAAGTGTTTGTGTGCGAACGCTGACTGTAGCTGAAGTGTTTGTGTGCGAACGCTGACTGTAGTTGAAGTGATTGTGTGCGAATGCTGACTGTAGCTGAAGTGTTTGTGTGTGTGAACGCTGACTGTAGTTGAAGTGATTGTGTGTGAACGCTGACTGTAGCTGAAGTGTTTGTGTGTGTGAACGCTGACTGTAGCTGAAGTGTTTGTGTGTGTGAACACTGACTGTAGTTGAAGTGTTTGTGTGTGTGAACGCTGACTGTAGCTGAAGTGTTTGTGTGTGTGAACGCTGACTGTAGCTGAAGTGTTTGTGTGCGAACGCTGACTGTAGCTGAAGTGTTTGTGTGCGAACGCTGACTGTAGCTGAAGTGTTTGTGTGCGAACGCTGACTGTAGCTGAAGTGTTTGTGTGCGAACGCTGACTGTAGCTGAAGTGTTTGTGTGTGAACGCTGACTGTAGCTGAAGTGTTTGTGTGCGAACGCTGACTGTAGCTGAAGTGTTTGTGTGTGTGAACGCTGACTGTAGCTGAAGTGTTTGTGTGCGAACGCTGACTGTAGCTGTAGTGTTTGTGTGCGAACGCTGACTGTAGTTGAAGTGATTGTGTGCGAATGCTGACTGTAGCTGAAGTGTTTGTGTGTGTGAACGCTGACTGTAGTTGAAGTGATTGTGTGTGAACGCTGACTGTAGCTGAAGTGATTGTGTGCGAATGCTGACTGTAGCTGAAGTGTTTGTGTGTGTGAACACTGACTGTAGCTGAAGTGATTGTGTGTGAACGCTGATTGTAGCTGAAGTGTCTGTGTGTGTGAACACTGACTGTAGCTGAAGTGTTTGTGTGTGTGAACGCTGACTGTAGCTGAAGTGTTTGTGTGTGTGAACACTGACTGTAGTTGAAGTGATTGTGTGTGAACGCTGACTGTAGCTGAAGTGATTGTGTGCGAATGCTGACTGTAGCTGAAGTGTTTGTGTGTGTGAACACTGACTGTAGCTGAAGTGATTGTGTGTGAACGCTGATTGTAGCTGAAGTGTCTGTGTGTGTGAACACTGACTGTAGCTGAAGTGTTTGTGTGTGTGAACGCTGACTGTAGCTGAAGTGATTGTGTGTGAACGCTGATTGTAGCTGAAGTGTCTGTGTGTGTGAACACTGACTGTAGCTGAAGTGTTTGTGTGTGTGAACACTGACTGTAGCTGAAGTGATTGTGTGTGAACGCTGATTGTAGCTGAAGTGTCTGTGTGTGTGAACGCTGACTGTAGCTGAAGTGTTTGTGTGTGTGAACACTGACTGTAGTTGAAGTGTTTGTGTGTGTGAACGCTGACTGTAGCTGAAGTGTTTGTGTGTGTGAACGCTGACTGTAGCTGAAGTGTTTGTGTGCGAACGCTGACTGTAGCTGAAGTGTTTGTGTGCGAACGCTGACTGTAGCTGAAGTGTTTGTGTGCGAACGCTGACTGTAGCTGAAGTGTTTGTGTGCGAACGCTGACTGTAGCTGAAGTGTTTGTGTGTGAACGCTGACTGTAGCTGAAGTGTTTGTGTGCGAACGCTGACTGTAGCTGAAGTGTTTGTGTGTGTGAACGCTGACTGTAGCTGAAGTGTTTGTGTGCGAACGCTGACTGTAGCTGTAGTGTTTGTGTGCGAACGCTGACTGTAGTTGAAGTGATTGTGTGCGAATGCTGACTGTAGCTGAAGTGTTTGTGTGTGTGAACGCTGACTGTAGTTGAAGTGATTGTGTGTGAACGCTGACTGTAGCTGAAGTGATTGTGTGCGAATGCTGACTGTAGCTGAAGTGTTTGTGTGTGTGAACACTGACTGTAGCTGAAGTGATTGTGTGTGTGAACGCTGATTGTAGCTGAAGTGTCTGTGTGTGTGAACACTGACTGTAGCTGAAGTGTTTGTGTGTGTGAACGCTGACTGTAGCTGAAGTGTTTGTGTGTGTGAACACTGACTGTAGTTGAAGTGATTGTGTGTGAACGCTGACTGTAGCTGAAGTGATTGTGTGCGAATGCTGACTGTAGCTGAAGTGTTTGTGTGTGTGAACACTGACTGTAGCTGAAGTGATTGTGTGTGAACGCTGATTGTAGCTGAAGTGTCTGTGTGTGTGAACACTGACTGTAGCTGAAGTGTTTGTGTGTGTGAACGCTGACTGTAGCTGAAGTGATTGTGTGTGAACGCTGATTGTAGCTGAAGTGTCTGTGTGTGTGAACACTGACTGTAGCTGAAGTGTTTGTGTGTGTGAACACTGACTGTAGCTGAAGTGATTGTGTGTGAACGCTGATTGTAGCTGAAGTGTCTGTGTGTGTGAACACTGACTGTAGCTGAAGTGTTTGTGTGTGAACGCTGACTGTAGCTGAAGTGTTTGTGTGTGAACGCTGACTGTAGCTGAAGTGTTTGTGTGCGAACGCTGACTGTAGCTGAAGTGTTTGTGTGCGAACGCTGACTGTAGCTGAAGTGTTTGTGTGCGAACGCTGACTGTAGCTGAAGTGTTTGTGTGCGAACGCTGACTGTAGCTGAAGTGTTTGTGTGCGAACGCTGACTGTAGCTGAAGTGTTTGTGTGCGAACGCTGACTGTAGCTGAAGTGTTTGTGTGTGTGAACACCGACTGTAGCTGAAGTGTTTGTGTGTGAACGCCGACTGTAGCTGAAGTGTTTGTGTGTGAACGCTGACTGTAGCTGAAGTGTTTGTGTGCGAACACTGACTGTAGCTGAAGTGTTTGTGTGCGAACGCTGACTGTAGCTGAAGTGTTTGTGTGCGAACGCTGACTGTAGCTGAAGTGTTTGTGTGCGAACGCTGACTGTAGCTGAAGTGTTTGTGTGCGAACGCTGACTGTAGCTGAAGTGTTTGTGTGTGTGAACGCTGACTGTAGCTGAAGTGTTTGTGTGCGAACGCTGACTGTAGCTGAAGTGTTTGTGTGCGAACGCTGACTGTAGTTGAAGTGATTGTGTGCGAATGCTGACTGTAGCTGAAGTGTTTGTGTGTGTGAACGCTGACTGTAGTTGAAGTGATTGTGTGTGAACGCTGACTGTAGCTGAAGTGTTTGTGTGTGTGAACGCTGACTGTAGCTGAAGTGTTTGTGTGTGTGAACACTGACTGTAGTTGAAGTGTTTGTGTGTGAACACTGACTGTAGTTGAAGTGATTGTGTGTGAACGCTGACTGTAGCTGAAGTGATTGTGTGCGAATGCTGACTGTAGCTGAAGTGTTTGTGTGTGTGAACACTGACTGTAGCTGAAGTGATTGTGTGTGAACGCTGATTGTAGCTGAAGTGTCTGTGTGTGTGAACACTGACTGTAGCTGAAGTGTTTGTGTGTGTGAACGCTGACTGTAGCTGAAGTGATTGTGTGTGAACGCTGATTGTAGCTGAAGTGTCTGTGTGTGTGAACACTGACTGTAGCTGAAGTGTTTGTGTGTGTGAACACTGACTGTAGCTGAAGTGATTGTGTGTGAACGCTGATTGTAGCTGAAGTGTCTGTGTGTGTGAACACTGACTGTAGCTGAAGTGTTTGTGTGTGTGAACACCGACTGTAGCTGAAGTGTTTGTGTGTGAACGCTGACTGTAGCTGAAGTGTTTGTGTGTGAACACCGACTGTAGCTGAAGTGTTTGTGTGTGAACGCTGACTGTAGCTGAAGTGTTTGTGTGTGAACGCTGACTGTAGCTGAAGTGTTTGTGTGTGTGAACACTGACTGTAGCTGAAGTGTTTGTGTGTGAACGCTGACTGTAGCTGAAGTGTTTGTGTGTGTGAACACTGACTGTAGCTGAAGTGTTTGTGTGTGAACGCTGACTGTAGCTGAAGTGTTTGTGTGTGTGAACACTGACTGTAGCTGAAGTGTTTGTGTGTGAACGCTGACTGTAGCTGAAGTGTTTGTGTGTGTGAACACTGACTGTAGCTGAAGTGTTTGTGTGTGTGAACACTGACTGTAGCTGAAGTGTTTGTGTGTGAACGCTGACTGTAGCTGAAGTGTTTGTGTGTGTGAACACTGACTGTAGCTGAAGTGTTTGTGTGTGAACACTGACTGTAGCTGAAGTGTTTGTGTGTGTGAACACTGACTGTAGCTGAAGTGTTTGTGTGTGAACACTGACTGTAGCTGAAGTGTTTGTGTGTGTGAACGCTGATTGTAGCTGAAGTGATTGTGTGTGAATGCTGACTGTAACTGAAGTGTGCACAGAAGAGTCAGAGCTGAAAGCAGCTGAAGTGAGAGTGTTAGCAGATTTGAAGATCATGAGACTGATGTCAGATGATAAAACTGGACAGGGAGTCAACAGTTCGTGGATGTGAACTATTTTCCAAAGTCGTCCATCATCTTGCGGTTGCTGTCGGCCTGCTGGGCGATCTGCTCGGCTCGGGCCATCTCCAGGACCTCCCTGAGCAGGTGGAAAGTCAGATCCAGAGAGATGGGGGGCTCCTCAGACCTCTTCCCCTTCTCCCTGGCCTCCTCCTCCACCTCCACCTCCTGTTCCCGCTGGTGCTCTGCCCAGGCCTGCAGGAGGCGCTGTGTGAGCTGCAGCACAGCCCGGTTTGCCATCGAGTAGGAGGAAGAGGAGGAGAGGAGGTCTGGAGCCGCAGCAGAAGAGAATCCTCCACCTCCACCCAGACGGAGGGAGAACTCCTCCCCCAGGTGGAGCAGCAGTGGTCGGGGGAGGAGCGGGCGGCGGCCGGTGGGGGCGTCGCCGGGTCGACAGTCAGCAGAGCGAGGGAGGAAAGCATTGAGCAGAGCCATGACCCACAACAACACATTCAGCTTCATCTCCACTCACAGATCCAACCTGAGGACAAACAAGAGGCTTCATAAGACGTCTGTGAGGACGATCTGTGGAATTAGAAAACCCAGAGATACTTGAGAGACTTTGCTGTAATCTGATAACATTGTGTTCACACCGGGCGCCAAGAAAACAATTCATACGAGGGAATTACATGTAAAGTCAAAGTAAAGACGGGAATAGACGCAAATTCCCGCAATGGACATGCTGTGAATGATGCCAAGTACGTGACTTAAGTGGTGCGAATGAAGCGAGCAGCGTGAATTCCTGTCATATGCTTATTCACAAGAGTTGAAAAATCTGAACTTCAGTGACCAAATTGCACCATAATAGCCAATCAGCGTTGAGATCCCCTGGGGATGTATGACACTGAGGAAATGCTGGCAGAAGTTCATTCATCGTTTCAGCGATTTCATGTGAGTGTGACATGAGTTATTTGCACAGCGAGTCAACACAAAATATTCTGGTGTTCAAATTCACACAAGAAACGCTACATGAAAATCATGTTTGGTGTGAACGCAACATCACATACATAAATAGATAATAATGATATCTTACCCAACTTATTATAGTTATACAGTATCTCTACCATAACCTTCTGGGAAAATTTTGTCACAGTGCAGCCTGATGTCGTGCACTGTTCATACGTTTTACAACGAAAAGTAAGGGCTCAAAATTTGTACATATCCCACGTAATGATAAGCCAGTAGTTTGTGCAGAGCCCATGTATATTGGAAGCCTGTGATCATGTGACTAAGATTAAAGCAGGAAGCAGCCATGTTGGGTAAAACACAGGACTTTCCCTCAGGACACCGCTGTGCAAAACCGTGTGAACTTTGAGATGTTTTAAGGTGCATCGTCACCATGTTTGTTGCCCTAAATGTAACCATGGCAACCTCACATACCTAACCTATATTAGAGACAGACAGAGATTTGTGGAGTTTGTGTATCTCCAGAGGCCTCGTTTATAAAAGAGTGCTTAGGATTCATACTAAAAGTCGATGTGCGCCAAAGAACTGAAAATGGCATGCACCAAAAACATAAAACCATGCGCACGCACACTTGCACGCAATGTTCTCTTAATAAATCACAGACCTCCTGGAGTTGTGTGCACCCAGATCCACCTCATATTCCGCCCTCTACACGCCCTAGTTCAACCATAAATGGTCATGCAAATCACCTCATGAATGCGATCTGCATATAAATAAGCTGGCATACGAGTGTTCTCTCGTTGTGAGTCACGGCGACAGGTGTGAAACGAACCAAAAAAAGGAATTTCTCCGAGACTGAGCTCGAGACCCTTTAACGGGAGGTGGAGGACTGAAGAAAGATTTTATTTGGAGGCCACAGCAGCGGGATCACTAATAAAAGAAAGCAAAAAAAGTGGCAACACATCAACGCTGCTGATGCTGTCAGCTGTGTCTGTGGGACTGCACGGACAGTGACAGAGAAATAAAAAGTGGTCTGATCTGAAGGTAGACCAAATATTTCTACTCCTTTACCAACATGTAGTTAATGTGTTGCTTTTAAATTTGAGGATGTTTGACACTGATGTGCGACATAAAGAATCACATTTATTAAAGATGGAGGTAAAAAGGAGGATGTGCCAGTGCCATCTTGCGCAATTACGCACGAGGGTCAGCGCAGTATTTATATGCTTATGGCAATCAGTCTGATCACACACCCGGCCTGAATTACAGCGTGAACCAGTGGTATCCCTGTCCCAAAATACAACGTGTAATTTGAAATACAATGCAAAGATGAAAGTGTAATAGGCGAACACGTTTCTTCATGCCGGTTTTGTCATGAACAGCACGTCTAAGTAGGGCTGATGAAATGAGTGTAACGCTTGTGCTTAATGGCTGTATTCGAGACACAATAAATGCACTGGAAATATCTAGCTAAATAAATAAATATATTCCATGCAGTTGCGGCATCCTCTCCCCCTCCTGTGCTCACAGAGTGGACAATGAGACGTTAGAGGCAGTGCAGATTAAATACGTACTTAGAAAGAATTTCAATTCAGGATTTGAGTTTGTTTTACAACGTTTTTATGAAACAATTATCACTCACTCCAAGCGCAAAATAAGGCTGCTGGATTTAATTTCAATGATAACGTGGATCTAAGGTGGACATAGCGTGACATTAAATTTGTGTGAGACATCAATAAAAATCTGACTCCACTTCTCCACCTCGCCGTCTGCGTCGCCACTTCCCAGTGTCTCCAAAATGTGCACACACATGACTCAGAGTTTGCTTACAGGTGAGCACATTCTCCCGCCAAGTTTATTTTTATAAATCACAACCTTTGCGTGGTAAGTGGCGTGCGCCACTTTCAAGCCCCGTTTTGTTGCGTAAGCAAGCTTTATAAATGAGGCCCCAGATCATTTTGCAAAAATGTTTTGCTGACTTCACTAATCTTTGTTGTTGTTGTTAAATATTTATGTATTATTCTGTTTTTAAATAGTAACTTTTTTTGACATTAATATTTTTCGCATCTGTCCATTTGTCTTTCAGTAAAAAATGATATAACAGATTTATTTTGTATTTTAGAGATTATTTTGTTTATAACTCACATTTCCATATAAACACAGGCTCAGTATCTTCATCTTCACTCATCTTCCTCTGTATAAAAC
Source organism: Cromileptes altivelis (assembly GCA_013133815.1). Classification (NCBI taxonomy): domain Eukaryota; kingdom Metazoa; phylum Chordata; class Actinopteri; order Perciformes; family Serranidae; genus Cromileptes; species Cromileptes altivelis. The sequence continues at coordinate 41,718,414 of CM023144.1, read as the reverse complement.
ATCCTGTGGTCAGTTTCTAATAAATATCTTAGAGTTATTTTATGGAATAAAAATATTCGTTTACTGGATTCTTCTTTGTGTAAAAACAGGCGTGTCAGATCAATAAAGTTTCATCTCAACAGTTTTAAATCATATCAGGCTGTGTAGATAATTAATGTTTAAACTGAGATTATAAAGTATTCACTTACCTGGTCGTCCTGCAGAGCTGCTGTCCTTCTGTCCCTCTGTCCGTCTGTCTGACTGTCTGTCTGTCTGTCTGTCTGTCTTCATCCACCTCAGCTCTGTTGCGTCTCTTCAGTCAAACTGAAACACTGGAACTGTTTCTACATCTTATATCAGTGAGAGCGTCGGGGGGGGAGGAGCTCTGCACGCCTCCATGTGAATGGGACTGATGATGATCATCTTCGACACCATCATCATCATCGACACACGTCATTGGCGCATATTCAAACTTTCTCTGATGATGTCACACTGCAGACGGGAGCTGACTTCCTTTTTGCTGGAAGCAGGTGGGTGACTTCCATGATGATGATGATGATGATGAAGAAGAAGATGAAGTGACCTTTCTCAGCTCGACTGCAGACGGACTCTTTGACCTTCATCTCCAGCAGAGAGAGGAAACACTGTGACACTCAGTAGGAAGTTCATAGGTCTGTGACTCTGAAGGTGTCTCCGCTGCTGTCCGTCCAACTCTGACTTGTAACGTCCCAAAATTCACCACCACAGAAGAAGAGAGGAGCGTGACATCACTGTCAGCTGTATCATGGTCAAAACCTCTCACCTGCTGACAAAATCACAAGAGACTCGACTCCACCCTGTTGGTACTGCCCACCTCCTGAGGTGATCTAAGCCCACCTCGAACCTCAGCCCCTCCTCCCTCTCCTTCCCTCCAAAACCACCAGACAAAGAAAGTACCCTCCTGTTCTGTTATGGTAAACTGTGGATGCATAAATGTGAAGAAATCATCCACCACCCTTTGTGTTTAAATGTGCACGCCACACTGGATGCTCCCCTGAACCACCACCACATACAGCCTAGTTTTGTCAATTATCATCCAGCCAGTGAGACCGTCAGTGACATCAGGCGAGTCCGTCAGTGAGATAAGGCGAGTCCGTCAGTGAGATCAGGCGAGTCCCTCAGTGAGATCAGGCGAGTCCCTCAGTGTCTGACTCCAACATCCACTGACAAAGCGGCAGTATTTGATGAGTGTGGCTGTTGCCGGCAGCGTCAGGATAGCTGCCGCTCAGTGTGAGAATCATATCAGTGTGAAAGGTGCCTCTGTGTGTCGGTGTCTGACGGAGGTCACTGAGGATGTGGGGGTGTTTGAGAAGTTGGGAGTGAGAACGAGCTGAGTCCTCTGTTCAACACCTGATGCAGACGATCTGATATCTGACATCATAAATCAGTCGTACGGTCTCATTTGTTTCTGAATGTTTAAACATGTTTTACGTCAGACGTCAAACTGAACCGCAGCGTTCCCTAAAAACCTGATCTGTGATAGGTCAGCTTCACGACGTCCGGTGAGCCAAGGTTACTGTTGGTATGTATGTTGGACCACTCCTTTCATTTAAAATGTAATAAATCTACTTCTTGTTCATCAGCCCTTAAATCCACCTTAATTAAATCAATAATCAATTAAGTGAATCAACATCTCATTATGAGGTTAAAAAAGTCATGATTAAATTTATTCTGTTGTTTTGGACATGGTGAGACATGAAGACGAGCTGAGTGACAGTCTGAAAATATCACAACTTTGACTCTAAACTGTTTCTGACTGAACTCTTGACTCGTCGATTGATTTGAAACCGTCTCCATAAATAGATGAGAGCAAAGGAAATGAAAGGAAAGAGCAAACTGAAAATAACATCAGTCTGATCCAAGTGTTTTATAAACCGAAGTCGACTCGTTGACTTCCCTCGGACGCAGAAATAAACAGAATAGAATAAAAGGCTGAGGCGTGTGGACAGTCGCAGGTTTGTTTAAAGGTCGATGTGTCGCCACGCTGCAGATCTGAGGTGTGTTCTGTGTCTCTGCTGTGACCTTTGACCTCTCAGTGTTTACACATCTTCCTCCGTCTGTAACCTGACTCTTCAGATGACTTTTAATTTGAAAAACCAAACAGCTTCATTTAGTTTGTGCTAATGAACTTCCTGTACACACTCTGAATAACTAAACATGTCATTTGTCTTTAATTCTCCGACAGAGACCGATCAGATCTGAACCTGAACCACCACATTCTGACCAGTCTGACCAGTCTGACCTGGACTGGATGAACACAGAGTCTCTTTTTCAGATCTGTGAAACTTATATTTTGCTGTTTGAACACATCTGATTTATTTCTGCAGGTCATCAGTTTATGAAACATTCAAACTCATGAAATTTTGTGTTCATTGACAAATCAAATTATTTTATTATTTTTGTGTGTGTGTTTAACTCACTCCCGTTTTGTGCACTGGCCTGAGTGTGTCTTTGCCTAAAACTTCCCCGGCTTGGTAGAAATGACCTTGTCTCTGTGTCCCGTCGTGTCAAATTGATAAAAATGGCCGTCTGAAATGGCACAGTTCATATGGACTTTTTATTAGAATTTAATAGTAAGACGAGATTTATTTTTCATAAACTTTAAAATGAGGACATTTCATCTGAAGAGAGGGAAGAATGTCAGATACGATTTATTATCCTGAGGACGGATCCAGTACAGTACATTGTTTACATGTTTTAATTTGCTCTTTTTGTTAAATTTGGAACTATTTAATATCGCATACCGTATGTGCAGGTTAATGAGAGCTATGGATAAGTTTGTCAGAGTGATGTATGTAAGAGGTGCGATGCCACTGTCGTTGACAATGTTCAGTTGTCCTACGTTCTTTTTCAGACATTAAAGTGGATCATGTGACACAGAGAGAAGTTGTCCCGTGCTCTTCCTCCACCCACAGACCTCTGCTGGTTCATTCAAGTTAATTCATGTTTACACGTAAGACAGGACAGAAACCTGCCCAACAGTATTTATATTATTAAAATATCCCATAATATTACTGTTCAAAATGGCTGCTGTGGCCTTCATCTCCATGGACAGAAGTCTTCCTCAGCACACAGACAGTCAGTCCCACCTGCATCTGTTTCAGTTTCAGTCATTCTGTTGATGGTGTTGAATGCTGCAGTGAGTCAGAGGCTGCAGAACACAGCTGGATGCAAAGATTTGTTTTCTCTAACTGACCGTACGAAGCCCCGGAACATTGTGACGTCATTGTGTTTTGATAAATACAGATGTTAAGATGTGACTTGTAAACTTGGCTACGTGGTGACTTGTTGGACTGGTTTTATTTAACAAACCTTCAGGCGTGCAGTCAAAAGTTATTATTCTGTGTTCTCAACATTAAGCCAGTGAGTGCTGAGTTTGTCCAGGAGGTGTAGCCGTACGTAGCTGTTCAAGATGGCGGACCTTTTCATGCATGTGTGACTCACATAAACATGACTGACACCGTGTACTGACACGGCTGTTGAACATGGTGCGTCATCTTATTTAATTATATTTAACTTCCTCCCTGAGTCGATGTTACTTTCTTTATTCTTGTTTTGTTTCATGGAGGTGGACAGTTGTTTGACTCTGTATGTTTAACAAAGGAACGACCTCTGTGAGATGTTGTTTGTTCTTGTATGTTCGACTAATGTTTGATAAAAACAGAATAAGGTGTGTCATACCCCCGGAAGTGATGTCATAGCCACAGATTTATTTATGTATTTTTTTTTAGATTACAGAGTGGAGGTATACATGTCACATGTCAAGATATAAATGATGAAGCTTAAGCAGAATTTATATGTGTGGTGGTGTGTCTGTGTCACTCTGCAGTTACACCTCCTAAACACTAGGCAGCAGCAGAGGTTTCTGTGAAGTGCTGTAAAGTTTAGTTGATTCAAAACACACACTAAACACACACACTAAACACACACTAGCCTCGCAGCTAGCAGAGATTTGCTCTGCTCATATTTCAGCCAGGATAAATCACACACAGTGTGTGGAGGCTTTATTGTCTTCACAATTTATTGTTTCTTATCTGTGAAATTAAAGTAAATCAAAGCTTTGTTTCCACTGAGGGAAATGGTTTCAGCTCACAGAGACAGACAGGAGGTCTGCGTGTCCCACTTTATCAGGTTGATCCTGTTTTCAAAGAATAAGTCTGTGTGTATGACTTTTGATTAATGATGAGAATTCTGTCCTTTTAAACCCTCATCAATATATTTTTTTTTTAATAAAAATCATTCATCCATTAACCACACCCTTAAAATCGAATTAAAATCCCTTAGTGACACTTTAACATGAGACACATGACTTTTATTCTGAAATGCGGAGGCGGAAGTACTGAGTCGTGTCCTGTCGTTTCAACTTGACGTCACAGTATTTTGATCCCGGTGAGCAGCTCGTGCGGATCATTTCACATCGGCTCTGCAGAGATGGCGGGAAGGGACCGGGTCGTTCACCTGCTCAGACAGCTCGAGCGCGCGGCGTAAGTTTGACGCACACACCTGACACCTGAGCTTTAAACCTGAGGTCACCTGAAAACACACGTAAACAACCCGCGGTGACGTAACAGCCTGCAGAAGCTCCCATGTGTTCTTCTTCTGTGTGGAGGGGAGGAGGTGGCGCCAGACTCCGTTCAGAAATCTGCTGTTTTAAAATGTCTTCAGGTTAAAGTTCCGGTTCCGCTCGGCTCAGAGTTCAGATCAGGTCAGTTTCCACATCAGGTCCGAGTCTCTGATGATTCGGCTCAAAGTCTGGCTCTCTGTAGGACTTCATTTCTGCTTTTAAACAGGTCTCTACAAAGTCTCCTAGTCTCCCGACCTGTACATGTGTCAGGTCTTTACAAAGTCTCCTAGTCTCCCGACCTGAACATGTGTCAGGTCTTTACAAAGTCTCCTAGTCTCCCGACCTGAACATGTGTCAGGTCTCTACAAAGTCTCCTAGTCTCCCGACCTGAACATGTGTCAGGTCTTTACAAAGTCTCCTAGTCTCCCGACCTGAACATGTGTCAGGTCTCTACAAAGTCTCCTAGTCTCCCGACCTGAACATGTGTCAGGTCTCTACAAAGTCTCCTAGTCTCCCGACCTGAACATGTGTCAGGTCTCTACAAAGTCTCCTAGTCTCCCGACCTGAACATGTGTCAGGTCTCTACAAAGTCTCCTAGTCTCCCGACCTGAACATGTGTCAGGTCTTTACAAAGTCTCCTAGTCTCCCGACCTGAACATGTGTCAGGTCTCTACAAAGTCTCCTAGTCTCCCGACCTGTACATGTGTCAGGTCTCTACAAAGTCTCCTAGTCTCCCGACCTGAACATGTGTCAGGTCTCTACAAAGTCTCCTAGTCTCCCGACCTGAACATGTGTCAGGTCTCTACAAAGTCTCCTAGTCTCCCGACCTGAACATGTGTCAGGTCTTTACAAAGTCTCCTAGTCTCCCGACCTGAACATGTGTCAGGTCTCTACAAAGTCTCCTAGTCTCCCGACCTGTACATGTGTCAGGTCTCTACAAAGTCTCCTAGTCTCCCGACCTGTACATGTGTCAGGTCTTTACAAAGTCTCCTAGTCTCCCGACCTGAACATGTGTCAGGTCTTTACAAAGTCTCCTAGTCTCCCGACCTGAACATGTGTCAGGTCTCTACAAAGTCTCCTAGTCTCCCGACCTGAACATGTGTCAGGTCTCTACAAAGTCTCCTAGTCTCCCGACCTGAACATGTGTCAGGTCTTTACAAAGTCTCCTAGTCTCCCGACCTGAACATGTGTCAGGTCTCTACAAAGTCTCCTAGTCTCCCGACCTGAACATGTGTCAGGTCTCTACAAAGTCTCCTAGTCTCCCGACCTGAACATGTGTCAGGTCTCTACAAAGTCTCCTAGTCTCCCGACCTGAACATGTGTCAGGTCTCTACAAAGTCTCCTAGTCTCCCGACCTGAACATGTGTCAGGTCTCTACAAAGTCTCCTAGTCTCCCGACCTGAACATGTGTCAGGTCTCTACAAAGTCTCCTAGTCTCCCGACCTGTACATGTGTCAGGTCTCTACAAAGTCTCCTAGTCTCCCGACCTGAACATGTGTCAGGTCTCTACAAAGTCTCCTAGTCTCCCGACCTGAACATGTGTCAGGTCTCTACAAAGTCTCCTAGTCTCCCGACCTGAACATGTGTCAGGTCTTTACAAAGTCTCCTAGTCTCCCGACCTGAACATGTGTCAGGTCTCTACAAAGTCTCCTAGTCTCCCGACCTGTACATGTGTCAGGTCTCTACAAAGTCTCCTAGTCTCCCGACCTGTACATGTGTCAGGTCTTTACAAAGTCTCCTAGTCTCCCGACCTGAACATGTGTCAGGTCTTTACAAAGTCTCCTAGTCTCCCGACCTGAACATGTGTCAGGTCTCTACAAAGTCTCCTAGTCTCCCGACCTGAACATGTGTCAGGTCTTTACAAAGTCTCCTAGTCTCCCGACCTGAACATGTGTCAGGTCTCTACAAAGTCTCCTAGTCTCCCGACCTGAACATGTGTCAGGTCTCTACAAAGTCTCCTAGTCTCCCGACCTGAACATGTGTCAGGTCTCTACAAAGTCTCCTAGTCTCCCGACCTGAACATGTGTCAGGTCTCTACAAAGTCTCCTAGTCTCCCGACCTGAACATGTGTCAGGTCTTTACAAAGTCTCCTAGTCTCCCGACCTGAACATGTGTCAGGTCTCTACAAAGTCTCCTAGTCTCCCGACCTGAACATGTGTCAGGTCTCTACAAAGTCTCCTAGTCTCCCGACCTGAACATGTGTCAGGTCTCTACAAAGTCTCCTAGTCTCCCGACCTGAACATGTGTCAGATCTCTACTTCAGTAACAGCAGACAGGACCTGATCAGTGTTGGCTGAGCTGTCCGTCCCATCCTTGTGAACAAGATGTCTCAGGAACGACTGCAGGTCATTTCAATGATGAAATGATTAGAATTTGGTGGTCAAAGGTCACCGTGACCTTGTCTTTCTCGTTCTCATGAACATGATACCTTGAGAGATTTTCTTCAAATTTGGCACAAACGTCCACTCGGACTGAAGAATGAGCTGATTAGAATTTGGTGGTTGAAAATCAAAACTCACTTTGACCTTTGACAGTTACATCGGTCTCATTCTCATTAAGGCAGTATCCCCTGAAGGAGTTTCCTCGAATTTGGCACAAACATTTACTTGGACTCAACAATGAACTGATTGGTTTTCACTGGTCAAAGTTCAAAGGTGTGCTCTGAGCATGCTCTGTGTGACCATTCACTGTGACCTTGCATCTGTCTTGTTCTAATGACCACTATATATCAAAAACACCTAAAGGTAATTTCATCAAATTTGGCACAAACATCCGCCTGGACTGAAGAATAAACTGATAAGAATTTGGCAGTCAAAGGTCAAAGGTCAGTGTGACCTCACAGAACATGTTTTTGTCCATAACTGAAGAATTCATTCACTAATTCTGACCAAACCTGACACAAATGTCTAACAGGATGAAATAATGAAGGTCAAAAGGTCAAACTAACTGGCCTTAAAGGGATAGTGCAAAAAGTAGTAGAAAGAGTAGAAAATTCAGCCATTATCTACTCACCCATATGCCGAGGGAGGCTCAGGTGAAGTTTTAGAGTCCTCACATCACTTGCAGAGATCCAAGGGGAGAGGAGGTAGCAACACAACTCCACCTAATGGAGGCTGACGGCGCCCCAGATTCAAACGTCCAAAAACACATAATTGAAACCACAAAATATCTCCATACTGCTCGTCCGTAGTGATCCAAGTGTCCTGAAGCCCCGACATAAAAAGTTGTTTGGAAAAACCTCATTTGAACTCTGTTTTTAGCCTCATTGTAGCCTGTAGCTCTGACTGCCTCTCTGGACACCGCGCTCACGTGTGCGCTTGCACGAGACCGTGAGACATGGGCACCACCTTCATGTGTGTTCACGTGCTTTCGCTGGTCTCGCACGCAAGCACGCACACGTGAGCTCGCTGAAGTATGGAGATATTTTGTGGTTTCAATGATGTGTTTTTGGACGTTTGAATCTGGGGCGCCGTCAGCCTCCATTAGGTGGAGTTGTGTTGCTACCTCCTCTCCCCTTGGATCTCTGCAAGTGATGTGAGGACTCTAAAACTTCACCTGAGCCTCCCTCGGCATATGGGTGAGTAGATAATGGCTGAATTTACATTTTTGGGTGCACTATCCCTTTAAGGTGAAGGAGGCTGCCTCAGGTGTGTCTTTAGTTTTTCATCCTGTGTTTAACATCAAAGATTAAATTGAAACCATCTGTGCAGAACAACAACCATCAGACTCTGAACAGAGACGATGGTTGTTGGAGTTTATTCACTGACAGAATGTCGTCAGTTTGAGGATGAAGTTTTAAAGGTTCCCTTCATTCAGAGACGACGTACTGACGGTGGATTAGAACAATGAACTGTGCACAGGTTTGACTGGAGTTCTGCTCTGTGTGAACAGGTGCAGATGTCCTGCTCACTCCAACACCTTCCACCAAGGTAACACACACACACACACACACACACATGGTGGGTTTATCAATAAGTAACTTCTGCTGATCGGCCAGTGTTATTGATTGACGGACTGAAAACCTTTACTCAGGACAACACAGAGGCAGTTTTGTTTCTCTGAACTGATATTGATCACCACATGTTTCAATCATCAAAACCCAGATTGTGATTGATCTGGATCAATAACTGATATCTTCTATCCGTCCATCAATAATCTGCTGGTTATATAATTATTGTTATTATTCTCCTGCAGGTGCCGGAGCTGCGACCTGCACCGTCCGTAAGACTGACTATGCCTTCGAGGTAACTCAACAAATGGTTCATAGCAACTCGTTGGCAGCAGTGAAGTCACAGCACAGATCAAACATTCAGCTCATTAATATTTCATATATATTTTATTTGTCAGTGTCTCAGATGTCAGAACGATGGAGTTGTCTGGTGTCTAAAGGTTTTCTGAGAATATAGTGAAAAATAAAAATAATGTAAACTTTAAATGGAATATTTTAAACTTTATCATATTTCAAACATTCCGGCTTCATGACGGAGTTAAACAGTCTACTGTAGAGCTTCTGTTAAAAGGTCCCAGTTAAAGGCCTGGTCTCTGATGTGAGGCTGGTGTGACCACACACTCTGACAAATTAAGCCCCGTCTCCACCAAACCCTTTCAGTCCAGCACCTTTGGAACCAGCAGTAAGCCTTCAGACATGGTCCCTAGACCCTGGGTGTGTTCAGACAGTCCTCTTAAATGTGGGCGGGGTTGTTGTCACTCACTGCTCCGTCCAGCACTCGCTGTATTTCCTCATCAGCGGTGACACAGATGGAAGTCTGCACCTGGTTTATCGTCCACAGAACGAGGCTGCACGCCCACATTTTCACAACAAAATACAACAGGCTGCAGTGAGAGTCTCTCTCCATGGGATATTTAAAAATAGCAGCTTTGTGCATTTAGTCCCTCTCAGGCAAGCTCAGGGGTTTAGTGTTGCTGTAGCCCACAGGAAGTGAGGATTAGAATATATGACCTTCACATAATCCGCTCCAAATCAATCTATATTTTTAAAGTCATTACTAAAAGTGTGTGTCATATAAAAACTAAAGTGATGGTCAAAGTTGTCACAGTGAAATTTAAGGTGTGCTGATGGATTCACGTCATCAACTCATGCATTGAGTAACATTACAAGTTAACGTTCCACCTTAAAAGTTGCCGGCAGTCGGCCCAGTGAATGAAGTGATTTTTTTCTCTTTCATTTTATAGTTGTAGTTTACTGATGTATGAACAGAGGTTACATAAAACCAGAGTGAGCGTCCTCTACTGACCAATCAGACTGCAGGGTTTCTAGCTCCACCTTTTAGTACCAGATCTGTGTGCTAGGTACCCCAACAGAGGGGGGACCAAACATGGGGACGCTAAGGAACGCTTCTGTTGGGACCATCCACAACTTTCACTGTGGAGACAAACAGCAAAGCCACCATGAAGTAAAAAAAGACATTTCCATCACAGAACATTAAAACGTCTCCTCTGAACAGATGTTTGAAATCTAACAGTTCAGTGAGTCAGTGAGCACCACACTCAGAGAAGAAGTTTCTTTGTGTTTCACCTCATTAACATTTTTTCCTTTTAAGATGAACCACTTAGTTTCCAGTTAACAGGTGTGCTGCTATCAAAATCAAGATGAACCGACTGGTTGTGACCCAGTGATCAGTGTTACATTGTAGTTATTAACTCGCTGAATTAAAACTTGAAAAATGTTTGTGATGTATTTATCCTGGTCCTCGGATCAGATCAGTGACGTGCTGTGTGTTTCTGTCAGATGGCGAGTTCCAACATCAGATATGGAGACGGAGTCAGCAGGGAGATCGGCATGGTAACCAAACATCATCATCATCATCATCATCATCATGTCGTACACAGTTTTGTCTCAGATCATTGAATGTGAAGTGTCACAGGTCGGTCTGTCAGAAATCAAACCTCTGTCCGTCTTAAACTGTCCTGTTGATCATGTCTTCCTCTGCAGAGCTCAGCTGATGACCATTTCAGTAGGCCGTCTTTCTGTGATCAACCTTTTTCCATTTGTTTCTGATTTTAACATGATTGTTTCCTTCCTGTGGCGAGCAGCAGGAGCCGGTCTGTGTCAGGTAAGACAGAATTAAAGGGACAAAATCTCTGGGTTGATTCTGCAGTTACACATGTTGAGCTGATCAGACATCCTGATCGCAGGGTCACCAGTTTGTGAGGTCACTGTGACACTGTGATCTGAGTGAGCAGTTAACCCAGGACAGGAAGTGTGTGTTGATAAAATAAAGTCTGTTAAACGCACAGTTATTAAACAGTTCTCTGTCTGTTTGTTAGATATAAATAACGTTTTTCTTCGGTTCTCCTGCAGGACCTGCAGAACCTCGGAGCTCGGAATGTCTGTCTGATGACAGACAAGAACTTGTCCCGTCTTCCACCGGTGAAGGCCGTCCTGGAGTCTCTGGCCAAGAACGGAGTCAATTACAAAGTGTACGACAACGTGCGGGTGGAGCCCACCGACACCAGGTGAGACACCTGCTGCTCTCTGATTGGCTGTCAGGTGTAGAGACAGTAACAAAAAATTTGCTGATGAGGGCAGTCCATGTACTCTGAACAGCAGGGGGCCAAACTGTTTTCACTTAGGGCCACACACAGACAAATATCCATAGGGCTGGGCCACTGACCCGAGCTGAGCTGTGAAGCCTGTCGTGTCTTAAAGTTAGAAAGTTGGTCAAATATGCTTTAAGAAAAAAAACAGCCTACATCACAGCTTCACATGAATGGATTTCATTATTTATTATTACTTATTCAACACAGGGCTGACAGCTCATTCTCAGAGCAGCAGCCTCAGATTTGTCCTCAGTCAGGATGGTGAAGCCGCTCAGCGCTGCACAGAGAGGGAACAGTCAGTGGGATGGTGCAGTTCAAGCTTGTTATGGAAGTTAATGGGCTTCAGAACACACCAGGTAACGTCTGTTAGAAAATGTTAGTCACTCTAATGGACTGAACTGGGCTCATTAACTGGGAGCACATTATTCTTAGTCAGTTCCTCTGGTGAGTTTCAGCGTCAGTGGACAGTCCAGCTGCGGCGGCTGATCTGACGCCACTCGTGCCAAAAATGCGGACAAATCTGAATCTGCCTCACAGTAGGGAAAGTTGCAGTCAGCTGATTTTGCGCAGTGTGTGTGCAGCTATGTTTAGTCCTTTGTGTGTTAAGAAGAAACACGTAGACGAGAGAGTCAGTGTCACTGTGTGCAGAAGCCACGTAGTGACAGAAGTGATGTAACACATTATTGATACTTGTGGCACGTGTGTACCTGCACACCAGCCCTGCTGATTGACACATGAATACTGTGTAATATATTTTTAATCACCTCAAATGGAAACAGCATTCTGTGGACTGAAGGGTGGCTGGCAGGTCAGGTGTAAACTTGGTGGTTGAGAAGCAAAGGACATCACGAAGATGGCTGTCGGCCATTTTGGTTCTCAGTCTGCTTTTGTTCAGCATTAACAGAGAAAGTGTTTGCTCACGTATGTTGAGCCGAACAGACTCATTCTGTCTGCGTGGCGTCTCATCAGAGGAAACGTTTCCTTTTCCAAGCTCCCGTAGAAGTCAGAGAGAGAGGAGGACTTAGTTTTTAAAGTAAAAATCAACAGTAATGGACTCCCAGGTTTCCATGTAGAGACAACAAAGGGTTAATTTTTATCAGGACACTTTAGAGTGTATCTGACTCTTTGTTATTTAATCTGGTGATCCTACATTATGAGGACTTACACCTGTTTCCATACTGTCGTTGTGAGGACTCACGGGTCCTACAATTCTTCCCATTGATTTCAGAGTTTAGACGTGGTTTCTGAGACAAAGTTTGAATTCTGATTAGATTGACGTCGGAGTTATGGTCCCACGTGTAGTTTTGACGGTCACTAAAATGTTTGCATGAAACTAGGGCTGGGTGGTATGACCTAAAATTTATATCATGGTATAAATCGAATCCCTTCACGGTAACGGTATATATCGCGGTATAAATTTAAGTGTAAAAGTTATAATAGAAGTGTTTCTGAATGGGTTTTGTAGTCCCTTAGCAAAGCTAAATTGATAAAAAAAAACAACAACAAAAGCAAAGATATAATGTATTTTTAGAGCATTTATTGTGCAGAATGCAGATCTCAAAACTCAAAATTAAAACCCAGTACTCTGTGGTGCAAAATGTCCCCTGGGATCTATATCAAAAGGTAATTTCCTTCTTTTAGTAAAATCCTAAATGTTGTGTTTTTTCCACCTGGATCTTTATGCTCTGCCATTTCTCCTCTAATCATCACGCTGTAACCTGTGACAGGCTGCTATGATACCACAACTATCACACATTCACATATGGAGTTTTTTGTGGAGCCCCTAGCGTCACATAGGTTTACATTACCAAAGGTTTATGACAAACTCTCTTGCCGAAAACCAACTCCCGTGTGCGCACGGCGAGAGAGGAGAGGGAGAGACGCTGTGCTGCTGCCAGAGGAGACGCTGAATGAGTTCCCTCTGAGCGGTAAGTCGCTAAAAGAGTCTGAGAAGTCCGGGGCTGTTCATAAGACATTAACTCACTCACTCACAAGTTCTCCAGCAACACATGTTGCACGTGCTACGTTAAATCACGGGCGTGAACCAGCTCCTCTTGCTCCGCTGTCTCTGTGCTCGCAGCCATTTTCACACTGAGGCAGGTGCGATGACGTCATTGACGATAGGACGGTAGAGCGCAAATCTCTACCGTGGGCCAAATTTATATCATTTTGACCGTCTACCACATATACTGTGCAGCCCTACATGAAACGTTTGAAATGACTTTTTATTCAAAGTCGTAAATGTCCTGAGCTGCAGCCGAAAGCTGCTTTTTACATGTTGTTTTTTCTTTCTGAAGTGTTTAAATGCTGCTTCATGCAGGTTTATGAGAATAATAAGCAGTCGTGCAGACTGGCCTCTGATAGGACAACAGTAGTTTTTTTATTTAGTTAGAGTTTTGCTTTATTTTAAGTCACATTTATCTGCAGTTCTTTTTGGATCTGAAAAGTTTCCTAGTTATTTATCATCGTGCACGACCATTACAGAGAAGCAGCTGTTAGATTTCAGGCGTCCTCCAACAACACTCATTAATTATGTCTAAAATATGAAAACACAAATTAAGTCTAAGACATAAAATAGTGCAGAAATATAAAATATATTTGTGGATGGCAAAATAAATAAATGGTAATGTAAACAGGAATGCACGAAATGTAAATGTATGTGTGATGTAAAATAAAAATATATAACTGTACAAAGATGTAAACAGGAAGTAACACAGTGAGTAAACGTTTATAAAAGTAAGGTGACATTACTTTACATTAATAAAATATATTAGAAAAAATAAAAGAACAGTGGACAGACAGTCGTCACAGTGGACGAGGTCAAAGGTGAAATTCAGTAAAAGTTTTGTTGTGATCTTGGTGTGGACATTTTTTACAGTGTAACTTTAATCAGTTAATATTTACACTGTAAAAACAACAGTGTCGCCCTCTGTCTGTCTGTCTGTGTGTGTGTTGCAGTTTTAAAGACGCCATCTCGTTTGCTAAAAACGGTTCCTTCGACGTGTTCGTGGCGGTGGGCGGTGGCTCTGTGATTGACACTTGTAAGGCAGCCAATCTGTACGCGTGTCACCCCGATGCCGACTTCCTGGACTTTGTCAACGCTCCGATTGGCAAAGGGAAGCCAATCACCGGAGCTCTGAAGCCACTCATCGCAGGTAACAGCTGATCAGATTCTGAAAATGAATTAGAAAAACATTTGATTATTGATAAGGAAACAAAAACACCAACATAACTACAACTACTTTTATTTTTATTTCAAATACAATTTATACATTTAATGTTTTAAATATTTATCAGATTTAAAACTAACATTTATTAAAATTTAATTAAACATTAATAAAATTATTCAGTTGTTTAATATTCTTCATTTTTCCTCAGACCTTCCTGAATAAATATTCCATCAGATTATTTTTTTAAAGCCTCTCTAACTTAAGTTATTTAATTAATATATTGATAAAACCACTTCTGTCTTTCTGGCCAAACGCTGAAGAAAAGAAAGCCATTAATACTTTTTTATATTTATGTTTAACTTGATTACATATTATTATCATTTAGTTCATATAAGATACAACATCTGGTGTCTGTGAGATGACTAATACTGAATAATATTAACAACAATGCAGATTATTACTTTTTTTTAATTAAGTAGATTTTTACATGGAAATCTGTTATTTCTCTGTCCTGTCCTTGTCATGAACATTTTGAGGGGTTTTGGGTTAATTTTCACTTTGTACCTTTGATTCTTATTTTTTTTATCAGTTAAATTAAATATATTTATGTAAATTAATAAAACTATTTTTGTCCCTCCTGCTGAATATTAAAAAATATGATACAGTAAATATGTTGACCTGCAGCTTGTGTCTGTGAGAAGTGAAATAATAAATAATAACATCAATACAAATGGTTAATTTTTTTTTAGATTGACTTGATTTTTAAATGTATTATTTCAGACTGATTTCTTCCAGTCTGGTCAAATATAAACATTTATCAAATTAATCTTTAAAAGTCATTTTCACTTCCAACTTTAATCATTTTTATTAGTTTAGTTCAGTTTAATAAAGTAAATTATTTTCTTTTCTTCCTGCTGAACAAAAAAAAATTACATAAATGTTCATGAATGTGAGAATTTCACTCTCATCTCTGAACTTAACCAAATTTAATTGTTCATTTTTATTGAGTTTGTTTTTGTTCATTTATGATTTATTAAATTAATTTCCCCTGTTGTTTGTTTATAGGTCACATTACATCTTCCATTGATCCAAAAATCCAAACAGCAGTGAATGAAAATATGGATTAAACTAAAGTTCATTAATGATCAGACGTGAGACTGAAGAACAAACGATTCTTCACAGCGTTTCGTTTCAGATCCTTAAGACGGTCTGAAACTAGAACCCGCTGATGTTTTCTTGTCTTATCTGGCAGCGTGGGTTCAAGGCTCCTCACACAGCAAAGATGTCAGAGGTGAAGAGTCTCCTCGTTAATGTGTTTTCTCTGATCTGTACTTTGTCCCTCAGTTCCTACGACCGCCGGCACCGGCAGTGAGACCACTGGCGTCGCCATCTTTGACTTCGAGCCTCTCAAAGCTAAAACAGGTGAAAGTGACACTTTTGTTTTCAGCGTGAAAACTTTGCTGTTTGAAGACGTTTGTGATATTTAAAGTCTCTGTGCTCCAAAAACTCCCAGTTCATTAAATGAAGTCTGAATAGTGACATCATAGCATCAGTCTGAGCTGTGATTGGTTGTTTGTGTTCAGGTATCGCCAGCAGAGCCATCAGACCCACACTGGGCATCGTGGACCCGATGCACACACTGAGCATGCCCGAGAGAGTCGCCGCCAACAGCGGCTTCGACGTGCTCTGGTCTGTCCGTCCAGCATGACGTTATTTTTATTATTTTTATTTGTTTATTTAATGTTCAGATCATTTTACTTTCAACAAGCAGAGACTGATTCTGTCGACATTCAAAGGTTCTCAAACTATGTTAAGTTTTTCAGATTCAGATTCAGAATACTTTATTAATCCCTGGGGGGAAATTGTTTTTGTTGCAATGCTCCATTCAAAGTAGAAATAGAAATACAGCATTTATTCTCTGATTTGAACGTGGGCTTGTGGACTCGCTGTGGAGCAGCCGTGACCTTTGACCCTGCAGAGTGTTTTCAGATCAGAGCAACATTTCACCTACAGACAGTATCAGAGCGTCTCAGTAATGTGTTCACAGTGTGTTAATGATTTCATGAGACTCATGAGACACAAGGACAGTTTAAATCTTTTTTTGAACTTTTGTCTTTTTAAATTTCATCTTCAGTCAGTTAATTAGAAGATTGTTTTTATCATGTCATTTATTACTATTACTTAATATCTATTTGCGTAAGTTGTTGTATATGTGTTGTTTTTATTTTTTTACAGTATTTTTGAGAGTATGGGGCTTGAACAAAGATGTGGGTATTTCAGGCTGGTAGTTGCTCGTTGTTTTCATGGTGGTGATGTAATGAGTTGTTATCAGATAAGTCACAAAATAATCCCGATAATAATCTGTGTTTTATTCCCTCAGTCATGCTCTGGAGTCGTACACTGCGCTGCCCTACAACCAGAGGAGCCCCTGCCCCCCCAACCCCATCAACCGCCCCGCCTACCAGGGCAGCAACCCCATCAGTGATGTCTGGTCCCGCCACGCCCTCAATGTGGTCGCTAAGTACATGAAACGGTGAGTAAAGTTTAACTGGAGGTGAATGTGAATTGTGGAGAACCACAGATGACCCGAACATGATCCCTGAGTAACTCCAGCGTAGATCCAGAGCTGCTGCTCTCCTCATGTAAACAACCATCACTCTGAGGTTTAAGGCTTGATCCTGTTTTTGTTTGTTTGAGTTTTAACCGTCTGTGTCTGAGTGTGTTAGGAGGGTTCAATGTTTTTACAGACTGTAGGTCATGAAATAAATTCATACCAGCATCTTGATTAATTTAGAAAGAGTTTAAATACTCAAAAGTTACAGAAATTGATTAACTTAACTTTATTAAGGTTTGGTCTGAAATGTTGTTAAAACTAACTTAAAATATTAGATTTATTTTAAATAAAACAAACTAAATTAAATTAAAACAGTTATGTTTAAATAAAGATTTGAGTGACACATTAAAAAATATATCAATAAAAACAAAATGTGAAATTTAAATAGAAAACGTACATTCAGATGTTTTACTTTAAATAAAAATTTTTGGTCTGTAAAAACTTTGTGGTAAATATTAAAATTGTAAAGCAGAAAACCTCAGGAGCAGGATGTCTGACTGATCGATTGGTTGGTTGGTTGGTTTGATTGATTAATTGATTGTTTGGTTGATTGGTTGGTTGGTTGTTTACAGAGCGGTGCGAGACCCTGAAGATCTGGAGGCTCGGTCCAGCATGCACCTGGCCAGCGTGTTTGCCGGCATCGGTTTCGGAAACGCTGGAGTCCATCTGTGGTGAGAAACAAAACCACGAACCGCCAGCTTTTTGTTATTTTGTCATTTTTAAAGGAGCAATATGCGGAATCGTTTCACCGCTAGGTTCACTGTTGTGCACTGCCTGTAGAGCAAAACAAAGTGTGTCATGAGCCACTCCTCCCTCTGCCTCTGCTCTCCAACACCGGTTAGCCCCCGCTTTCACTGTAGGCAGATTCACTCACGACAGGGGCGAGGAAATAAAACCTAAACAGCCAACTTAGTTTAGCAGTTAGCAATGTCTTTCACTCACTCTCGGTCTCTGCTGTGTTTAGCTATTTCCCTGCTTTCCTGTTAGTGTTAGCACTTACTCGGCTGCCAGGCTAACGCTCCAACTGAGCCGGGCTCACGCTTCTCTGCCAGGCTCAGTGAGTCGGAGCCGAGAAGCGTGGGGATGTTAGCGTTAGCCGGCTGCTATGCTAACGTTCCGGGAGCTTGTTTCTTGGCTCCGCCGAGCTCTGGCATGGGGGCGTTAGCCTGCACTAGTCGGCTGCTATGCTAACCTTCCAACTCTTCACCATGAGCCAGGCTCCCGGAGAAGAGAGGAATGTTAGCTTTAGCTCCCACAGTTAGCACTAGAGCTACTACGGCTACTGGAGTAGCTTGCAGCTATGGAGCGCTTCTACCAGCTCCTCTGGTCACTGAGCCTCGCCTCCATTTCAGCAAATATATTGCATTTATTACAGGGACCATCATCATTGAAGTAGGCAGGGGAATAGCTAAACACAACCACCAGACTGCCCGCTGGGCTACATTTTACAATGCTAATTGCAAATGTTAGCTGGGCTGCCGGGCTACTCACCTAACACAACTGAAACTGGGACCAAGCCGCTAATACCTCAAGCTCCGGACATTAACCCATGCTACGATTGTAACATTAAATTTAATTGAATCGACATAGCGACATGTGCCTAATGTTACTGTAACACTAATTAAAACAGACATTTGACTTTATGTTGTACCTGTCCAGGAGAAGAAGAGCTAGCTCCGAGTCAGATTGTAGCCCCTTTAGCTCTCCACCTTGGAAATGCAAGGCCAATGTTAATCCGAGTTCTGTCCCTTTCTTTATCCGACAACTTCTTCGCCAACAACCGTTGTTTCTTTAGTGGTAATGTCAGATCCTGGTCGTCTTCAGGTGGACGTTTTGTTCCACTCTCTGCCATTTAATTTTGAAAATAACCGCCGCCACTGCTCACTGGCTGTAGCCTTTTATAGGGAGGGAGGGCCAGAGAGGAGGAGGAGGAGGAGGAGGAGGAGGAGGAGGGGGGGATTCACATGAACGTACATGAACGTGCAGCCTGACCGGCTTGTAAACAATGGGCTGGAGATCAACACAGAGAGAGGGTGTGTGAGGTCATGCTATACTCCAGATGAAGTTACACCTCTAGTTCTTCACAATTTTTTAATTCCTTCAATCTAGAAATGATGAATTTCGCTTATTGCCCCTTTAAGGGTGTTTACCTTTTTAAAAAATCCTCAACTGTGGTGATAATACATTAACAAAACCCTTAAATATAATAATCCTTTTTTTTGTCGATTAATTGTTCCCAAATTTGGAGTGAACCCATTTAATTTGCATATTATTTGTTTCATGGTTTAGGGGATTTTTAAATGGTTAAAAAACAACAACTTAAAAGTTCCTAACCTGTGCAGATGATCCATTCAAGAATACTTAAATGCATCACGAACCATTAATTTTTTTATTAGTTAACTCCTTAACCCCGACAGGGACACCTAAATTACATCATTTTTAATTGGTAAATTCATTTAAAACAATTAAGGGATACATTTTAGCACTGAAGGCTGAATAGAAATGTTTTGCTGTGTTGTTTTCTCTCTGCAGTCATGGGATGTCGTATCCAATCGCTGGTAGCGTGAAGACTCATTCAGCGAAGGGTTACAATGTAGAGCACCCTCTAGTGGTGAGTGATGGAACTACACTGAGCTGCATGAATGTTACATCATAACAGTCCCACACTTGTGGTTCTCAGATATCAGTCAAAATCTGGCTTAGGAAGTCACTGAAATCAAAAATGTTTACATTCAAAAAAATGTTTTAATGAGTCCCACAATCATATTTTCTTAAAACTCCTGTTAAGATAAGATCATTGCTCCTCAGCGTTAGTGGACAAACAGAATCAGAAATAAGAAATGAGGCTCAGGTGTAGAAAATTAATGAAAGACAAAAACAGAAAATATTCTCAGTCCATTGACTGTTTTTTTTTTTTTTTTTTTTGGTTTCAAGAAAACGAGACGATACCATGAAAAGTTAAACCTGAACTGTTAAACCGGAAAACCACAGAGGACCCGAAAAGGTTCCCTGAGGAACTCCACTTAGGACTTCATAAAACCAGAGCTGCTGTTCTTCCTGTTTACAAAATAAATAAATGAGTTTGACTCATTTCTGGACAAATTTAGTTTTAAGTCAGTGTGTTGATGTGACCGTTTTTATCAAACTCATGAAAAACAGAAAATATTAAAGATTTATATTATAAAACATTAAAGATGAAGAGTTTCAGAAAAAAATAAAACTGCAGGTTTTATTTAATTTTTATTATTAATATATTAAAATGTTTGTTTGCAGAGATTTGCTGGTATGAAGCTTTAAAACCAAACAGGTCGACAATCAATCAACAGTGACACATTGTGTGTGTGTGTGTGCGTGTGTGCGTGTGTCCACAGCCTCATGGTCTCTCAGTGGTCCTCACCTCTCCGGCCGTCTTCAACTTCACAGCCCCAATGTGTCCAGAGCGCCACCTGGAGGCTGCAGAGATCCTTGGTACCTGTTCACCTGTTCACCTGATAGTCCTGGATCATTCAATATCAAACAATACAGTATGATGCAGTTTATAATAAATGACACGACACAAGCAGAGCTCCACTTGTAGCCATAGTAACCGGCACAGCAGCCCTTCATCTAAACACGTCGTTCTCACACAGATGCTCTTAGATAGTGAAATCTGGCACAGATGGATTTAACCTGAATCAGAACTTGGTGGTTCAGATGTGATTCAGTCAGCGTGCAGAGTTCGTTACTCGGCAACCAAAAAACAAACTGATCAGAAACACTCTAATCAACAACCTGTGATAAACTGAACCGACAGAAACCATCTGAGGGAAACATTTAATTTACTTGGAACATGTTCAGAGGTTTATGACCGGCCAGCCACCAGAGGGTGCTCAGATGTTTGAGCTTCACCTTCTGGGAGCTGACATGTCGGCCATCTTTATTATTCAAATATACAGTGTATGGGGAGCGTTCAGTGACATTCAGTATTCCTCACACCACCCACATGTTGACAGACCCTCTGTGTTGCATTCAGGTGCAGTAACAGAGTCTGTGTTGTGTTCAGGTGCAGCAACAGTCTCTGTGTTGCGTTCAGGTGCAGTAACAGATTCTGTGTTGCGTTCATGTGCAGTAACAGTCTCTGTGTTGCATTCAGGTGCAGTAACAGAGTCTGTGTTGTGTTCAGGTGCAGCAACAGTCTCTGTGTTGCGTTCAGGTGTAGTAACAGATTGTGTTGCGTTCAGGTGCAGTAACAGTCTCTGTGTTGCGTTCATGTGCAGTAACAGACTCTGTTGCATTCAGGCGCAGTAACAGACTCTGTGTTGCGTTCAGGTGCAGTAACAGACTCTGTGTTGCGTTCAGGTGTAGTAACAGATTCTGTGTTGCGTTCAGGTGCAGTAACAGTCTGTGTTGCGTTCAGGTGCAGTAACAGACTGTTGCATTCAGGCGCAGTAACAGACTCTGTGTTGCGTTCAGGTGCAGACATTCGGCAGGTGAAGAGAGAAGATGCGGGCGCTGTTCTGGCCGACACGCTGCGTCAGTTCCTGTTTGACCTGCAGGTGGAGGATGGACTGGGAGCTGTGGGATACAGTAAAGACGACATCCCAGCGCTGGTGAAAGGAACCATCCCTCAGGTGTGTCACTTCACTGACCCTCAGAAGAGCGGGAGAGTTTCGATTCATGTGTAAAAGTTTCAGATGATCAAACCGGTCGTTTGTATTAGTTCAGGTTTCATCATCACACACTTCCTGTGTTCATTTAATGTTTTTATCAGTATGTATTGGGGGGAATTTTAGACATGTCTGTGGGGGGTGTCCCCCGCAGTTAATACTTTAACTACAGCCCTGGCTGTTTGTATCAACACACATCACCATGATAGGGAATTTCTTTGCTTATTTATTTTTGTTTGCTTATTGAATTTTTACCTTAATTGAATAGTTAAGGCCACTTTAAGACATTCAAAGTAAATGATGTGCACATTTTAAGGGCTTTTTAAGGAGTAAGGATAAAAGAAAATCCCTGAACCTTAAAAACATTTTAAATCTTTCATGGTTTGTAAAATATTTCACTTTCATGTAGTTGTTGTTGTGTTTCAGGAGCGAGTGACCAAACTGTCTCCCAGAGAGCACACTGAGGAGGACCTGAGCGAGCTGTTCGCAGCCTCCATGAAGCTCTACTGAACTCACACTGATAACTTAATGTCTCTGTGAGGACCGAGTGCACTGAGAGGACAATTTAACTCAACACTCTGTTCATCACTGTGTGACGTGTGAACTGATCTCAGGTCTCTTCTGTGTTGAGCTGCAGTTCGTCTAACAGCCACTAGATGTAGCTGTTCCTCAGCGTGTTCACATCAGTGTCATTTTATCAATAATCAGATATTGATTTTATATTTACACACAAATCTAAAATAAAACAAACATTTACACGTCAGTCTCGACTTCTGATTATTCAGATCCAGAATCAGAACATCTGAAATTAACGTCACCTGAAAATGTGTGTGTGTGCGTGCATGTGTGTCCTCTTATTGCCTTAATCCAGTTTAATCTGATCCAGGAACAGTTGTTATATAAACCTGATCTGAGTGTGTTTAACTGGTTTAACCCTGAGATCAGCACATGAGCTAAACACAGACTGACCCTGAACGCAGCACAGAGCACAGTCTCTCTCTCACACACACACACACCTGACCTCACCTGTGACAAACTCCTTCATCAGTTTATTTCAGTTTCAGTTTTTACTCATTAATAAATGTAATCACCTCCAACAGATCAATACAGAATGTTTACAGACCAAAGCTGAGAGGCTTCGTATGAACGATCAATAATCATTTATATACGTGTTGATCACACTGACTGAGTTCTGTTTAATGACAGAGTTCCTCAGGACTCCTTTTATTTACTGAGACTGAATTCAGTTACTGTAACAAATCTAACACAACCTGAGCAGGTAGAGGACAGAGTACCTGAGCAGGTAGAGGACAGAGTACCTGAGCAGGTAGAGGACAGAGTACCTGAGCAGGTAGAGGACAGAGTACCTGAGCAGGTAGAGGACAGTGTACCTGAGCAGGTAGAGGACAGAGTACCTGAGCAGGTAGAGGACAGGGTACCTGAGCAGGTAGAGGACAGAGTACCTGAGCAGGTAGAGGACAGGGTACCTGAGCAGGTAGAGGACAGGGTACCTGAGCAGGTAGAGGACAGAGTACCTGAGCAGGTAGAGGACAGAGTACCTGAGCAGGTAGAGGACAGGGTACCTGAGCAGGTAGAGGACAGAGTACCTGAGCAGGTAGAGGACAGAGTACCTGAGCAGGTAGAGGACTTGTTTCTCAGAGTAAAATTCAATCGCTGGAAAATTCAGAACAATTCTGTTGGTTGTTGCACGAACACGAACGGTACAAGTAAAATCACTAAATCCTGTCAGCCAATAGGAAGTCCTGAACCATTGACGTCCTCAGTGTGTGTGTGTGTTACAGAGACACACACTCATCAGGATTAGTGCAGCAGGTATTTAAGCTCAGCGTGTGTCAGTGTGTGAGAGCAGCATGCAGCAGATCTACAGACAGAGCGACCAGCAGCTTGAAGTTTATACCACTGTCTTCTCCCCACAAGGTGAGTCCATCCTCACTCAGGTGATGACACACCTGTTAGTCCTCACTCTGTCACTGTGGACGTATTGATGAGGTGACCGGTGTCTGTCCTGTGTGTGTGTGTCAGTCTGCAGGTCGAGGACGAGGACGAGACATGTGGAGGCAGACAAGGTAAAGTGAGGTCAAAGGTCACTGTTTATTTTTTATCACTAAGTGACTGAAAACAATGAAACATCCATCCCTTAAAGTTCTCTTAAATAACCCTCAGCATCTTTGTAACGTCTTCATCTGCAGCAGTGTGTTTGTGTCCAGAGATCCTTCATTAAAAAAATCTTAACACCTTCAAAGTCCTTAATTTCAAAAGCCCTTAAAGAGCACATGAAGTCAATTTTAAGGGCTTCATGACTTTTCCCTTAAATTACAGATGAATGTGAAATATTTGAAAAATAAATCACTGATGAGTTCAGGTGTTTTTAAAAGTTAAAGGATTTTTAAAATTCTTTCTGTGGTCTATTATCATTTTGAATGTCTTAGTGCTGGTTTTGAATCTCTGTGTAATTTTATGTTTTGAGTCTCTCGGTGGTGGTTTTTGGTTCAGGTCCTCCAGGGGTCACGGCACTTGTGCCCTGTTAGTCGTCCAGTCTGACTGAAATGAGTCTGATGATTTGTCACCTGTGATTGGTTAAGAAATAAGGATGATGTCAGATTCAGAAACATCTGACAACACAGCTGATCAGTATCGGTTCACCTGAACGGACTGGCGTGTGTGTGTGTGTGTTCATTCATCAGTGTTACATCACCATGACCTCTGACCTCTGTATTTACAGCCTGCTGAGCTGAGCAGCAGCTATTTAAGGCATATTAAAGGCGACACACTGATCACCGGTGCGCACATACATGCGCACCTACACCTAAACACACACACCTTTAATTAACCAGTCAGCAGCAGTGTCCTGTGATGCAGGTGATGCAGGTGGGCGGGGCTCAGTGTGCTGGCAGAGGTGAACAGGTGTACACTGTGGTTGGCAGGTGGTGGTGGCGGTGACGCAGCACCGCTCCTGCTGGCAGAGGGAGCTGGACCTGAACCAGGGAGACCTGATCCTGGTTCTGTTTAAGGAGGACGAGACCTGGTGGTTCGGACGGCTGACCAATGGAAGCGAGGGTTTCTTCCCTGCAGCCTGCGTGCAGCCGCTCCAGGTAACATCTGTCCACTGGTCCTGCACTGACTCAGCAGCTGATTGGCTCTGATATAACACCGTCTTTGTGCTGCAGGACGGAGTTTCATCCAGAGCCACGCCCACACTGCTGAGGAGGGGGTCAGTGCCAGTCGTGATGACAGCAGGCGCCCCCTGTGGCTGCACGAGGTAACTCCGCCCACCTGCGTGACAACATTAAAGGGAAATTTGGGTTTATTTCAACCTGTCTCCTATCGTCCTAAACTTGTTTCAAGTGACTAGTGACATACAGATAATAGTTAGCATGTTAGCCGTTAGCCTAGATACAGCCAGGGCGCATAGTAGCGTCAGACCTGTTAAAACGTAAGTGAACGGGCAACCTTCAAGTGCAAAGTTAGTCCACTAATCAAGCTTTTTTTCCACAAAGACCGCCTCATATTGTTAGGATAAATGTCAGAGAACATATAGAAAACGACATGTAAACGTGTTGTCTTACCTTACCGGTGTGCTGCCATGTTTGTTTACCATTTAGCTCTGCTTTCCAAAGCGTGGCCGAAATACCGCGAGAACAAGCAACAACAGCTGGAAGGCAGAACCGGACAGTAGCCTGAAAAGTTCATTCATTTATTTTATGAAAGATTTATAGAATATTGGCTGACTTTTTGCCAGACTTCGACTTTGTGGAGAAGGAATTTGATTTTGCAGAGTTTGATGGCCGCCCTTATTTATTTGAGCCAGAATACACTGACGAAGAGCTTCGTAAAATTGAGGAACGGGGGAGGAGAGAGAGAGAGAGAGGCACAACAGGTAGAGGAGGAGAGAGGAGGAATGGCTGCTGCAAGGCTGCGTAGCTCTGGAGATTGGTGGTGTACCTGTGAATGCTGTGCCCCAGTGCCCACAGAAGAGGAATGCCTCTGTTGCAAGGAATGGGACCGGTTGCAGCCTTATTTTCAAGGTCTGGATGTGACCGAGGACGAGACACCTCCACCTGGAGTAGTATCCAGCTGGGCTTTATCTAGAGCTCGCCAGATATATTTCGGCCGCACTTTGGAAAGCAGAGCTAGATGGTAAACAAACATGGCAGCACACCGGTAAGGTAAGACAACACGTTTACATGTAGTTCTCTATATGTTCTCTGACATTTGCTCGTCTGTCCGTCCTGGAAGAGGGATCCCTCCTCAGTTGCTCTTCCTGAGGTTTCTACCGTTTTTTTCCCCTGCTAAAGTTTTTTTTTGGGAGTTTTTCCTGATCTGCTGTGAGGGTCCTAAGGACAGAGGGATGTCGTATGCTGTAAAGCCCTGTGAGGCAAATTGTGATTTGTGATATTGTGCTTTATAAATAAAATTGAATTGATTTATCCTAACGATATGAGGCGGTCTTTGTGGAAAAAAAGCTTGTTTAGTGGTCTAACTTTGCACTTGAAGGTTGCCCGTTCACTTACGTTTTAACAGGTCTGACTCTACTATGTGCCCCGGCTGTATCTAGACTAACGGCTAACATGCTAACTTTTATTTTTATGTCACTAGTCACTTGAAACAAATTTAGGACGATAGGAGACAGGTTGAAATAACCGAAATTTCCCTGTAACAGAACTGGAAGTTCTTCTTCTGCTGTTTGTGTTTGGAGTCGTTATCACTGACGGTTTTCAGTTGCGGCTCCTGGCAGCTTTTGACTGTTAAACTGACAAAATAAAAAAACAAACTCGTAGCTGAGTTTGAGCGGAATTAAAATAAACAGCGGAGCGGCTCATCATCGTCACTGCTGAGAAATGTTTCATTAATAATTATACAGCATTCTTTGATCAGTGTGACATCACTGAAAACAGTTCTGGAAACAGAAGCTTTAATGTTCAAGACTACAGGTTTTTTTTTTATTGGTTCAGTTTCAGGTTGTTTTTAACAGATTTCTGCTTCTTGCAGATTTTTCTTTGTTCACTACGACATGTTTTAACCGTTCAAATATTCTTCAACACATCCTGACAAATTCTGCGCTGAACTTTAAAGTTATTTATATTTTACATTATTGTAGAGGACTGTTGGGATGTTCACACTCGTCATTCTTCAGTCGTACGATCAGCTGATTTCACTTCCTGTCTGTGGATCACATCCGAGCTCAATGGATTTATTCTGATTTTCCTGCAGTGGTCGCAGCACTCCCAAGCTGCTGAGGAAAAGCAGCATCCGCCGGCCGCTGGGACTCGATGGGCCCTCAGCAGCGGGGGGGTCAGCAGCTCCTCCTCATGGCTCCCCCAGCCTCCTCCACCGCGTCCTGGCTAAGTCCAGGAGGAAGAGCTGCCCCCAACTCCCCCACCCTCCCCTGGACACTGGCTCCATCAATGTCGCCTTCCAGCCGGACTAAACTGAACACTGACGTGAGGAGTCACAATTCTCTGACACCCGGACACGTTCAGATCGTCATGGAAACAGCTGATAGTGACTGGCAGCTGATGCGGATCAGAAAGCTGCGGATAGGATCGCTCTCATGCTCCTGCTGTTTCAGTCACTGACAGTCTCACGTAGTCGGCTCGCAGCTTCCACTCGGTTGTTTCCTTTGAAACAACAGTAATTCTATTTTTGTCAAATTCTTCTCACACATACAAAGTGCCCGGATGTATAACGACACCTGGATACAGTGCAGGAACAACCCGTCCCCCTCTCCCTCTGATTGGCTCACATGCGTTGCCTTCGTTGGTTGGATTGGTCAGAGTAAGAATGTCAGGGTGAACCAATCAGAAGCAGAGTAAGCCAGACCGTTCCTTCCCTGTCCTGGGATCTGTAAAGTCTCATTGGAGGCGGGGCCATGTTCTTATCGTTGTCGCTCGGTGTATAAAAACACCTGGACACATGATCCAACATGGCTTCTGTTCATCCCAATGACACCGCTCGCCTGGCGCTGAAACGTTTGTAGCTTCCAGGTTTACCTCTGCGGTGTGTGGCCCACTGAACATGTGCAGGAGTATCTCTCCTGCTGGCCCCGCCCGCCAGTTCCTGCTCAGGTCAGACTTTACATCGTGATGATGTTGCAGATATTTTTTTAAATTTCTCGGGTTGAGGAAACAAAATATAAACCCTCCCTGTATCAAAACTTCGTCCTGCCCACAGTTCAGATGTCTCTTTATGATGGAGGTTTATGGGGGAAATGATTTTTAGGCTGCAGGGATTTTTTCACCGTAACACGGCGAGTGGCCGCAGTGAGGCTGAGTGGCGTTCCTGAAGGCCTGCGGCTCACCGCAACATGAAACCAAAACAGCAAAAATAGTTCGACCTCCTGAGGTAAAATTTTGTGGATCTTCCACGTCATGGGGCCCACAGAGCAGCCGCACCACAGAATTCCTCGGGTCGAGTGGCTAACTTCCTGTTTAGCGCTCCGCTAAGTTGAATGATAAAATAATGCCGTGTTGCGGCGCTTCCAGACATTCCCGGTGTTCCTGGACTGAATGGATTTTCGACGTCATGACATCATCATGACAGCAGGAAGCTGTAACTCCACTGTTCGGCCATTTTGTCAAACTGGCTTCAAAGCGTGCAGCTGTTCCTGGGTAAACACCGCCCTCATCAAGTGGACTGATGTCAGGTCACATCCAAGTGACTCGGCAGGTCGAGTCCTCTGACCTGACGATGACACGAGGAAGCTGCGGTCTGTGTTCTGTCTGGTCAGAACGGGCTGAATGTTATAAACGGGGGCGACGGCGTCTCGCAGCTGTGAAACGTCTGATGAGGTTATTAATTGATTCTCAACAGGAAATGAAACGTATTGAGTTGCTGGTTTTTACTGCACAACTGTTTTAATAAAGTGTTCAGTTTAAACCCTGAGTCGTCCTCACTGGTGTTTTTTTTAATTAATTAATTTATTTTCACACCTTTAAAAAAAAAAAAGAATAAAGGAATATTTAAAAAAATAAATAAATAATAGAAATAAAATATAATGAAAGAAATATAAAATAAATAAAGCAATGAATTAGGATCAGTATTCAGAGTTCATGTGCAAACATTCAATAAATTCAGATGTTTGTTCTTGTTTAAAATCCAGTGTCTTTGCGTCAAAAAAGATTTATCGATTATTTCAAGAAATAAATACATTAATAAAATAAATGTGTAAATATAGTTTCCTCAAAGTTCATTTAAAAATCTAAAATCTATAAAATAATTCATCTTCAATAAAACTACAGAAAAAAGTTAAAAGGTTTGTTTTAAAATATTTTTGTTAAAATTGAAGAAAAATACATCAAATAAAATCATTAAACATGAAACTGCTAAATAAATCAATAAAGACTGTGAGGCTGATGAAACTGCTGACTCATGATTGACACGTCGACTCAGCAGAGAGATGAGACGCTCCAAAGCTGAGAACAGTATGGATGGAGGGTGAGGGTGAGGATGAGGATGAGGGTGAAGATGAGGATGAGGATGAGGGTGAGGATGAGGATGATACCTGCCTAAAATAAAAAGGTAAACTCATTAATGGATGATTCCAGTTTGTTTTTCTGTCACAGCAAAAAGAGAAATGATTATTGATTATTGATCATGTGGAATAAGTCTCCAACCAATCAGAGATCAGTCACACAGAAGAGACAACATGGTCGCCCCTCAGTCTGTAGCAACAGTTCACTTCCTGATAATGGAGTCCTCGTCCAGCGTAATGTGGTACACACACACTGATTGGCCAGGACATCAGAACCACAGGTGATGTGAACAACACGGATCATCTTGACACAGTGCAGTGTTCTTCAGAGGAACCTTGAGTCTTGACATTCATGTGGATGCTGCCTGACACGCTCCACACACACACACACACACACACACACACAGAACATTGTACTATAATGAAATGATCCATGTTCACTTCACCTGTCAGTGGTCACAATGTTACACCTGATCAGTGTATGTGTGTGTGTGTGTGTACTAACAACGTATTGTACCACAGTTATTATCATTATATCTGACTAACATTAATGTCCTTGTATGTGCTGTCATCACTGTCTGTCCTGTGTCTCTGTCTCTCTTTATGTCTCATCGTGTCATCACTGTACATTTATTATGTTCATCTGTCCTCTACCACAGCTACTGTCCCTCTGTCCCTCTGTCCATCCTGAGGACAGATCTGTCCTCATTGTCTCTTACTGAGGTTAAACGTTTTTTTCTTGATCAACTGTGAGGGTCCAAATGACAGAGGGACAGAGGACCGTCGTCTCAGCAGTGAAACATGTCTTTAAGGAGGTATTCCCTGTGACTGTAAAGCTGTCCTCTCCTCAGAGGGAGGAGTATGAAACCACAGGATGACTGTGACTCACCAGCTGAAGGTCCTGATGGTCGAGGAGGATCAGGGCTCCACGTAGAGTTGGGCCTGCTCTGTAAGACTCATCTGGTCGTCTGTTTTCCCGAACATCAGCACCTGTAAGTCCTCGCTCTGCTGTGACATGACACCAACACATGAAGGCTCAGTTTACATCATCACAGGTTTTACACCAAAGAAAGGGAACCACATCTCTTCTGTTGGCTGATGATGTGGATGAGAGTCAGCACCGCCTGGTCTGAGGCATAGACTGTGGCCGGCTGTGGCTCAGAGTTCAACGTTTAGGCTGCTGCCATCTTTATCTCTCTTTTTTGGAGCCAGAAGTGACCATATTTGGGTGAGAGGGTGGAGCTATGGATCTATCTACTGTCAGCAGACAGCCTGTCACTCAAAGAGGCCCTGCCCTCTTAATGATGTGTAACTTTAAGTCTTAATAAAGTATAAACAGGTGAGTTGTATAAAAAGGTAGAAATGATCTCCAGAGACCAGACAGGCTGTAAACATGTTGATTTCGACGCGGATGTTAGAGGAACTGCAGGTTTTGTCTTCATGTTACAGCCTCAGATGATGCTGTCTGAGGTCATGGTTCTCTGCTGGAGACCGGTGGCTTATTTGGAGAGAGTAACTGCCCCAAGAGAAGGAGGTCAGGTATCACAGTGAGGGTAGAATGGAGTGCGAGACGGATCGGTGGTTTGGTGTGGCTTCTGCAGTGATACAAGTGCTTCACCGACCGTCATGGTTCAGAGGGAGCTGAGCTGAAAGGCGAAGCTTTTGATCCACTGATCCATCTGCGTCCCAACCCTCACCTATGGTCATGAGCTCTGGGTAGTGACTGAAAGAATGAGGTCACAGATACAAGCGTCTGAAATGAGTTTCCTCTGTAGGGTGTCTGGGCTCAGCCTTAGAGATAGGGGGAGGAGTCAGACATCTGGAGGGAGCTCAGAGTAGAGCCGCTGCTCCTTCATGTTGAGGTGGTTCAACATCTGATCAGGATCCTCCTGGTCCAGCTGGTAGGAGGCCCCGGGGCAGACCTAGAACACACTGGAGGGATTATAGATCTCATCTGGTCTGGGAACACCTCAGGGTCCTCCAGGAGGAGCTGGGAAACATTGCTGGGCAGAGGGACGTCTGGAGGACTTCGATCAGCCTACTGCCCCCGAGACCTGACCTCAGATAAGAGGATGAAGATGGATGGATGGATGAAGATGGATGGATGGTATGTCCCACCCTTACCATGATCTCTTTGTCCTTACACTAACCAACTCCACCCTCAACATGTTGACGTGATGAGTACTGGCCAATCACAGCACAGGAGGGCAGGACGAGGAAAAGCAGTGGGAACCACCTCTGTCCTGTCTGACTTTCTGTCTGACTTCCTGTCTGTCTCTCAGCTCTGAGCTCATTGGCTCCCCCTGAAGATCTTAAAAAACTCAGATCTATAGTTTGATGAGTGATGTCCTCTCAGCTGGAGTCTGTATCAAATTCAGTGGTGGATTAATCCACGTTCTCTGGTGGGTGCTGGTGTCAGCAGGACGTGTGCATTTGTACTAACAATGGAGGACGAGGACGTGTCAGGCGGTACCTGTCAGCAGATACATTCACTGATGGACTGAGTCTCAACATGAAGATCAGCAAAGGAACCTGAGAACACTCTTGACAGAAAATTATAAAACCCTGTTTCCACCAAACCAGCTCTGGTTCTTAAACTGGTTCTTAAACTGGTTCTGTTCAGGACTCTTGGAACTTTGATGCGATCCAGTGAACCGGTTTTATTGTAATTAAGGATGTGTCATCAACAGAGGGCGTGGCCAACAGAGGTAAACAGCAGTGGGAAAAATTCAGATCAAACTGATAACCTGCAAACTCTGGTCCTCTCTGTCCAACCTGTCAAATATGACACGCCCACTGATGTCATCACCATTTATACATGAGGTTAAAGAAGAACCTGTCATTGTTTGGTTCCAGCTGAGAACCCACTCTTCAGGTTCTCAACCGGTTTATTTTTACTCTTAATGCTCTGAACGGTTTAAAACCAGGAGTAGGACCAGAACAGAACCGGCTCCGTGTTGGTGGAAAAGGAGTAAGAATGTCTGTGGTCAGTCCTCACCTCAAAGGGGTTCAGTCTGTACGCAGGACATTCAGGAGAGTGCAAGTAAGTGACCGACTGCTGACACCACCACACGTCTGTCCGTCCGTCCAACGGGAAGCAGCCAAACTCCTCACAGCTGGAGACAAACCTGGACTCTCTCTGGACTTGTGGGACACAGCTGGATTGTCTCTGGACCACTGAGGTGGAGCTGGACTCTCTCTGGACCTGCAGGA
Source organism: Cromileptes altivelis (assembly GCA_013133815.1). Classification (NCBI taxonomy): domain Eukaryota; kingdom Metazoa; phylum Chordata; class Actinopteri; order Perciformes; family Serranidae; genus Cromileptes; species Cromileptes altivelis. The sequence goes on along the minus strand of CM023144.1, from coordinate 41,686,136 downwards.
TGGAGCTCAGCAGACTCTCTCCCTGGACCTGAAGGACAGAAGTCCCCATGAAGGTGTCTCCTCAGAGGAGACGTCCTCAAGAGTGTGACACACTTGTTTTGAATTTAATGTTTCTGTGTGTGACAAGACGATCAGCTGTTGAGGTTCTTCGTCTTAAACAGACCAAAAATTTACGACCAGATGAAACCATCTAAGAACGTCACAGAGAAAAGTGTCAGCGGTGTGAACTGGCCGGTCTGAGCTGGACTCAAGCCAGCTGATGGTGTCACCTGACTCTCAGCTGGTCAAGTCAAAATGGCCACAGACGGCGTGTTGGCTTGCTGCAGCAGGTGCTCCGTCCCCACAGAGCCCTCTGTTTCTGTCCTCACAGTGTGCTGGTGTCAGATGGTGGGTCGCTGCTGCTGCTGGCTGTATGTGCTTATGCCCCGCCCACACACACATTCTCACTGACTGATGAATTGGCGCTGGTTATTTATATTATTGTGGCGTATTGATTATGAGTACAGTCCATCTGATGCTGGTTTTGTTTCATCACTGTAGCCAGTATCTCACTATCACTATCCTCATTCAGATTTTAAGAAGCTACAAATTATATTCAGCCACAAAATAAGTCTGAAAAGCTGCAAATCAGAACGAAGCACAGAGAGTTGTTGACTAGAGATGATACGCCGTCTAATGGTGGTCACTTCCTGTCAGCGTTACAGATCAGAAGCACAGAGAGTTGTTGACTAGAGATGATGCGCCGTCTCATGGTGGTCACTTCCTGTCAGCGTTACAGATCAGAAGCACAGAGAGTTGTTGACTAGAGATGATGCGCCGTCTAATGGTGGTCACTTCCTGTCAGCGTTACAGATCAGAAGCACAGAGAGTTGTTGACTAGAGATGATGCGCCGTCTAATGGTGGTCACTTCCTGTCAGCGTTACAGATCAGAAGCACAGAGAGTTGTTGACTAGAGATGATGCGCCGTCTCATGGTGGTCACTTCCTGTCAGCGTTACAGATCAGAAGCACAGAGAGTTGTTGACTAGAGATGATGCGCCGTCTAATGGTGGTCACTTCCTGTCAGCGTTACAGATCAGAAGCACAGAGAGTTGTTGACTAGAGATGATGCGCCGTCTAATGGTGGTCACTTCCTGTCAGCGTTACAGATCAGAAGCACAGAGAGTTGTTGACTAGAGATGATGCGCCGTCTAATGGTGGTCACTTCCTGTCAGCGTTACAGATCAGAAGCACAGAGAGTTGTTGACTAGAGATGATGCGCCGTCTCATGGTGGTCACTTCCTGTCAGCGTTACAGATCAGAAGCACAGAGAGTTGTTGACTAGAGATGATGCGCCGTCTCATGGTGGTCACTTCCTGTCAGCGTTACAGATCAGAAGCACAGAGAGTTGTTGACTAGAGATGATGCGCCGTCTCATGGTGGTCACTTCCTGTCAGCGTTACAGATCAGAAGCACAGAGAGTTGTTGACTAGAGATGATACGCCGTCTAATGGTGGTCACTTCCTGTCAGCGTTACAGATCAGAAGCACAGAGAGTTGTTGACTAGAGATGATACGCCGTCTCATGGTGGTCACTTCCTGTCAGCGTTACAGATCAGAAGCACAGAGAGTTGTTGACTAGAGATGATACGCCGTCTAATGGTGGTCACTTCCTGTCAGTGTTACAGATCAGAAGCACAGAGAGTTGTTGACTAGAGATGATGCGCCGTCTCATGGTGGTCACTTCCTGTCAGCGTTACAGATCAGAAGCACAGAGAGTTGTTGACTAGAGATGATACGCCGTCTCATGGTGGTCACTTCCTGTCGACGTTACAGATCAGAAGCACAGAGAGTTGTTGACTAGAGATGATACGCCGTCTCATGGCGGTCACTTCCTGTCGATGTTACAGATCAGAAGCACAGAGAGTCGTTGACTAGAGATGATACGCCGTCTCATGGCGGTCACTTCCTGTCGACGTTACAGATCAGAAGCACAGAGAGTCGTTGACTAGAGATGATACGCCGTCTCATGGCGGTCACTTCCTGTTAACGTTACAGAGAGTTGTTGACTAGAGATGATGCGCCGTCTCATAGCGGTCACTTCCTGTTAACGTTACAGAGTTGTTGACTAGAGATGATGCGCTGTCTCATGGCGGTCACTTCCTGACGACGTTACAGATCAGAAGCACAGAGAGTTGTTGACTAGAGATGATACGCCGTCTAATGGTGGTCACTTCCTGTCGACGTTACAGATCAGAAGCACAGAGAGTCGTTGACTAGAGATGATATGCCGTCTCATGGTGGTCACTTCCTGTCAACGTTACAGATCAGAAGCACAGAGAGTTGTTGACTAGAGATGATACGCCGTCTAATGGTGGTCACTTCCTGTCGACGTTACAGATCAGAAGCACAGAGAGTCGTTGACTAGAGATGATACGCCGTCTCATGGCGGTCACTTCCTGTTAACGTTACAGAGAGTTGTTGACTAGAGATGATGCGCCGTCTCATAGCGGTCACTTCCTGTTAACGTTACAGAGTTGTTGACTAGAGATGATGCGCCGTCTCATGGCGGTCACTTCCTGACGACGTTACAGATCAGAAGCACAGAGAGTTGTTGACTAGAGATGATACGCCGTCTCATGGCGGTCACTTCCTGACGACGTTACAGATCAGAAGCACAGAGAGTTGTTGACTAGAGATGATACGCCGTCTCATGGCGGTCACTTCCTGTCGATGTTACAGATCAGAAGCACAGAGAGTTGTTGACCAGAGATGATACGCAGTCTCATGGCGGTCACTTCCTGTCGATGTTACAGATCAGAAGCACAGAGAGTCGTTGACCAGAGATGATACGCCGTCTCATGGCGGTCACTTCCTGTTAACGTTACAGAGAGTTGTTGACTAGAGATGATGCGCCGTCTCATGGCGGTCACTTCCTGTCAACGTTGCAGATCAGAAGCACAGAGAGTTGTTGACTAGACATGATACGCCGTCTCATGGTGGTCACTTCCTGTCAACGTTACAGATCAGAAGCACATAGAGTCATTGACTAGAGATGATACGCCGTCTCATGGCGGTCACTTCCTGTCAATGTTACAGATCAGAAGCACATAGAGTCATTGACTAGAGATGATACGCCGTCTCATGGCGGTCACTTCCTGTTAACGTTACAGAGAGTCATCGACGAGAGATGATGCACCGTCTCATGGTGGTCACTTCCTGTCAATGTTACAGATCAGAAGCACATAGAGTCGTTGACCAGAGATGATACGCCGTCTCATGGCGGTCACTTCCTGTTAACGTTACAGAGAGTTGTTGACTAGAGATGATGCGCCGTCTCATGGCGGTCACTTCCTGTCAACGTTGCAGATCAGAAGCACAGAGAGTTGTTGACTAGACATGATACGCCGTCTCATGGTGGTCACTTCCTGTCGATGTTACAGATCAGAAGCACAGAGAGTTGTTGACTAGAGATGATACGCCGTCTAATGGTGGTCACTTCCTGTCGACGTTACAGATCAGAAGCACAGAGAGTCGTTGACTAGAGATGATACGCCGTCTCATGGCGGTCACTTCCTGTTAACGTTACAGAGAGTTGTTGACTAGAGATGATGCGCCGTCTCATAGCGGTCACTTCCTGTTAACGTTACAGAGTTGTTGACTAGAGATGATGCGCCGTCTCATGGCGGTCACTTCCTGACGACGTTACAGATCAGAAGCACAGAGAGTTGTTGACTAGAGATGATACGCCGTCTCATGGCGGTCACTTCCTGACGACGTTACAGATCAGAAGCACAGAGAGTTGTTGACTAGAGATGATACGCCGTCTCATGGCGGTCACTTCCTGTCGACGTTACAGATCAGAAGCACAGAGAGTTGTTGACCAGAGATGATACGCAGTCTCATGGCGGTCACTTCCTGTCGATGTTACAGATCAGAAGCACAGAGAGTCGTTGACCAGAGATGATATGCCGTCTCATGGCGGTCACTTCCTGTTAACGTTACAGAGAGTTGTTGACTAGAGATGATGCGCCGTCTCATGGCGGTCACTTCCTGTCAACGTTGCAGATCAGAAGCACAGAGAGTTGTTGACTAGACATGATACGCCGTCTCATGGTGGTCACTTCCTGTCAACGTTACAGATCAGAAGCACAGAGAGTCATCGACGAGAGATGATACGCCGTCTCATGGCGGTCACTTCCTGTTAATGTTACAGAGAGTTGTTGACTAGAGATGATGCGCCGTCTCATAGCGGTCACTTCCTGTTAACGTTACAGAGTTGTTGACTAGAGATGATGCGCCGTCTCATGGCGGTCACTTCCTGACGACGTTACAGATCAGAAGCACAGAGAGTTGTTGACTAGAGATGATACGCCGTCTCATGGCGGTCACTTCCTGACGACGTTACAGATCAGAAGCACAGAGAGTTGTTGACTAGAGATGATACGCCGTCTCATGGCGGTCACTTCCTGTCGATGTTACAGATCAGAAGCACAGAGAGTTGTTGACCAGAGATGATACGCAGTCTCATGGCGGTCACTTCCTGTCGATGTTACAGATCAGAAGCACAGAGAGTCGTTGACCAGAGATGATACGCCGTCTCATGGCGGTCACTTCCTGTTAACGTTACAGAGAGTTGTTGACTAGAGATGATGCGCCGTCTCATGGCGGTCACTTCCTGTCAACGTTGCAGATCAGAAGCACAGAGAGTTGTTGACTAGACATGATACGCCGTCTCATGGTGGTCACTTCCTGTCAACGTTACAGATCAGAAGCACAGAGAGTCATCGACGAGAGATGATACGCCGTCTCATGGCGGTCACTTCCTGTTAACGTTACAGAGAGTTGTTGACTAGAGATGATACGCCGTCTCATGGTGGTCACTTCCTGTCAACGTTACAGATCAGAAGCACAGAGAGTCATCGACGAGAGATGATGCACCGTCTCATGGTGGTCACTTCCTGTCAATGTTACAGATCAGAAGCACATAGAGTCGTTGACCAGAGATGATACGCCGTCTCATGGCGGTCACTTCCTGTTAACGTTACAGAGAGTTGTTGACTAGAGATGATGCGCCGTCTCATGGCGGTCACTTCCTGTCAACGTTGCAGATCAGAAGCACAGAGAGTTGTTGACTAGACATGATACGCCGTCTCATGGTGGTCACTTCCTGTCAACGTTACAGATCAGAAGCACAGAGAGTTGTTGACTAGAGATGATACGCCGTCTCATGGTGGTCACTTCCTGTCAATGTTACAGATCAGAAGCACAGAGAGTTGTTGACTAGACATGATACGCCGTCTCATGGTGGTCACTTCCTGTCAACGTTACAGATCAGAAGCACAGAGAGTCATCGACGAGAGATGATGCACCGTCTCATGGTGGTCACTTCCTGTCAATGTTACAGATCAGAAGCACAGAGAGTTGTTGACTAGACATGATACGCCGTCTCATGGTGGTCACTTCCTGTCAACGTTACAGATCAGAAGCACAGAGAGTCATCGACGAGAGATGATGCACCGTCTCATGGTGGTCACTTCCTGTCAATGTTACAGATCAGAAGCACAGAGAGTCATCGACGAGAGATGATGCACCGTCTCATGGTGGTCACTTCCTGTCAACGTTACAGATCAGAAGCACAGAGAGTCATCGACGAGAGATGATACGCCGTCTCATGGCGGTCACTTCCTGTCAACGTTACAGAGAGTTGTTGACGAGAGATGATACGCCGTCTCATGGTGGACACTTCCTGTCAACATCACAGATCAGAAGCACAGAGAGTTGTTGACTAGAGATGATACGCCGTCTCATGGTGGTCACTTCCTGTCAATGTTACAGATCAGAAGCACAGAGAGTTGTTGACTAGACATGATACGCCGTCTCATGGTGGTCACTTCCTGTCAACGTTACAGATCAGAAGCACAGAGAGTCATCGACGAGAGATGATGCACCGTCTCATGGTGGTCACTTCCTGTCAATGTTGCAGATCAGAAGCACAGAGAGTTGTTGACTAGACATGATACGCCGTCTCATGGTGGTCACTTCCTGTCAACGTTACAGATCAGAAGCACAGAGAGTCATCGACGAGAGATGATGCACCGTCTCATGGTGGTCACTTCCTGTCAATGTTACAGATCAGAAGCACATAGAGTCATTGACTAGAGATGATACGCCGTCTCATGGCGGTCACTTCCTGTCAACGTTACAGAGAGTTGTTGACGAGAGATGATACGCCGTCTCATGGTGGACACTTCCTGTCAACATCACAGATCAGAAGCACAGAGAGTTGTTGACTAGAGATGATGCACCGTCTCATGGCGGTCACTTCTTGTCAACGTTACAGATCAGAAGCACAGAGAGTTGTTGACGAGAGATGATACGCCGTCTCATGGTGGACACTTCCTGTCAACATCACAGATCAGAAGCACAGAGAGTTGTTGACGAGAGATGATACGCCGTCTCATGGCGGTCACTTCCTGTCGACGTCACAGATCAGAAGCACAGAGAGTTGTTGACTCTGGGCCATATTCACAGTCACTGAAATAACCAGCGCAGATTAATCAGTCAGTGTGTGATGAACACACACAGCGAGCAGCAGCGACCAACCGTCCAACACGACACATCGAGACACATGTCCACAGCTGCGGGGACTGAAAGGAGACAGACTCTGGGTCAGTGACGACGGAGGGCTGTTGTCAGTTACAGCAGCCGACGCCGTCTGCCGACAGCTCGTAACTCACCTGACCAGCTGACTTTGCTTCAAGCTGATTGGCTGACATGCCTTACGTTCTAAAACCAGGTGACATCATCTGCCGGCTGAGACGGGTCAGTCTACTGAAACTTCTCTCTGCAACGCTGTGAATAGTTTCATCTTGTCATGACTTTCTGGTCTGACCTTGATTTTGTTCTGATGGACACATGAACTTCAGGTATGAGCTGCATGCTGTTCATGTGGTCGCATATATTTAAATATTTACGGTAACTTTACGAGGTCGTGGTGAACATGTGAGACGTTGGGAGGGATCTCAGGTTGCTCTGAATTTGTCGACGTGCTGCAGATGTGTTTGTGTGTCTGACCTCAGAGCTGCTGCTGGACTGCTGACTGTCAGGATCCACACTTGGCTCCTCCCATGTTACGTTCATCATTCTGCTTGAACAAACTGGAACCTGAACCACATACGTGCACACACACACACACACACACACACACACACACACACACACACACACACAGAGCAGACAGCTCCAGGACTGAGGGGACAGGTGAGTGTTTACAGTGTGACAGCAGGACGTCTCCTCTCACCTCGTCTTCTCTCTTGTTGATCTTCAGTGGCGTTGGTGTTTGAGGCGCTGCCGTCCACAGCGCTCTGACCCTCTCCTTGGTCTCTGAGGGCGTCCTGAACACAGCAGTTAGAGAGAAACTGTGCTGATCTTCAACCAGCGCTGTGCAAGAAAACTGGCAGTTTCTCTTTAAAACATTTCAAACTGATCAACAATAAATTTACACTTTGACATGACAGTGTGTCTCAGACGCTGTGGAACAAGAGACAGAAGCCCCCGTTACACTTGCTCTTCAACGCGGGAATTTAATGCCGTCATGTCGCCTTGCCATTCTGTATAAAAGTTACGATCTAAGAATCAGGAGTCAGAGTTGTCTCACCATTAAAGCCTGATTTATGGTATACAGATACGGCCGGAGCCGTCTGTCCATGCTCCGCGTTCATTTCTCTGTGACTGGAAAAGCCGGAAGCTAAACAAAGAATCAACTAGAGACGACGACAACCACTCAGGAAAGGAACGTCGCATCCTACCACTCTGGCAGTGAATTGCACCGCGATGAAACGGAGTGACGGATAAGTTCGAAGGGTTCACGACGGCGTCACGGCAACAACGTAGCGACGTCGTTGAGTCAATGCAGGACCATAAATCAGGCTTAACTCAGCAACAGAAGTTTTAACAGCACCGAAACAATGTCTGTAAGACAGAGACAGCTGCAGGACGGATCATGGACGGGTGGGACGTTTTGATGATGTGTCATGTGTGTGACCCACCGTGGGAGATTTAAAAAGCAGCTGTTAGCAGTTAGCGGCTAACTCAAAGAAGAACAGCAGCTTTTAGCAGTTACCAGCTAACAGGAGTTCCTTACCCTCCGAGCAGAGGACGAGATCAGCCGCCATATATCAAGGACGCTAAATGATTGTTATTGACATGTGATGTCATTGTTATTGTTTATAAAGAGGTGCTGACACGTATGCTATATGTCACACTAGAGGTCGACGCTGTTGTGTTACAGGTCAAGCCTCTTTTGATTCTGTGATGTCATCATGCTGTCTGTAATCACACACTGGAGCGACATGTAATGTCATTGTTTGGTTCTGTGTAAATATGTGAAGGTACCGTAAAGAAGAGACTCTATAGCGCCACCTCTGTGTGAGAATGGCTGATGTAAAACATATGAAACTACCTGTGGCTGCAGGAGTCACCCTGGTTGGTGTTGGTGGAGTGTTTATGGGAACACACGGGGGTGGAGGTGAGAGCTGGATGCTGTAACTTCAGATCCTCGACACCGCACAGACTGAAGAACTGAAGACAGAGAGAACAGACAGACAGACAGACAGAAAGACAATCAGACACCAGACGGACAGTTAAAGACCAACAGCAGCAGCAGCAGCAGCAGCAGCAGCAGCAGCAGCAGCAGCGTCGTGTCTTCACCTCAGAGGGGGAGAATGTCAGAGGCCCCGCCCTGCTGCCTCTGCTCCAGGAGGAGGAGGAGTCTAACAAGGAGGCTCCATCCTCACTGGTCACCAGCTGCTCCTTCAAACCTGTAACCTTCATACAACACACTGATGTCACTGTGGACAACATATGATTATATTACTAACCTGTGATTAGATTAATAATCCAAGGAACAAACATGATGAACATGACACATTTTCTGGAGACACTGAGCGATGACGTGATGAAGGCAGAGCGTCGCCTGATGATTGCGTCATCGTGTGAAGGGACAAAATGTTTGAAGGGTTATGATGTCACAGTGTTTGTTGTCTTACATAACTGGTGCTCAGATTGATGACTGACAGGTCGGCGTCCTGTCTGTACAGGCAGGTGGAAGGCGATGATGTCACTTCCTCTGGGCCACAGCTCCAGGTCTCTGGGTTCTGTGATGAAATCAGGTCAGACGTCTCAATGTCATATTTACCCCTCACAGTTTCACTTTTCCAGGACTTTTCAAGGACCTGAAGTACAGATTTGTTTTTCTTGTGCAGTGGTTTAAAACACGCCAGACTCAAACTCTGTTTAGTCATGATGTCATGACGTCAGCTCAAGACAGACCGCAGGGAGGAAACATCAGAGCGTCGTTACATCATGTGGAAGATCGTCCACCTAAGGATTAGTCTCATTACACACAACGAATTCCAGGCCTGGAAAAAGGGACTGTGACATTCCCTGACTATTCCAGGTTTTCCATGACCGTGGGAAAGCTGTGATTAGATCCTCTGTTTGAAGAAGATGAGTCTGTTTGTTCGATGATGATATCATGCTATACATGATATGATAATGATATATATCCTGGTGTAAATCAGCTGCTCTGAGACAATAATTCAGCTCCTGGTAAAAACCTCCTGAGTGTCTGGATCTTAAGTTGCCAGAGAAACAGGTGAGTGCACATTAGCAGGTGGTGTAGGAGCACACACACACACCGACACACAGCTTCAGAGAAAGACTGATTTTTAACGCGACCCTGCTTTACTCAGTGTTTTGACCTGTTTGAATCACCTGCTCTGTATGTAAATGACTGATATGTTTGTGTAGAGCCTGAGAGACGGCACTGAGGGCTCTAAAACCACACTTACAGCTACATTTCAAAATAAAAGCTTCAGCTGTGTTCCAGTGAGAGAAAAAGCTAATGTACCGTCTCCATCAGGTCCATGGGCGCTGTCAGCTCGCACATGCTCAGAGAGGAGCTGTAACCTGAGGTGGAGGGGGCGGGGACACAGATGGAGCACAGGTGGTCTTGGTTGCCATGGCACCCACACACACTCTGACCACAGGAAATGCAGCTGGACTCGTCCTTCACAGCGGACACACCGTCAGCCTGCTGGAGGAAGGATTATTATTATTATCATCATCACTGCTGGTATCATGGGTGGATGATGGGATGGTGGGTGGATGCTGACCTTGGTGGAGATGTGGGCTGTGCCAGGGGGGCCGCGGGTCCTGGATGCTGGCCTGGTGGAGTAGGAGGAGTTGGAGGAGGTGTTGGAGGAGCTGGTGCAGGAGTTGTGGAGGTGTAGGACCTGCAGGTATCCCTCCTTCTCCACCCTCCTCTTCAGGGTGGAGTTCCAGTGGTTTTTGATGGCATTATCTGTCCTGAGAAGAGTCGTCCCCAAGACAAATGTTACTGCGGTGACTCAATCTGACACAGATGACCCTTTGCTAAGCCCCGCCCCGTGGCGAGGGTGAAGCCTACACTGTCACTGACTGCACCCCCTGAAGACATGTTATCACAGTCATGGAAGGAGCAGCAGACAGAGGCTCTGCAGTTTGTGTTGAAGGATGAATCAGACAGCTGACGTTCGACCTCAGTGACACTGAACACATCACCGCCATCCTGACACAAGACCAACAGATTAAAGGGAAACTGTGCTGATATTCAACCAGCTGTGTGACATCACAGTGTGTGCAGATGAGCTCCAGGTGAACACCGTCCATCTGCACACACTGTGATGTCACACAGCTGGCTGAATATCAGCACAGTTTCCCTTCACTGGTTCCTGAGGTCGCTCTTTATTCACTCAGTCAGTCGAAGGAAAGCAGCAGGAGAATAAACTGAAGCCCCGCCTCCTCCCAGCTGTTCATAGTTTCTGTCTCCACAGTGTAAAGTTGTGGATGGTCCCAACAGAAGCGTTCCTTAGCGTCCCCATGTTTGGTCCCCCCTCTGTTGGGGTACCTAGCACACAGATCTGGTACTAAAAGGTGGAGCTAGAAACCCTGCAGTCTGATTGGTCAGTAGAGGACGCTCACTCTGGTTTTATGTAACCTCTGTTCATACATCAGTAAACTACAACTATAAAATGAAAGAGAAAAAAATCACTTCATTCACTGGGCCGACTGCCGGCAACTTTTAAGGTGGAACGTTAACTTGTAATGTTACTCAATGCATGAGTTGATGACGTGAATCCATCAGCACACCTTAAATTTCACTGTGACAACTTTGACCATCACTTTAGTTTTTATATGACACACACTTTTAGTAATGACTTTAAAAATATAGATTCATTTGGAGCGGGTCCCTACTCTGGAGATCATTTCTACCTTTTCATACAACTCACCTGTTTATACTTTATTAAGACTTAAAAAACAAGATGGCAGCAGCCTAAATGCTGAACGTGAGTCCACAGACCGACGGGTGATGTCACAGGAGCTTTGTCTATTATTTATACAGTCTGTGACTCTAACATGGATGACATCACATCCTGTCTGACTGAAGCTGCTGAACGGTTTAATGATTTTTCTCAACTCAGAATTTAATTTGTTACAATCATCTTAATCCAAATGTTTTTCTGAATTTAATAAAAATAAAAACGTGTGGCTCTGAACCCTGTCAGTTACAGAGATAACCACGGCTCTATGTACCTGCCCGGCAGCAACTTGGAGATGTCGGCCCAGCGGTTTCCCAGCAGCCTGTGGGCCTGACAGATGACGCCGTCCTCCTCCAGCGTCCAGCTGCTCTTCTTCACCGTCGGGTTCAGGTGGTTGTGCCAGCGCTCGCGGCACTGCTTCCCATTACGACTCCGCAGGTGCTTGGCGATGAGCGACCAGCGCTTCACGCCGTACTTGTGAACCAGCTCAATGACCTTCACAGGAAGTGACATCACAACATGCTATTAGTTTATAAAGGAGATCTGCTATACGTCTGCAAGTCGTGCAGAGACAAGTCCTACAAGTTCAGAGACAGTCATCTCCAACAAGTCTAGAGTCATCTCTAACAAGTCCAGAGTCATCTCCAACAAGTCCAGAGTCACATCCAACAAGTACAGAGTCATTTCCAACAAGTCCAGAGTCACATCCAACAAGTACAGAGTCATCTCCAACAAGTCCAGAGTCATATCCAACAAGTACAGTAATCTCCAACAAGTCCAGAGTCATCTCCAACAAGTCCAGAGTCACATCCAATAAGTCCAGAGTCATCTCCAACAAGTCCAGAGTCACATCCAATAAGTCCAGAGTCATCTCCAACAAGTCCAGAGTCACATCCAATAAGTCCAGAGTCATCTCCAACAAGTCCAGAGTCACATCCAACAAGTACAGTAATCTCCAACAAGTCTAGAGTCATCTCCAACAAGTCCAGAGTCATCTCCAACAAGTACAGTCATGTCCAAGAAGTCTTTAGTTACGTCCAGCAAGTCCAGAGACATGTCCTGCAAGTCTAGAGACATGTCCTGCAAGTCCAGAGTGACCTCCATTGAGTCCAGAGTCACGTTCAACAAGTTTAAAGTCACATCCACCAAGAGTGAGTGTTTACCCTCTCGTCCTCCTCCTGAGTCCAGGGACCTTTGACCAGATCTGGATTCTTTATCTGCTGCCACCTCCGCTGACACTCCACATCTGACCTCTCACCCTGACACACAACACAGACAGTTAGGATGCGTCCTAGTCCTGTGGACTGACCTGTTCAAAGTCTTGAGCAACAACTGAAAGTTTAAGAACACAATCATGTCCACAAACAAACTGGGTCCAGTCGGTGTGCTTCAGATTGACAAAGACCTGGATGGGGGTCCAGTTCCTGCTGCCCCTCCTGTGTTGCAGCCGAGACGTCACATGTTGTGGTCGTAGAGTCAGACAGCAACAGTCTGCTGTTTGCTGGTCGTTTAAAACCTTAAATACTTAAACATCCTGTTTCTGTGTCTCTGCTGTCCTGTTCCTGTGGATGAAACCACTCACTTTAAAATGCAGAGAAACTGAAGACCAGCTGCTGCATCCAAACTCCTTCACCAGTCCACACAGCTTCTCATCCTGAAGAGGAAGATCATCATCATCATCATCATCATCATCATCACACTGAGCTGCAGTTTCCGCACTAAAGACTGATATGGTGTAAATATCCTGACTCAGATATTATCTGTGTACATCCTGTACCTGCAGCTGCTTCACAATAAAAGCCTGCTACTCCACACGGAGGACTTTTACTGTGAAGGACCTGGACACACAGGACATACACACTGTTTGAATGCTAACACAATGAGCGTTACCTCATCTTTTGTCCATCCAGGCTTCTGTAGAGTCCCTCTGCAAAATCGCCTGTTACGTCCAAAACAGGTGGAATGACTCTTTGTGCTGAGACAGGAGACGACACACCGCTTAGAGGCCCCACGTACCATGTCACCACGACACTGACACCAAGATACAATATTACCGCTAGACTTGCATTGATTACAATTTTTGGGGCCGATCCCGATTTCTGATTTGCAGAGTGTTTGGACGGCCGATTACGATTTTGGCCACTACCAATTTCATTTTTTTCAAACCACTTTACAGCTCACAAGATATTACAATATTTTCTATGTTTGCTTTATCAGAACATTTTAACCAGGATACAACCAGCTCTTCAATAATCACCTCAAACACAAACACAAACAAAAACAACAACAGCGACACAGTTAAGAAACATTTTCCTTTTTGCTCAAATGTAACTTCAGGTACAGTATTAAAATAAATAAGTTAAAAAGGCATACATGAATAAAAACATGGATAAATAAAATAATAATTCTTGCTGTATAGCATTTGTGGGTAATTTCTTGAATAGACAAAAATTCCACACGGCCGACATGGTGTTGGTCGCCTGTATGAAAGCCTTTAGTGCTGAGGACGCGCCCACCAGTAAGCGTGCGGACACACGCCTCGTCAGTGTCCAGCGGCACAGTGCAGCAGTGAGAGCTCCACAGTTCAGGCTAACACGGACAATGAACAACTTCCTCCTTCTCTCTTTGGATGAGTGTGCGTGAATGATGAAGGTGAGAAGCCGCCCATGTTTCACTTCCTCACATCGCCCAAGCTGTGAGTTGCACATGTGCGTGTGTGCGCTGCTGATGTTACACGATGTCAATCATGTGGCGCGGTGGGAATTTGACCGGCATTTTAAATCAGCATATTTTAAACTGACCAGCTGGTCACAGGTCATGGCTGATCCGCTGAAAACAGGCCCAATTCCGAGCACTGCTGATCTGCCATCTTAAATGTAGACTCACAAATCAGTCTTTAGACGCTTTGCTTAACTAAAGACTGATGACTTTCTCCCTGATTTTGTGTTTAGATGGGTGGATACAATTTCAGAGTTTAAAAAAAAACTCCCTATGTTGCAGAAACAATAGTAAATCTGCAGGGCGGTCCTTCGGTGGTCGCTGAACTCTCGTGCTTGTAAACACAGTCCCACTGGGGCAGCAGTAGCTCAGTCCATATGGACTTGGGTTGGGAACAGGAGGGTCGCCTGTTCGAGTCCCCGTCCGGACCAAAATATGGAGCGTGGACTGGTGGCTGGAGAGGTGCCAGTTCACCTCCTGGGCACTGCCGAGGTGCCCTTGAGCAAGGCACCGAACCCCCCAACCACTCGGGGCGCCTGACCAAAGCCCCCTCACTCTGACATCTCTCCACTTTGTGCATGTATAGGTCCTGTTTGTGCATGTGTGTGTCTTTCAGACCTGTGTGTAATTGACAAGCAAGAGTGAAAACATTGAATTTCCCCTCAGGGGGATTAATAAAGGAAATAAACTTAAACTTAAACTTAGAAACACGTGTAGCAGTACAAAATGGCTCAGCGTGCTCGCAGAAAACGCCGTCAAAGTTAGTGGATGTTTGTCGCGTTTGTGGCGACACATTCTCGCCAACTAAAAGAAACAAACATAATCTTTTACAAGGCCATGACTCATCCGTCCGGCCAGACTACAGAGGGAATCGCCTCGCTGTTTACAAATACCTCCGGGTAGAAAACCAGCAGAGCTTTTAGCTCTCTATATATATAGCCTATGTATCACATTTTTCACATCACTGTATCACCGTTTGGACTAATCCGATGTTTGTAAAGTCTATAAACACAATGACTGAACAAACATTACTATTACTGTGTGCACGTTTAGCTGGGCTAACCGTTAGCTGTTAGCCCTGTTAGCCGTTAGCAGTGTCTGTAATAGGTAATAACTCATTAAACGGTCCGTGAAGAAAATATCTTTTCCAGCAGATATCTTAGTTACAACATGATTGAGCTAGCAAAGCAGTTTTGTGTTGCTATGTGCGGTATTTATTCAGAAATCACGATGTCTAGAAAGCATCAGCTGACAGGGACAGCTAACAGCAGCAGTAAAGCTAACATCAGGACGTCATCTGTTAAAAGCCTCCCGTTGTCGGATACGACATGAAACTACTCCAGTTAGCTCAATCATGTTGTAACTAAGACATCCGCTGGAAAAAATATTTTCTTCACGGATGAGCACACGGTTGATAAAACGGAGTTTAATCTCTCAGCATCCATTTTCAAGCTCTCTGTGTGTTTGTTTCCTTGCGAATGAGAAAAGGGGGAGCGCACATTTCTGAGAAGGCGTGTCCTTTTCAAAAATGCAAGAGGAGTTGCTTTGTTGCCGGCCGTTTTCGCCGGTGTGTTAAACACACTTTAGAAAGGAGTGTCCCCAGACTATCAGAAGGCGGAGATCTCTGATTGTCTGGTGGTGAGACTATCTTAAATGTGTCACCATGTGCTGAGGATTGCCATGACATAAACTGCAATAGATCCTTATGACAGGTGTGTGATAGGTAATGGTGTGTCACCTGTGTGACAGGTGTGTGACAGGTAATGGTGTGTCACCTGTGTGACAGGTGTGTGACAGGTAATGGTGTGTCACCTGTGTGACAGGTGTGTGACAGGTAATGGTGTGTCACCTGTGTGACAGGTGTGTGACAGGTAATGGTGTGTCACCTGTGTGACAGGTGTGTGACAGGATATGGTTTGTGCTCAGCTCTCACCAGGACCTGCGGCGGCTCATCAGTGCTGCTCATATGACCCGTGACACAGTGAAGTGCTGCTGGAGGAAACACAGCGCCGGTCAGACACACTCTAACTGTGGTAACATCATTTTATCACTTGTCACAGTATAATCAATATCTGCATTAATCCAGAAGATCATCAGCAGTAACTAATAACTGATCATGATAAATGTGTCACTGATGTGAGGACAGCACATTAATAGCCACACACATGTGTTAGCCGTTAGCTCCCAGTCAGTCAGCTCCATATGAAACTGACCCTACAGCAGCAGCTGAGTCTCTGATCACGTCACTAAGGAAGAAGTGAAGAACGCACCGCTTCAACTTCCAACTGACGGTTGAGCTAAGCTAGTTAGCATTAGCCGGTCAGCTAGCCGCTAAACGGAGACGATTCAAAACGTGTTAAAGTGACAAACAAAGATCGAAACGGGACTTTATCCCGGTGAGAGACTGTTCTGAGTGTCCCGTTATTTCACCGGCTGCTTATCCTCCGGTTCACCGTGTAAACCGCCGGAGATCACTGAACTTACCGGTAACGGCTGAGAGGAGGAGAAACGGCTCGACACGGCTCGTGCTCTCTGACACTGTCCTCTAATGCTCTGCTCTGACTGGACAGGCCCGGTGATGACGTATGGTTTCAGAACTCACTCACTTTATTTATTTATTTATTTATTTATCTAAATACAAAAGCAGACACTTTTTAAGGCAAAACCTGACCAATTTTACTTTATTTATTTAAATCACAATCAGAAATACTTTGATAAAAAAAATACACCCATTTGATCATTTATTTAAATCACCAAACGTTACACCAGTTATCACAGCACGAAGCTGTAAAAACAGAAATTACTGTTGGAATTTCACATTTCTGACCGTCCGTGTACGCATCATATGAGAGGAAGACTTCTGACAGAACAAATAAATAAATCTGAGCTTAAAATGGTGAGTTTCCTCCAGTCACTCAGGGAGGCTCAAGGGGGAAATATATATATATATATATATATACATGCGTGTGTGTGTGTGTAATTATGAAAGCGTATTTCTGCCACATCAGGAAAAAATAATGTGTCAGTATTACGTTACAACCTGAAAATATATTGTTATAACGTGAAAATATTTTGTTATAATGTGGAAATATTTTGTTACAACCTGAAAATATATTGTTATAACGTGAAAATATTTTGTTATAACGTGGAAATATATTGTTATAATGTGAAAATATATTGTTATAACGTGGAAATATTTTGTTATAACGTGAAAATATATTGTTATAATGTGAAAATATTTTGTTATAACGTGGAAATATATTGTTATAATGTGAAAATATTTTGTTATAACGTGGAAATATATTGTTATAATGTGGAAATATATTGTTATAATGTGGAATCATATTGTTATAACGTGGAAATGTATTGTTATAACGTGGAAATGTATTGTTATAATGTGGAAATATATTGTTATAACGTGGAAATGTATTGTTATAATGTGGAAATGTATTGTTATAACGTGGAAATGTATTGTTATAACGTGGAAATGTATTGTTATAATGTGGAATCATATTGTTATAATGTGGAAATGTATTGTTATAACGTGGAAATGTATTGTTATAACGTGGAAATGTATTGTTATAATGTGGAAATGTATTGTTATAACGTGGAAATGTATTGTTATAATGTGGAATCATATTGTTATAATGTGGAAATGTATTGTTATAACGTGGAAATGTATTGTTATAATGTGGAATCATATTGTTATAATGTGGAAATGTATTGTTATAACGTGGAAATGTATT
The DNA here is from genome assembly GCA_013133815.1 of Cromileptes altivelis. NCBI lineage: Eukaryota > Metazoa > Chordata > Actinopteri > Perciformes > Serranidae > Cromileptes > Cromileptes altivelis. Next base: position 41,668,331 of record CM023144.1, on the reverse strand, counting down.
GTTATAACGTGGAAATGTATTGTTATAATGTGGAAATGTATTGTTATAACGTGGAAATGTATTGTTATAACGTGGAAATGTATTGTTATAACGTGGAAATGTATTGTTATAACGTGGAAATATATTGTTATAACGTGGAAATGTATTGTTATAACGTGGAAATGTATTGTTATAACGTGGAAATGTATTGTTATAATGTGGAAATATATTGTTATAACGTGGAAATGTATTGTTATAATGTGGAAATATATTGTTATAACGTGGAAATGTATTGTTATAACGTGGAAATGTATTGTTATAATGTGGAAATATATTGTTATAACGTGGAAATGTATTGTTATAACGTGGAAATGTATTGTTATAATGTGGAAATATATTGTTATAACGTGGAAATGTATTGTTATAATGTGGAAATATATTGTTATAACGTGGAAATGTATTGTTATAACGTGGAAATGTATTGTTATAATGTGGAAATATATTGTTATAACGTGGAAATATATTGTTATAACGTGGAAATGTATTGTTATAATGTGGAAATGTATTGTTATAATGTGGAATCATATTGTTATAATGTGGAAATGTATTGTTATAACGTGGAAATGTATTGTTATAACGTGGAAATGTATTGTTATAATGTGGAAATGTATTGTTATAACGTGGAAATGTATTGTTATAATGTGGAATCATATTGTTATAATGTGGAAATGTATTGTTATAACGTGGAAATGTATTGTTATAACGTGGAAATGTATTGTTATAATGTGGAAATGTATTGTTATAACGTGGAAATGTATTGTTATAACGTGGAAATGTATTGTTATAATGTGGAAATGTATTGTTATAATGTGGAAATATATTGTTATAACGTGGAAATGTATTGTTATAATGTGGAATCATATTGTTATAATGTGGAAATGTATTGTTATAACGTGGAAATGTATTGTTATAATGTGGAATCATATTGTTATAATGTGGAAATGTATTGTTATAACGTGGAAATGTATTGTTATAACGTGGAAATGTATTGTTATAATGTGGAAATGTATTGTTATAACGTGGAAATGTATTGTTATAACGTGGAAATGTATTGTTATAATGTGGAAATATATTGTTATAACGTGGAAATGTATTGTTATAACGTGGAAATGTATTGTTATAACGTGGAAATATATTGTTATAACGTGGAAATGTATTGTTATAACGTGGAAATGTATTGTTATAACGTGGAAATGTATTGTTATAACGTGGAAATGTATTGTTATAACGTGGAAATGTATTGTTATAACGTGGAAATGTATTGTTATAACGTGGAAATGTATTGTTATAACGTGGAAATGTATTGTTATAACGTGGAAATGTATTGTTATAACGTGGAAATGTATTGTTATAATGTGGAAATATATTGTTATAACGTGGAAATGTATTGTTATAACGTGGAAATGTATTGTTATAATGTGGAAATATATTGTTATAACGTGGAAATATATTGTTATAACGTGGAAATGTATTGTTATAACGTGGAAATGTATTGTTATAATGTGGAAATATATTGTTATAATGTGAAAAACTTCTTGTTAGAACAATGAACTTTTCACGTTATAACATAATACTGACACATTATATTTTTCCAGGTGTGGCAGCAATACGCTTTGGTATACAGCATGAACAGTATATTGAAACAGTAAAACTCTTTTTCCCATAATCCTTTGCGTGATGACGGCGCGCGCTCTCCCGCCCGTTGTGAGAATTTCCCAGCATGCTTTTCTGAGGGCCGAGAAGAAGAAGCGTCATGATGGAGTCCGCTGGTGGCTAAAGTGACAAACCTTCTTAAAGTTCAGTTGAATAAAGTTTGAGACGTTCATGTTTCTTCAGAGGAAATCTTTACGGAGGATTGTAGCCCGTTAATGACAGCTAGATAGCTAACTCTGCAGCGGAGACTGTCGGTGAGTTTTTATTTGAGCTGCAGCGCGTTGTTGTTGTAACGTTAACCGGGCCGCCGCCATTTAACTCCGGACACCAAACACAACAGAGCAGCCCTGAAAATCCAACACAGCACAACTGGTGTTTTAATGCATCTATAACAGTGAATTTAAGTCATCTTACAGTCAGAATATATCGGTGAGGAGCAGCAGGGTTTTACAAAGCTGCTAACGGTTAGCCTGTTAGCAAAGTTAGCCACACAAGCTAACGGTGTTAGCAGCAGCCCGGTGTTTCAGAGCACGTTAACGTTACAGTTTAGATACAGGTCAGAGGAACAAGCTCACAGACTGACTGTCACTTACACACTTAACTCTCTCATCACTCCGACTGCTGGAGCTCACAGCCTGTTAGCTCTGTGTTAGCCTGCTGTGTGGCTGACCTCAGCAGAGACAGAGAAACCTCGTGTTACACAGTTTAGTTTCTGTTGTCTCTGATTCACAGAGCTCAGGACTGTTACTGAGGATTAAAGTGTGTGTGTGTGTGTGTGTGAGTGTGAGGAAGCTGATGGAGCAGTGTAGCTGCACCCTGTAACAAACAATCAGCTTTTGATTGTTTCAAAGAACCGTTTTCAGTCGTGACTTTCCAGTAAAGGTTGAATTACAGTGACGAATGTAACCAAGTACATTTACTCTACTACTGTACTTTTCTGCGATATTAACATTAACCTAAGGCCCTCTTTCGTTTTACTCCACTGCATTTACCTGCCAGCTCTACAGACTTTACTAATTCAGAGTTTTACACACAAAACACATGAAGAGTTTTTAACAGTCTGCTGCTCAGTAGGGTTGTAATCCTATGAGATTTTCATGGTGCGATCACCGCCTCAGAAAATATCACAGGTTCATGTTTTACAGAATTTAAATGAATCTCAGTCAGGATGTTTCTTAAAGAAATGAAAGCAGAAGGGTTTTTGATGGTTGAACAAACACTGAAAGTTGAAACATTTTGTTATTGGAAGGTTGTTGAAAAAGTCTCCTCTTAGGAAATAAGTCAGATAAAGGAGAGATGCTCTGTCCAGTTGATTTGTAGATAAGCAAATGTGCACATTATGATAACTGTCAACTTGTATATCGCAGCATACCTTGAAACTGGTGTGTCACTGCACCCCGTGTTCAGTTACAGACAGTTTTTGCAGTCCAGCTGAAATCAGTAGTGTATGAATCAAAAAGTGGATTCATAGAAAATGAATGTGAAAATATTTATTTCCTGTAAAAACACATCAGGGTTCAGAATCAGAATCTGTTGTCACTCTCAGATTCAGTGCAATGAAGGTTCAAAAAAAGGCAACAAAACAGCAGCTACAGAAATGTTATAAAAATACACAAGAAATATCACTAAACCGTTTTTTACAAATGTAATACAGAAAATACTGAACACATTTAATTGATTCAAAAATACATGAAAAGCATTTCTTATATTTATAACTTTCAAACAGATATTTGTGAATCTCAGTTCTGTGACTGCACATTTGTATTTTATTTTTCTGCAGTGTTTTTTTTTTATTTGTTTGTGTTTGTGCAAATCAGGTTTACATTGTCAAAATAGTTTGAGTCTGAAACATCTAATGAGGAGTCACAGTTTCAATACCCTAACCACATTTAAGCGATCATACTCACGCCTTGTGCTGCAGTCAAGGTTTAATTCTGAAGTTTGAAGTTTTGAGTTCAGTCTGTCAGCTCCAGAAGTCTGTGATCCTGTGTGCTGTATTTGGTGCTGATTCTGGATGATGTGTAATAAGTTGTGTCTGACACTGATCTGAGTTAATATGTGGGGGCCGACTTTTAAAGTACAGATATCAGTCTGTGTTATGACATGTTGTCTTGTTTCGTCAGTGACGTCAGGACTGTGTTAATGAAGTGTGTGTTAGTTTGATTTGAGTCTGTCCTCTATCATGCAGGTACACGGGGTCTGTGATGTGTCGCGTCGTTCAACCCAAATAATTTGAGATAATGTCACACTGCCCCCTCTCTCCTTCTTTCTCCTGCTCTCTCCTTCTCTCTCCTTCTTTCTCCTGATCTCTCCTTCTTTCTCCTTCTTTCTCCTGCTCTCTCCTTCTTTCTCTTGCTCTGTCCTTTCTCCTTTCTCCTGCTCTCTCCTTCTTTCTCTTGCTCTCTCCTTCTTTCTCTTGCTCTGTCCTTTCTCCTGATCTCTCCTTCTTTCTCCTGCTCTGTCCTTTCTCCTTTCTCCTGCTCTCTCCTTCTTTCTCTTGCTCTGTCCCGCTCTCTCCTTCTTTCTCCCGCTCTCTCCTTCTTTCTCCTGCTCTCTCCTTCTTTCTCCTTCTCTCTCCTGCTCTCTCCTTCTTTCTCCTGCTCTCTCCTTTCTCCTGCTCTCTCCTTCTCTCTCCTGCTCTCTCCTTCTTTCTCCTGCTCTCTCCTGCTCCTCATGTAGAGTTCAGCACCTGGTTTCTGTTTCAGTCCATGTCTACACAAAAATGATCCACTGACAACAAAATCGTTTCTCATTTTCATTTTGAAAAACGTTCCGTGTTTTGACATCAGTGTTTTGGTGACAATCACCGTGCACACAGATCCACAAAAATGACCAAAAACGCTGCAGTTTACATGCCAGGCCAATAGTTGGTGTGACGGTTACGCTTCTTCTACATAGGCCTGTCACGATAACAAATTTTGCTGGGCGATTAATTGCGTTAGAAATTATTGTGATAAGCGATAATGTTGTGTAATATTGTGCTTTTAAGACCATTTTAATTATTGTTGTAATTTTGTTGTTTCAGACCATTTTTTAAACTTATATGATGATAATAAAGGCAAGTGTACCCTTTTAAAGAGAAATAAACATTTATTTAACAAGAATATTTAGAAATGCAAAAAAGAAAATTTAAATATCCGAAATAACACGTAAAAATATCTAAAAAAATAAATACAAAAAAAACAGTCAGTCTCTCACTCTCAGGTGTGCAGTTAAGTTGGTTGTATTCGCTCTTTTTGTTGAGATGGTTTTAGAACAAATCCGGCACACCGGCTCGTCCACATTACTGGGCTGCCCTCTGTCATTTGGTTTAAATCCAAAACACTCCCACACAGGGGCCGTGGTCTTTGGTTTAGGAACAAGTTCCCTGTCTTTCTCTTACGCTACATTTTTTTCCCTCCACCCCATTGCCCCCTCATGAAGAGGAAGTGTGAAGTGGGTGTAGCTCTTTACTGGCCAAGTGCACGAATTTCGACAGGGTAGTTTCGACAGCAAACAATCATTAGCATTCACGTTATCGTTCGCTGTACCAAATCATTACAGACTGCTGAATTAACCCAACAAACACACTGCTGGCTTATACCTGACAACAGTATAGTGGTGCTTAGTGCAAATAACACATGTATTTGTACAATGCAGCGACGTTCACGGTCACACAGTCCTCAGCCGCCATTTCCAGTTTGACAAGTGGTCCCTCCCCTTCCTCTACTTGGCCAAGATGGCGACTGTTTTGAGTGCACCATCCTGGTACTCATAGTGCACTGCATTTTCCATACTTCTCAGTGTGAACGCACTTATGCATTCACAATATTCAGTTAGGGCTGGGTGGTATGACCTAAAATTTATATCACGGTATAAATCGAATCCCTTCACGGTAATGGTATATATCGCGGTATAAATATAAGTGTAAAAGTTATAATAGAAGTGTTTCTGAATGGGTTTTGTAGTCCCATAGCAAAGCTAAATTGATACAACAACAACAACAACAACAAAAGCATATATATGTATTTTTTAGAGCATTTATTGTGCAGAATGCAGATCTCAAAACTCAAAATTAAAACCCAGTACTTTATGGTGCAAAATGTCCCCTGGGATCTATATCAAAAGGTAATTTCCTTCTTTTAGCAAAATCCTAAATGACTGAGTTGTGTTTTTTCCACCTGGATCTTTATGCTCTGCCATTTCTCCTCTAATCATCACGCTGTAACCTGTGACAGGCTGCTATGAAACCACAACTATCACACATTCACATATGGAGTTTTTTGTGGAGCCCCTAGCGTCACATAGGTTTACATTACCAAAGGTTTATGACAAACTCTCTTGCCGAAAACCAAATCCCGTGTGCGCATGGCGAGAGAGGAGAGGGAGAGACGCTGTGCTGCTGCCAGAGGAGACACTGAATGAGTTCCCTCTGAGCGGTAAGTCGCTAAAGAGTCTGAGAAGTCCGGGGCTGTTCATAAGACACTAACTCACTCACTCACAAGTTCTCCAGCAACACATGTTGCACGTGCTACGCTAAATCACGGACGGGAACCAGCTCCTCTTGCTCCGCTGTCTCTGTGCTCGCAGCCATTTTCACACTGAGGCAGGTGCGATGACGTCATTGACGATAGGACGGTAGAGCGCAAATCTCTACCGTGGGCCAAATTTATATAATTTCTACCGTCTACCACATATACTGTGCAGCCCTCTATTCAGTGTAAGTACAGAAGTACAATTTGAGACAGAACATTGCTGTTTTGACTCTTCTGTCCATCTGGGTCAAAATGTTGTTTTCCTCGTGCCTGTTTGTTACGACAATAGGAATTAAATAAAATAATGTAACTGAAAATGATGTAAAATATGATGGATAGTTTAGCTTCATGTTCATGTTCACATTGAGGGGCTAAAACTAACCATCATTTCACCATTCATGGTCTCACTAATAAACGGTCAGAAAACAGTGAAACACGTCCTGCTGTGTGACGTCTTCAGGTTGATTTATATGACCAGCTCTCTAATAATCCACAGCTGTTCCCTGTAATATCACCTGACAAAGAAAAACACCCAGCTCTCACATCTCAGAAGCAGAACAGCAGCAAATGTTTAATCATTAAAATGAGTGTGTGATGTTTTGATCCAGACGAACAGGAAAGTTTCTCAGAGATCCGTCAGCAGGATGTGTTTCAGTGGTTCATCTGTCAGAGGCTCAGACTGAGTGTGAGGAACATGAATGACACGTAGAAACACTGTGTGTGATGTTGAATTGAAGTGTGACGTTAACCTGAAGTCCAGGGGCCTCATTTATAAAGCTTGCTTACGCAACAAAACGGGGATTGAAAGTGGCGTACGCCACTTACCACGCAAAGGTTGTGATTTATAAAAATACACTTGGCGGGAGAATGTGCTCACCTGTAAGCAAACTCTGAGTCATGTGTGTGCACATTTTGGAGACACTGGGAAGTGGCGACGCAGACGGCGAGGTGGAGAAGTGGAGTCAGATTTTTATTGATGTCTCACACAAATTTAATGTCACGCTATGTCCACCTTAGATCCACGTTATCATTGAAATTAAATCCAGCAGCCTTATTTTGCGCTTGGAGTGAGTGGTAATTGTTTCATAAAAACGTTGTAAAACAAACTCAAATCCTGAATTGAAATTCTTTCTAAATACGTATTTAATCCGCACTGCCTCTAACGTCTCATTGTCCACTCTGTGAGCACAGGAGGGGGAGAGGATGCCGCAACTGCATGGAATATATTTATTTATTTAGCTAGATATTTCCAGTGCATTTATCGTGTCTCGAATACAGCCATTAAGCACAAGCGTTACACTCATTTCATCAGCCCTACTTAGACGTGCTGTTCATGACAAAACCGGCATGAAGAAACGTGTTCGCCTATTACACTTTCATCTTTGCATTGTATTTCAAATTACACGTTGTATTTTGGGACAGGGATACCACTGGTTCACGCTGTAATTCAGGCCGGGTGTGTGATCAGACTGATTGCCATAAACATATAAATACTGCGCTGACCCTCGTGCGTAATTACGCAAGATGTCACTGTCCGTGCAGTCCCACAGACACAGCTGACAGCATCAGCAGCGTTGATGTGTTGCCACTTTTTTGCTTTCTTTCATTAGTGATCCCGCTGCTGTGGCCACCAAATAAAATCTTTCTTCAGTCCTCCACCTCCCGTTAAAGGGTCTCGAGCTCAGTCTCGGAGAAATTCCGTTTTTTGGTTCGTTTCTCACACCTGTCGCTGTGACTCACAACGAGAGAACACTCGCATGCCAGCTTATTTATATGCAGATCGCATTCATGAGGTGATTTGCATGACCATTTATGGTTGAACTAGGGCGTGTAGAGGGCGGAATATGAGGTGGATCTGGGTGCGCACAACTCCAGGAGGTCTGTGATTTATTAAGAGAACATTGCGTGCAAGTGTGCGTGCGCATGGTTTTATAAATCAGATTATGTTTTTGATGCACGCCATTTTCAGCTTTTGGGTGCACGTCGACTTTTAGTATGAATCCTAAGCACTCGTTTATTAATTAGGCCCCGTGGCCCTGTGTCACAGATCAGGCTCAACAAACTCTGATCCTGATCTCTGAGCTGACTGATCCTGAGCTGAGAAACAGAACGGCTGATCAGAATCAGTTCAATCAGCTGTGAGTATGTTCAGCCTGAGAGAGGTGCGTTCACAGTGAGCACCAACAGACATCATCAGTAGAGTGCAAATAACATGATTCATGATGTGATGAGGTCATGTGTCTTACATACAGAAACATGTTTCTATCTTAACAGTGTTCATATATTTGAATATAATGTATTCAGCTGTAATGTGATGGAGCCCAAACACACTGGGCACAAACTCAACATCAAACACACAGATATTAAACAGACTGGTAAAAGTTTTGTTTCATTCTGTCAATATTAGGCTGAGGTTCATTTAACTGCTGTGAAATGACTTCATGTAATCTCCTTTATTCTCACATGGAGCTATTATGGGATGTTGAGTCCCATCAGTGAAACATTATTTTTGGGCTTTTGTTGCCTTTAATGTCAGGACAGCATAACGTTATGGGGAGAGAGGGAACGACATGTAGCACAGGACAGCAGGCTGGGTTTGAACCCGTGGCCGCTGCGTCTGATCACGGGGTGTCCGCTCCATCCACTGAGCCACCGATGCTCCGTGGTAATTACTTTAATAATGGATTGTGATTCATGTCCAGGGAAAACCACAACAAGAGTCCAAAGTCTTTTCAGAGCCAGAGACACTTTTCTTACGGGCCGACAAACCGCTTTCTCTCTGATGTGTTCAGTGTCTTTGATGTTATAAAGAAAAGAATCAAAGGACAATGCATAAAATGTGCTGTGATGATAATGTAAATCCAGGATGTGTAATATGTGATATATGTGGGTGGAACAGATTGTTAGATAAATGATAGAGTGTGAGGTCAAACAGTATCTTTCATACAGACACTCCTCCAGGGAGACATCCAAACAGGCTCTAATCACCTTCTCCTAAAGCGTAGTTCACTTTACACGACTTTCACCCTGATTTTGCATCGTGGAGACGTAATCGTCTCGCCAACTGTGTTATGACCTGTGTGTACACACGCACACAAGATTTCTCCACTGAGCCCTCACCGACAGAGCCCCAGATAATGTGGTGATGTAGCCAAACTATGTTTTTAACTGGGAGACGACATATCGGAAAGGCATGGATATTCTTCCCAGTGTTGAATCAGATCTGCCTCCAGGGCCTGGGTCCAAACACATCCCACTCCCCGTGATCCTCTGGACGCCGCCATTGTTGTTGTTACTTGCCGGCTTGTCGGTGTTGCCAGATCGTGGGATGGAAACAAGACCAAAAGAAGTGACTATCATGCGTTTAAATAACTTACTAGATGGATATATGTAGAGGAAGGTGACGTTTAGAGAGCAAACCCAAATAAGCAACTCCACTTTAGAAACAAGCCCAAAGTCGCGGCTAATAAGTGGACCTGGCCAGTGGCAACCCTGCGGCTTGTCCTCACATTTCTTCCGTCCTCCTGCGTGCTGACGTGGGACGTATCCTGCCTCTCATTGGCAGAGGCTCTTTGTCAGTCATGTCACACTTCTCCAGTTTTCTACCATGTCAGATATCCAGTCACAGACCAGGGGGCGACTTGCTCGTAGGCTTGCTCACACATGAGGACTCGTCGTGGCAGACTATCTGCTGACTCACCTCTGACTCAAGGTGGCTCTCAAGATCCTCTGCGACGTCAAAATTGTGGTGAAAATTGTGTAATGTGAACTAGGCTAAACAGATCTGTGTGGATACACGAGACCCACAGAAACATGAGACATGTGGCAACGCAAAAATCTTAATTCTTAATAACAACTAGGGGTGCAACAGTCCAGGCAGTGTTTTGTGCGTAAATAGAACAATTTCCCCCCCCCCCCAAATTATCTCTTTGTTTTGCTTGACTTTGCACTTGACATGCTGCTGTGTTGTGCTACAGCCTATTCAAGTGCTGGAATTTGTTATTTAAGTGACAACCCCTGAACGCAGCACAGGCTCTGCTCCATAGACTGGCACGGTTATAATTGTCGGTCAGGAAAATGCGGCCCAGACACAGGGTGGAGTTAAAGGTGGAGCTCATCACGAACAGGACAGTCTGCAGCCCTTTGTACACAGGTGGCGCTATAGAGTTTGACTTTTTACACAGAACTCTGACGTCAGTGAGTGATGTCAGACAGCATGATGACATCACAGACTCAAAAGAGGCGTGACATGTAACACAACAGCTCTTCTATGAGTTAGCCGCTAACAGCTGCTGTTCTTCTTCTTTGCGTTAGCCACTAATTACTAACACCTGTTGGTGTGAAATGTGTGTATATCCCAAATGAGATGGACCACAAACATTCTCCCTGTACGATCTCATCTGTAGCGTTTCATTGACTCACTGTCATTTTGTGATTCCGCCATTTTCTTCTCTGATTCAGAAACTCTGAAGCCTCCACTAACGGTAGAGGAAACACTGCCTTTAATAAAACCTTCTCACATAAAAACATCTTTCAAGAGATCTGCTTCAAAAGCATTTTTATAATCTGTAACAAATTAACAAGCTGCTAACAGCTAACGTTAACTACCTGCTAACAGCTAATGTTAACAGGCTCTACTGATGTCAACACAAATTTGTTGAGCATTATCAGACAGACTGCGTCCTCTGATGTGTCCATAGTTTACAGCGTCCTCTGATGTGTCCATAGTTTACAGCGTTCTGATGTGTCCATAGTTTACAGCGTTCTGATGTGTCCATAGTTTACTGCGTTCTCTGATGTGTCCGTAGTTTACTGCATTCTCTGATGTGTCCATAGTTTACAGAGTTCTGATGTGTCCATAGTTTACAGCGTTCTGATGTGTCCATAGTTTACTGCGTTCTCTGATGTGTCCATAGTTTACAGCGTTCTGATGTGTCCATAGTTTACTGCGTTCTCTGATGTGTCCATAGTTTACTGCGTCCTCTGATCTGTCCATAGTTTACTGCGTCCTCTGATCTGTCCATAGTTTACTGCGTCCTCTGATGTGTCCATAGTTTACTGCGTTCTGATGTGTCCATAGTTTACAGCGTTCTGATGTGTCCATAGTTTACTGCGTTCTCTGATGTGTCCATAGTTTACAGCGTTCTGATGTGTCCATAGTTTACTGCGTTCTCTGATGTGTCCATAGTTTACAGCGTTCTGATGTGTCCATAGTTTACTGCGTTCTCTGATGTGTCCGTAGTTTACTGCGTCCTCTGATGTGTCCGTAGTTTACAGCGTTCTGATGTGTCCGTAGTTTACTGCGTCCTCTGATGTGTCCGTAGTTTACTGCATTCTCTGATGTGTCCATAGTTTACAGCGTTCTGATGTGTCCATAGTTTACAGCGTTCTGATGTGTCCATAGTTTACTGCGTTCTCTGATGTGTCCATAGTTTACTGCGTCCTCTGATGTGTCCATAGTTTACAGCGTTCTGATGTGTCCGTAGTTTACTGCGTCCTCTGATGTGTCCGTAGTTTACAGCGTTCTGATGTGTCCGTAGTTTACTGCGTCCTCTGATGTGTCCATAGTTTACAGCGTTCTGATGTGTCCATAGTTTACTGCGTTCTCTGATGTGTCCGTAGTTTACTGCGTCCTCTGATGTGTCCATAGTTTACTGCGTTCTGATGTGTCTGTAGTTTACTGCGTTCTCTGATGTGTCCATAGTTTACTGCGTCCTCTGATGTGTCCATAGTTTACTGCGTTCTGATGTGTCTGTAGTTTACTGCGTCCTGATGTGTCCGTAGTTTACTGCGTCCTCTGATGTGTCCGTAGTTTACTGCGTCCTCTGATGTGTCCGTAGTTCACTGCGTCCTCTGATGTGTCCGTAGTTTACTGCGTCCTGATGGTGTCCCAAACATGTGAACATGTGTTCTTATGTTGTCAGGACGACGGGATGCTGTTAGTCTGGAGCTGCTTTTTATCCTGAGACACAACAGAAAGACACTGGTCACTGTCATGAGTGATGAGTTGATGGCTGATGACAGTAAACAAGGAGAAGTGTGTGTCCTATCTTCACTCAGTGTCACAAAGCACACTAATCCTCTGGTCACCCATCCTGCAGGTATAGCGGGTCACCATGGCGACAGACATTGGCTCGCCGCAGCGGTTCTTCCACATGCCGCGCTTCCAGCACCAGGCACCGCGGCAGGTGTTCTACAAGAGGCCGGACTTTGCCCAGCAGCAGGCCATGCAGCAGCTCACCTTCGACGGGAAGCGCATGAGGAAGGCTGTGAACCGCAAAACCATCGACTACAACCCATCTGTCATCAGATACCTGGAGGTAAACACACCTGGACGCCTCCGTTCACTCTGAGACAAAGCCTGTTAGTGTTGATGTACAAAACCCAAAACCAGTGAAGTTGGCACGTTATGTAAATCGTAGATAAAAACAGAATACAATGATTTGCAAATCCTTTTCAACTCATATTCAATTGAATACACTGCAAAGACAAGATGTTTAATGTTCAAACTGAGAAACTTTATTTTTTTTGCAAATAGTCATTAACTTAAAATTTAAAGGCAGCAACACATTGCAGAAAAGTTGGCACAGGGGCCTTTTTACCACTGTGTTACATCGCCTTTCCTTTTAACGACACTCAATAAACGTTTGGGAACTGAGGAGACCAATTTTTTTAAGCTTTTCAGGTGGAACTCTTTCCCATTCTTACTTGATGTACAGCTTAAGTTGTTCAACAGTCCGGGGTCTCCGTTGTCGTATTTTACGCTTCATAATGCGCCACACATTTTCAATGGGAGACAGGTCTGGACTACAGGCAGGCCAGTCTAGTACCCGCACTCTTTTACTATGGAGCCATGCTGTTGTAACACGTGCAGAACGTGGCTTGGCATTGTCTTGCTGAAATAAGCAGGGGCGTCCATGAAAAAGACGTTGCTTGGATGGCAACATATGTTGCTCCAAAACCTGTATGTACCTTTCAGCATTAATGGTGCCTTCACATATGTGTAAGTTGCCCATGCCTTGGGCACTAATACACCCCCATACCATCACAGATACTGGCTTTTGAACTTTGCGCCTATAACAGTCCGGATGGTTCTTTTCCTCTTTGGTCCGGAGGACACGACGTCCACAGTTTCCAAAAACAATTTGAAATGTGGACTCGTCAGACCACAGAACACTTTCCCACTTTGCATCAGTCCATCTTAGATGAGCTCGGGCCCAGCGAAGCCGGTGGCGTTTCTGGGTGCTGTTGATAAATGGCTTTCGCTTTGCATTGTAGAGTTTTAACTTGCACTTGCAGATGTAGCGACGAACTGTAGTTACTGACAGTGGTTTTCTGAAGTGTTCCTGAGCCCATGTGGTGATGTCCTTTACACACTGATGTCGGTTTTTGATATAGTACCGCCTGAGGGATCGAAGGTCACGGGCATTCAATGTTGGTTTTCGGCCTTGTCGCTTACGTGCAGTGATTTCTCCAGATTCTCTGAACCTTTTGACGATATTACGGACTGTAGATGATGAAATCCCTAAATTTCTTGCAATAGCTCCTTGAGGAATGTTGTTCTTAAACTGTTCGACAATCAGCTCACGCATTTGTTCCCTAAGTGGTGACCCTCGCCCCATCCTTGTTTGTGAATGACTGAGCATTTCAGGGAAGCTGCTTTTATACCCAGTCATGGCACCCACCTGTTCCCAATTAGCCCGTTCACCTGTGGGATGTTCCAAATAAGTGTTTGATGAGCATTCCTCAACTTTCTCAGTCTTTTTTGCCACTTGTGCCAGCTTTTTTGAAACATGTTGCAGGCATCAAATTCCAAATGAGCTAATATTTGCAAAAAATTACAAAGTTTACCTGTTCGAACATTAAGTAACTTGCCTTTGCAGTGTATTCAATTGAATATAGGTTGAAAAGGATTTGCAAATCATTGTATTCTGTTTTTATTTACGATTTGCACAACGTGCCAACTTCACTGGTTTTGGGTTTTGTAGTACTACAATGATTATCAATATAATGATAATAATAATAACAGATGTGTCTGAGTAGCTGCTGGATGTGGAAACAGCTTGTTGATGATGATATGTGTGTGTGTTGCGTTCACAGACACATCAGTTAGTGCGACGTTTATAAAATGAATTAAAGTCTGCTCTTTGCAGTGAAGCTGTTTCTCCACTGAAAACACTGGGTCCAGTACCCTTGAGAACCACGAGCAACCTGTACGACATGGTCCCTAGACCCTGGGTCTGTTCAGACAGTCCTCTTAAATGTGGGCGGGGTTGTTGTCACTCACTGCTCCGTCCAGCACTCGCTGTATTTCCTCATCAGCGGTGACACAGATGGAAGTCTGCACCTGGTTTATCGTCCACAGAACGAGGCTGCACGCCCACATTTTCACAACAAAATACAACAGGCTGCAGTGAGAGTCTCTCTCCATGGGATATTTAAAAATAGCAGCTTTGTGCATTTAGTCCTTCTCAGGCAAGCTCAGGGGTTTAGTGTTGCTGTAGCCCACAGGAAGTGAGGATTAGAATATATGACCTTCACATAATCCGCTCCAAATGAATCTATATTTTTAAAGTCATTACTAAAAGTGTGTGTCATATAAAAACTTAAGTGATGGTCAAAGTTGTCACAGTGAAATTTAAGGTGTGCTGATGGATTCACGTCATCAGCTCATGCATTGAGTAACATTACAAGTTAACGTTCCACCTTAAAAGTTGCCGGCAGTCGGCCCAATGAATGAAGTGATTTTTTTCTCTTTCATTTTATAGTTGTAGTTTACTGATGTGTGAACAGAGGTTACATAAAACCAGAGTGAGCGTCCTCTACTGACCAATCAGACTGCAGGGTTTCTAGCTCCACCTTTTAGTACCAGATCTGTGTGCTAGGTACCCCAACAGAGGGGGGACCAAACATGGGGACGCTAAGGAACGCTTCTGTTGGGACCATCCACAACTTTACACTGTGGAGACAAAAACTATGAACAGCTGGGAGGAGGCGGGGCTTCAGTTTATTCTCCTGCTGCTTTCCTTCGACTGACTGAGTGAATAAAGAGCGACCTCAGGAACCAGTGAAGGGAAACTGTGCTGATATTCAGCCAGCTGTGTGACATCACAGTGTGTGCAGATGGACGGTGTTCACCTGGAGCTCATCTGCACACACTGTGATGTCACACAGCTGGTTGAATATCAGCACAGTTTCCCTTTAATCTGTTGGTCTTGTGTCAGGACGGCGGTGATGTGTTCAGTGTCACTGAGGTCGAACGTCAGCTGTCTGGTACTGTATACTATATAGTATAATAATGTACTAGTATTATTGATTATTGATCATTTTTCGATGATTTGATTAATGAGGCAATTTAAACAACATGAAAACCAAAACATTTATTGTTAACATTTATTGAAACACTGTCTCTAAGGCTGAGTGTCAACGAGTCCTCTCTGGGACCAGTCGAGCAGGACCGAGTCAGTCTGACTGTTTCTGTGTTTGTAGAATCGTCTGTGGCAGCGAGACCATCGAGACTTCAGAGCTGTGCAGCCCGACGCAGGATGTTACAATGATGTGAGTACCGACTCCTCTCAATGGATGAAATCATGAATCAGTTATACTGGGCGGGATAACGCTGACAGGAACTCATCATCTGACTCTGTCTGTCTGTCTGTCTGTCTCTCTCTCAGCTGGTTCCTCCTGTGGGCATGTTGAACAACCCGATGAACGCCGTCACCACAAAGTTTGTCCGAACCTCCACCAACAAAGTCAAGTGTCCCGTGTTTGTGATCAGGGTAAGAAAATAAAATTTTCAATATTCGGTATTCCTCTCAGGATGATGAAGATGGTGATGTCAGAGGGACCTTTAGAGACACTGATATGAATGTATATCTGAGAGGATGCTGTTACTGTGTTGCTCTGAGATGACCTGTTGTTCTCTGGACTTCCTGTTTGTCTCCAGTGGACTCCTGAAGGTCGTCGCCTGGTCACTGGAGCCTCCAGTGGAGAGTTCACTCTGTGGAACGGACTCACCTTCAACTTTGAGACCATTCTACAGGTAAACATCCACCCGTACATCCACCTGTACTTCTGTGTAGTAACGTCACCAATCAGGTGCCACAGAGCTGCTGTGTGAGAGGACTCCTGTGTGTCTGAGTGTCTCTGATGCGGTCAGGTTGTAGAGACTCTTCTGTTATTTAGCTGTGTACATGAGAACAGACGCTGTGCGATGGTTCAACACAAGGATCCATCTGAGCAGCAGGTGAACAAGAAACCAGCAGTCACTGGTGAAACTAACTGGAAGCTTCACATTAAATGTGTTTAAACAGGAACAGGTTCTGATCATGTTTCTAACAAGCTGAAATCAAGTGAAGTTCAGAAACACAAGGTCAGTCCAGTGTTTGAATACCAGTGAACTGATCCCAGTTTAAACCAGTCTGACAGCTGAGTCCACTGCAGAGGACAAACTCAATATTTGAGCCCAGCTGCTCCACTGTGCTTCAGCAATCATAATAATATAATGATAATGATTTCATTGTCTGAACGAGGTTACAGTGTGCTCCACAAAGTGCATGAAAATAAAACGAAATGTAAAATCACATGACAGTATTTAAGAACAGTGTGTACAGACGCAAATACACAACAAAAGCAAATAAAACACAAAAGTTACAAATGATGTTCAAAGGTCACTGAAAACAAATTCAGCATTCATATTCACACAGTATTCTCCCGTCATGAGTGGGGCTGGGTGTCAGAACTCTGTACCTGTAAGGGATCAACAGAAGTCACTTGGTACCAAGCAGGATGAAGGAGCGATACCTACAGTCAGTCCTCTAAGCACTGGCGGTCTGATCGTGGACCATCCCGTCCCCCCACTGATCAGCAGACTTTCTGTTACAGCTGTCTTCAGAGCCGCGATCCTCCCAGCAAACAGCCAGCTCACCGTCTGCCCGCTAAACAGACGCTACACAGCTGCAGCTAACACCCAGCACCAGGCTGTTGTTCTATCTGTTGAGTGTGTGATGCTAACAGTGAGCGTCTGCCACCCTGATCACAGCAGTGTGTCTCACACTGCTGATCGTTGTTCAGCTCAGCACACGAGAAGAGAGACGTCAGTGAGTTCAGCAAACAAAGAGTTTAAGTCCAGAGGAAGTGAGACCAAAATGAGTCTGAGGTCACATTATTTTCCTTTACCCACTGCGCTCTTACACAGACATTTGTATCAGTTATGAAACAAAACCAGCATCAGATGGACTGTACTCATAATCAATACGCCACAATAATATAAATAACCAGCGCCAATTCATCAGTCAGTGAGAATGTGTGTGTGGGCGGGGCATAAGCACATACAGCCAACAGCAGCAGCGACCCACCGTCTGACACCGGCACACTGTGAGGACAGAAACAGAGGGCTCTGTGGGGACAGAGCACCTGCTGCAGCAAGCCAACACGCCGTCTGTGGCCATTTTGACTTGACCAGCTGACTTCACTACAAGCTGATTGGCTGTTGAAACAGGTGACGTGCTTTAAAACCAGCCGCCGGCCATTTGACCAGCTGAGTGTCAGGTGACACCATCAGCAGGCTTGAGTCAAGCTCAGACCGGCCAGTTCACACTGCTGACACTTTTCTCTGCAACGCTCTAAAACGGTTTCATCTGGTCACCTGACTGGCGACTGAAATAATGACTGCAGTCTGCGTGGGTTTCCTCCAGGTGCTCTGACATGTTCTCCCAGTGTCAGCATGGGTTTCCTCCAGGTGCTCCAGCTTCCTCCCACACTCCAAAGACATGCAGGTTAATTGGTGACTCTAAATTGTCCGTAGGTGTGAATGTGAGTGTGAATGGTTGTCTGTCTCTATGTGTCAGCCCTGTGATAGTCTGGTGACCTGTCCAGGGTGAACCCTGCCTCTCACCCAGTGTCAGCTGGGATAGGCTCCAGCCCCCTGTGACCTCCACAGGATAAGGGGTTACAGAAAATAAATTAAGTTTTATTTACTGTCATAACATAAACAACACTGGACAGATGAATGTCTCCCTGTAGGTGTCCTCATGCGCTGTCCTCATCTCCTCTGTGCTCTGCAGGCCCACGACAGTCCCGTGCGAGCGATGACCTGGTCTCATAATGACATGTGGATGCTGACGGCGGACCACGGCGGCTACGTCAAATACTGGCAGTCCAACATGAACAACGTCAAGATGTTCCAGGCTCACAAGGAGGCCATTAGAGAAGCCAGGTTTATACCCAATCTACCATTTTCTGTAGTCTTACTGTCAGCGCTGCAGTGCCACGCTGCAGCCAGGTGGGGGCGCAGCCTCGCCTCCCGCCACATGTTGTTGTTGTTGTGGTTGATTCATGACAGATGTAAGTGTGTGCTGTTGCAACACTGCAGTGATCTGTTGTTGATGTTCTTCCTGATGTGGCTGATGAGCTGTTTATCTCTGTTCTGTTGAATAAAGTCATCAATCATTGATCTCTAACTGGTTTGGGGCGGCCCGCTGGAAAATGCACCAACAATAAAGTTTTAGCAGGGATCAATAAAGTTTTAAAATAAAGTGAATAAAGAGAAGCTCACACTGCTGGTCTGAACCTCATGCAACAGGCAGCTGTAGATGTTTTAAATAAAGGTTTGAATTCAACACCTACACCTTAAACACAGCGCGGCCTCGGAGGTAAATCCCCCATCTTCTTCTTCTGCTGTTAACTGGTAAAGATTACAGAACACAGGTCCTGACCCGTAGTCCACAAACACTGAGCTTACACCTCCCATCATGCACCTGAATAGTGTCTTTCATTAGAGCCTCCCCACCTGGTGAACAGCCACGTCTGTCAGACTCTGTACCCCCAGTTTGTAACGCAGACAGCATGTTAGACACACCTGTAGTGACATCATCAGGCTACAGATGACATCATGCGACGGTTAGTTCAGCTTACTGGTTCTGGTTGATCCAGTAAACTGCTACAAATACTGCAGTGTGATGTCATCATGTATGGTGCGATGTCATTGTGTCCAGCGCACCTATTTCTCTTTGCACTCCTGAGTTGACGACCGATCAGGCTTTGATTTTTCAGACAGGACATGTAGGGAAGGACACGAGACAAAGATCCAGAGCAGGAATCAGACCAGCGGACATTTTGTGTTTACAGCCATCAGAATGTGGCCTGGGACGTCTTCACACTTAGAACATCAAGCTTCACTTTGATCTCTCGATTTCTTAATATCAGAACCTGTCGACTCCCAAAATAACCTGTCTGTCTTCTTCTCTGTGAGGCCTGAGGACTGCTAGCCTAGCTTAGCACAAAGACTGGAAGCAGGGGGACTGTTAGCCTAGCTTAGCACAAAGACTGGAAGCAGGGGGACTGTTAGCCTAGCTTAGCACAAAGACTGGAAGCAGGGGGACTGTTAGCCTAGCTTAGCACAAAGGCTGGAAGCAGTGGGACTGTTAGCCTAGCTTAGCAGAAAGGCTGGAAGCGGGGTTTAAGTGTTAGCCTAGCTTAGCAGAAAGACTGGAAGCAGGGGGACTTTTAGCCTAGCTTAGCGCAAAGACTGGAAGCAGTGGGACTGTTAGCCTAGCTTAGCACAAAGGCTGGAAGCGGGGTTTAAGTGTTAGCCTAGCTTAGCAGAAAGACTGGAAGCAGGGGGACTTTTAGCCTAGCTTAGCGCAAAGACTGGAAGCAGTGGGACTGTTAGCCTAGCTTAGCACAAAGGCTGGAAGCGGGGTTTAAGTGTTAGCCTAGCTTAGCAGAAAGACTGAAAGCAGTGGGACTTTTAGCCTAGCTTAGCGCAAAGACTGGAAGCAGTGGGACTGTTAGCCTAGCTTAGCACAAAGGCTGGAAGCAGGGGGACTGTTAGCCTAGCTTAGCAGAAAGACTGGAAGCAGGGGGACTGTTAGCCTAGCTTAGTGCAAAGACTGGAAGCAGTGGGACTGTTAGCCTAGCTTAGCGCAAAGACTGGAAGCAGTGGGACTGTTAGCCTAGCTTAGCGCAAAGACTGGAAGCAGTGGGACTGTTAGCCTAGCTTAGCACAAAGATTGGACGCAGGGTTTAAGTGTTAGCCAAGCATAGCAGAAAGGCTGGAAGCGGGGTTTAAGTGTTAGCCTAGCTTAGCAGAAAGACTGGAAGCAGGGGGACTTTTAGCCTAGCTTAGCAGAAAGACTGGAAGCGGGGTTTAAGTGTTAGCCTAGCTTAGCAGAAAGACTGGAAGCAGGGGGACTTTTAGCCTAGCTTAGCGCAAAGACTGGAAGCAGGGGGACTTTTAGCCTAGCTTAGCGCAAAGACTGGAAGCAGTGGGACTGTTAGCCTAGCTTAGCACAAAGGCTGGAAGCGGGGTTTAAGTGTTAGCCTAGCTTAGCAGAAAGACTGGAAGCAGGGGGACTTTTAGCCTAGCTTAGCGCAAAGACTGGAAGCAGTGGGACTGTTAGCCTAGCTTAGCACAAAGGCTGGAAGCGGGGTTTAAGTGTTAGCCTAGCTTAGCAGAAAGACTGGAAGCAGTGGGACTGTTAGCCTAGCTTAGCACAAAGGCTGGAAGCAGGGGGACTGTTAGCCTAGCTTAGCAGAAAGACTGGAAGCAGGGGGACTGTTAGTCTAGCTTAGTGCAAAGACTGGAAGCAGTGGGACTGTTAGCCTAGCTTAGCGCAAAGACTGGAAGCAGTGGGACTGTTAGCCTAGCTTAGCGCAAAGACTGGAAGCAGTGGGACTGTTAGCCTAGCTTAGCGCAAAGACTGGAAGCAGTGGGACTGTTAGCCTAGCTTAGCGCAAAGACTGGAAGCAGTGGGACTGTTAGCCTAGCTTAGCACAAAGATTGGACGCAGGGTTTAAGTGTTAGCCAAGCATAGCAGAAAGGCTGGAAGCGGGGTTTAAGTGTTAGCCTAGCTTAGCAGAAAGACTGGAAGCAGGGGGACTTTTAGCCTAGCTTAGCAGAAAGACTGGAAGCGGGGTTTAAGTGTTAGCCTAGCTTAGCAGAAAGACTGGAAGCAGGGAGACTGTTAGCCTTGCTTAGCACAAAGACTGGACGCAGGGTTTAAGTGTTAGCCAAGCATAGCAGAAAGGCTGGAAGCGGGGTTTAAGTGTTAGCCTAGCTTAGCAGAAAGACTGGAAGCAGTGGGACTGTTAGCCTAGCTTAGCACAAAGACTGGACGCAGGGTTTAAGTGTTAGCCAAGCATAGCAGAAAGGCTGGAAGCGGGGTTTAAGTGTTAGCCTTGCTTAGCTGAAAGACTGGAAGCAGGGGGACTTTTAGCCTAGCTTAGCGCAAAGACTGGAAGCAGTGGGACTGTTAGCCTAGCTTAGCACAAAGACTGGAAGCAGTGGGACTGTTAGCCTAACTTAGCAGAAAGGCTGGAAGCGGGGTTTAAGTGTTAGCCTAGCTTAGCACAAAGACTGGAAGCAGGGTTTAAGTGTTAGCCTAGCTCCATTTTCAAGGTCCAGTTATTAGGATTTATTTTGGCAGAAATGGAACAGAAGCTACAGAAGGGCTGACTGAGTCTCTGTATTAGAGACATTAGGTGTAAAGTTACATTCAGAAGTTTGTAGTTAGTATCACATGTAGTTTTTAACTGATCAGAGTCCACTGTCATGGTCGTTAGAGAGTTAATGAACAGCTGACCTGTGAACGATCAATTATCTTTCATCAAATATTAATCTGATGTGTTTTAAAACTGATTGTTTATGAAAGGTGAAAAAGTTTAAAATGTTTAGTTCAAACCGCCCACAGTTCAGTTTACTGATGACATCATCGACCAGTAGAGACTGGACTATTACAGTCACAGGAACACTGTGGGGGACACTGAGGGAACACTGGGGGAACACTTGGGGGACACTGGGGGGACACTGAGGGAACACTGGGGGGACACTGAGGCAACACTGGGGGGGACACTGGGGGGACACTGAGGCAACACTGGGGGGGACACTGAGGGAACACTGGGGGGACACTGAGGCAACACTGGGGGGGACACTGAGGGAACACTTGGGGGACACTGAGGGGACACTGTAGGGGGACACTGAGGGAACACTTGGGGGACACTGAGGGAACACTGGGGGGACACTGTAGGGACACTGAGGCAACACTGGGGGGGGGACACAGGGGAACACTGAGGGAACACTGGGGGGGACACTGTAGGGACACTGAGGAAACACTGACAGAACACTGTGGGGGACACTGAGGGAACACTGGGGGGGACACTGTAGGGACACTGAGGCAACACTGACGGAACACTTGGGGGACACTGAGGGAACACTGGGGGGACATTGAGGGGAACACTGGGGACACTGTAGGGACACTGAGGGAACACTTGGGGGACATTGAGCAGTAGAAACCAGACTAACAGTCCCCCAATCCTAAATGGATCTCTTACAGACTCGTTGACTTAAGCCCTTACAGACCTAGGACCAGTTCCATTTCTTTCCCTTAGCCCTTGTCTTGGCCCTTCTCTATCCGGTTAAGAGCTAACCTGACGGACAATTGGGACACCACCTCCCCTCACGTGAACACGCAAAACCAAGGGGAAGGTTTGGTTCTAATGTGTCAGGTTCTAGTGTGCCCAGTTCAGTTCTAATGTGTCAGGTTTGGTTCTAATGTGTCAGGTTCTAGTGTGCCCAGTTCAGTTCTAATGTGTCAGGTTCTAGTGTGCCCGGTTCAGTTCTAATGTGTCAGGTTCTAGTGTGCCCAGTTCAGTTCTAATGTGTCAGGTTCTAGTGTGGTTCAGTTCTAATGTGTCAGGTTCTAGTGTGCCCAGTTCAGTTCTAATGTGTCAGGTTTGGTTCTAATGTGTCAGGTTCTAGTGTGCCCAGTTCAGTTCTAATGTGTCAGGTTCTAGTGTGCCCGGTTCAGTTCTAATGTGTCAGGTTCTAGTGTGCCCAGTTCAGTTCTAATGTGTCAGGTTCTAGTGTGGTTCAGTTCTAATGTGTCAGGTTCTAGTGTGCCCGGTTCAGTTCTAATGTGTCAGGTTCTAGTGTGCCCAGTTCAGTTCTAATGTGTCAGGTTCTAGTGTGGTTCAGTTCTAATGTGTCAGGTTCTAGTGTGCCCGGTTCAGTTCTAATGTGTCAGGTTTGGTTCTAATGTGTCAGGTTCTAGTGTGCCCAGTTCAGTTCTAATGTGTCAGGTTCTAGTGTGCCCGGTTCAGTTCTAATGTGTCAGGTTCTAGTGTGCCCAGTTCAGTTCTAACGTGTCAGGTTCTAGTGTGGTTCAGTTCTAATGTGTCAGGTTCTAGTGTGCCCGGTTCAGTTCTAATGTGTCAGGTTTGGTTCTAATGTGTCAGGTTCTAGTGTGCCCGGTTCAGTTCTAATGTGTCAGGTTTGGTTCTAATGTGTCAGGTTTGGTTCTAATGTGTCAGGTTCTAGTGTGCCCAGTTCAGTTCTAATGTGTCAGGTTCTAGTGTGCCCGGTTCAGTTCTAATGTGTCAGGTTCTAGTGTGCCCAGTTCAGTTCTAATGTGTCAGGTTCTAGTGTGCCCGGTTCAGTTCTAATGTGTCAGGTTCTAGTGTGCCCAGTTCAGTTCTAATGTGTCAGGTTCTAGTGTGGTTCAGTTCTAATGTGTCAGGTTCTAGTGTGCCCGGTTCAGTTCTAATGTGTCAGGTTCTAGTGTGCCCAGTTCAGTTCTAATGTGTCAGGTTCTAGTGTGGTTCAGTTCTAATGTGTCAGGTTCTAGTGTGCCCGGTTCAGTTCTAATGTGTCAGGTTTGGTTCTAATGTGTCAGGTTCTAGTGTGCCCAGTTCAGTTCTAATGTGTCAGGTTCTAGTGTGCCCGGTTCAGTTCTAATGTGTCAGGTTCTAGTGTGCCCAGTTCAGTTCTAATGTGTCAGGTTCTAGTGTGCCCAGTTCAGTTCTAATGTGTCAGGTTCTAGTGTGGTTCAGTTCTAATGTGTCAGGTTCAGTTCTAATGTGTCAGGTTCTAGTGTGCCCAGTTCAGTTCTAATGTGACGGGTTCTAGTGTGCCCAGTTCAGTTCTAATGTGTCAGGTTCTAGTGTGGTTCAGTTCTAATGTGTCAGGTTCAGTTCTAATGTGTCAGGTTCTAGTGTGCCCGGTTCAGTTCTAATGTGTCAGGTTCTAGTGTGCCCAGTTCAGTTCTAATGTGTCAGGTTCTAGTGTGCCCGGTTCAGTTCTAATGTGTCAGGTTCTAGTGTGCCCAGTTCAGTTCTAATGTGTCAGGTTCTAGTGTGGTTCAGTTCTAATGTGTCAGGTTCTAGTGTGCCCGGTTCAGTTCTAATGTGTCAGGTTCTAGTGTGCCCAGTTCAGTTCTAATGTGTCAGGTTCTAGTGTGCCCGGTTCAGTTCTAATGTGTCAGGTTCTAGTGTGGTTCAGTTCTAATGTGTCAGGTTCTAGTGTGCCCGGTTCAGTTCTAATGTGTCAGGTTTGGTTCTAATGTGTCAGGTTCTAGTGTGCCCAGTTCAGTTCTAATGTGTCAGGTTCTAGTGTGCCCGGTTCAGTTCTAATGTGTCAGGTTCTAGTGTGCCCAGTTCAGTTCTAATGTGTCAGGTTCTAGTGTGCCCAGTTCAGTTCTAATGTGTCAGGTTCTAGTGTGGTTCAGTTCTAATGTGTCAGGTTCTAGTGTGCCCGGTTCAGTTCTAATGTGTCAGGTTTGGTTCTAATGTGTCAGGTTCTAGTGTGCCCAGTTCAGTTCTAATGTGTCAGGTTCTAGTGTGCCCGGTTCAGTTCTAATGTGTCAGGTTCTAGTGTGCCCAGTTCAGTTCTAATGTGTCAGGTTCTAGTGTGGTTCAGTTCTAATGTGTCAGGTTCTAGTGTGCCCGGTTCAGTTCTAATGTGTCAGGTTTGGTTCTAATGTGTCAGGTTCTAGTGTGCCCAGTTCAGTTCTAATGTGTCAGGTTCTAGTGTGCCCGGTTCAGTTCTAATGTGTCAGGTTCTAGTGTGCCCAGTTCAGTTCTAATGTGTCAGGTTCTAGTGTGCCCAGTTCAGTTCTAATGTGTCAGGTTCTAGTGTGGTTCAGTTCTAATGTGTCAGGTTCAGTTCTAATGTGTCAGGTTCTAGTGTGCCCAGTTCAGTTCTAATGTGACGGGTTCTAGTGTGCCCAGTTCAGTTCTAATGTGTCAGGTTCTAGTGTGGTTCAGTTCTAATGTGTCAGGTTCAGTTCTAATGTGTCAGGTTCTAGTGTGCCCGGTTCAGTTCTAATGTGTCAGGTTCTAGTGTGCCCAGTTCAGTTCTAATGTGTCAGGTTCTAGTGTGCCCGGTTCAGTTCTAATGTGTCAGGTTCTAGTGTGCCCAGTTCAGTTCTAATGTGTCAGGTTCTAGTGTGGTTCAGTTCTAATGTGTCAGGTTCTAGTGTGCCCGGTTCAGTTCTAATGTGTCAGGTTCTAGTGTGCCCAGTTCAGTTCTAATGTGTCAGGTTCTAGTGTGGTTCAGTTCTAATGTGTCAGGTTCTAGTGTGCCCGGTTCAGTTCTAATGTGTCAGGTTTGGTTCTAATGTGTCAGGTTCTAGTGTGCCCAGTTCAGTTCTAATGTGTCAGGTTCTAGTGTGCCCGGTTCAGTTCTAATGTGTCAGGTTCTAGTGTGCCCAGTTCAGTTCTAACGTGTCAGGTTCTAGTGTGGTTCAGTTCTAATGTGTCAGGTTCAGTTCTAATGTGTCAGGTTCTAGTGTGCCCGGTTCAGTTCTAATGTGTCAGGTTCTAGTGTGCCCGGTTCAGTTCTAATGTGTCAGGTTCTAGTGTGCCCAGTTCAGTTCTAATGTGTCAGGTTCTAGTGTGCCCGGTTCAGTTCTAATGTGTCAGGTTCTAGTGTGCCCGGTTCAGTTCTAATGTGTCAGGTTCTAGTGTGCCCAGTTCAGTTCTAATGTGTCAGGTTCTAGTGTGGTTCAGTTCTAATGTGTCAGGTTCTAGTGTGCCCGGTTCAGTTCTAATGTGTCAGGTTCTAGTGTGCCCAGTTCAGTTCTAATGTGTCAGGTTCTAGTGTGGTTCAGTTCTAATGTGTCAGGTTCTAGTGTGCCCGGTTCAGTTCTAATGTGTCAGGTTTGGTTCTAATGTGTCAGGTTCTAGTGTGCCCAGTTCAGTTCTAATGTGTCAGGTTCTAGTGTGCCCGGTTCAGTTCTAATGTGTCAGGTTCTAGTGTGCCCAGTTCAGTTCTAATGTGTCAGGTTCTAGTGTGCCCGGTTCAGTTCTAATGTGTCAGGTTCTAGTGTGCCCAGTTCAGTTCTAATGTGTCAGGTTCTAGTGTGCCCAGTTCAGTTCTAATGTGTCAGGTTCTAGTGTGGTTCAGTTCTAATGTGTCAGGTTCAGTTCTAATGTGTCAGGTTCTAGTGTGCCCGGTTCAGTTCTAATGTGTCAGGTTCTAGTGTGCCCGGTTCAGTTCTAATGTGTCAGGTTCTAGTGTGCCCAGTTCAGTTCTAATGTGTCAGGTTCAGTTCTAATGTGTCAGGTTCTAGTGTGCCCAGTTCAGTTCTAATGTGTCAGGTTCTAGTGTGCCCGGTTCAGTTCTAATGTGTCAGGTTCTAGTGTGCCCAGTTCAGTTCTAATGTGTCAGGTTCTAGTGTGGTTCAGTTCTAATGTGTCAGGTTCTAGTGTGCCCGGTTCAGTTCTAATGTGTCAGGTTCTAGTGTGCCCAGTTCAGTTCTAATGTGTCAGGTTCTAGTGTGGTTCAGTTCTAATGTGTCAGGTTCTAGTGTGCCCGGTTCAGTTCTAATGTGTCAGGTTTGGTTCTAATGTGTCAGGTTCTAGTGTGCCCAGTTCAGTTCTAATGTGTCAGGTTCTAGTGTGCCCGGTTCAGTTCTAATGTGTCAGGTTCTAGTGTGCCCGGTTCAGTTCTAATGTGTCAGGTTCTAGTGTGCCCAGTTCAGTTCTAATGTGTCAGGTTCAGTTCTAATGTGTCAGGTTCTAGTGTGCCCAGTTCAGTTCTAATGTGTCAGGTTCTAGTGTGCCCGGTTCAGTTCTAATGTGTCAGGTTCTAGTGTGCCCAGTTCAGTTCTAATGTGTCAGGTTCTAGTGTGGTTCAGTTCTAATGTGTCAGGTTCTAGTGTGCCCGGTTCAGTTCTAATGTGTCAGGTTCTAGTGTGCCCAGTTCAGTTCTAATGTGTCAGGTTCTAGTGTGGTTCAGTTCTAATGTGTCAGGTTCTAGTGTGCCCGGTTCAGTTCTAATGTGTCAGGTTTGGTTCTAATGTGTCAGGTTCTAGTGTGCCCAGTTCAGTTCTAATGTGTCAGGTTCTAGTGTGCCCGGTTCAGTTCTAATGTGTCAGGTTCTAGTGTGCCCAGTTCAGTTCTAATGTGTCAGGTTCAGTTCTAATGTGTCAGGTTCTAGTGTGCCCAGTTCAGTTCTAATGTGTCAGGTTCAGTTCTAATGTGTCAGGTTCTAGTGTGTCCGGTTATATTGTGTCCAGTTTGGTTCTAATGTGTCAGGTTATAGCGTGCTACAGTTAGCCATGCTACAGAGGCTAACACATTCTGTCATGCTACAGAGGCTAACACATTCTGTCATGCTACAGAGGCTAACACAGTTAGCCATGCTGCAGCGGTCTCAGACTGAGCAGTTACCGGTAGACTTCAGAGAATTTTCTCTCAGTAAATGTTGGACTGTCCTCTGTCTGTCTCTCAGCTAACAGGTCTTTAGCCTGAAGTCGTTGATGACTACGACTCGTGGTCTGTAGTTTTATCGATCGATACTGTTTGTGTGTATTTAGAGTTGTTCCTGCAGTGAGGATCCACCAGCTGCTCTGTCTCACTCATGATGATGGTGATGATGAGGATGATGATGATGATGGTGTCTCCCACAGTCACTCTGCTGCTCTCTGATACGAACCATGAAGAGAGGTCGTCTTCGTCCTGTCACATTTATCTGTCCATACAAATGCAGATGTTCACACTCAGAGTCCATGTGTGGTGAACACTGTCAGTGTATTTATTCTCTGACCTGCAGCTCGTCATGGAAACGTTCTGAATGAACGCTTTTCTAACCTTCCTGTAGCTGAATGCAGCAGCAGGTTAACAGAGTTCCTGACGTCAGTAAACTACAGATCAGACACGCTGTACCCACACGTCTCCTCTTCATCATGTGATGAAGCTTCACTGCTGGATCCAGAGCAGTTAAACTGAGGGTGTGTTCAGAAACACGTACTCTGAGTGCATGAGCGCAGTCTGCCACAAACTGCACCGTTGAGTTAATCACAACACTCCACAGCAGAGCGTGCTCTGGACTCTGTGTGAGGAGGCGGAGCAGCACAGCGCCGAGCGGAGTGAATGTGTGATTTACTTAATCATTAATTCATTCATGTAGAAGCAGAACGCTCCTCATTTTAGTTTGCAGCGTAAGACTGGGTTTCATTTTAAGACCAAGATAAGGAGAAAGCAATAAATACTTAAGTGAACGTTCAATGGAAACTTTAAGACTTCAGGGTGTTTTGTGCAACATTTTATTTTAAAACTCAGACTTTAAGGAAAATCATAACTTTGTGTAACTGGCCGCAGAGATTTACTGTTCTCAAATATAAAAACTAATTTTATCATATTAAATGTAATAAAGTATTACAGTAAAAGTAAAGTAAGTGTTTTCGGTAAAATTAAGTGGTCAGAATTTTGAGGATTATGAAGATTATTTCTTCTAAATGTCCATTAAATGGAGCCTAAATTACACTTAGAGAAAACAGAGGTCTGCTTCATAATTTAAAGGATTTAAAGAACAAAATCCAGCTTTTCCTTCCTCTCCTCCTCCCTCCTTCCTTCCTTCTTTCCTTCCTTCCTCCCCTCCCTCCTTCCTTCCTCCCCTCCCTCCTTTCTTCCTTCCTTACTTCCTCCCCTCCCTCCTTCCTTCCTCTCCTCCTCCCTTCCTTCCTCCCCTCCCTCCTTCCTTCCTTCTTTCCTTCCTTCCTCCCCTCCCTCCTTCCTTCCTCCCCTCCCTCCTTTCTTCCTTCCTTACTTCCTCCCCTCCCTCCTTCCTTCCTCTCCTCCTCCCTTCCTTCCTCCCCTCCCTCCTTCCTTCCTCCCCTCCCTCCTTCCTTCCTTCCTTCCTCCCCTCCCTCCTTTCTTCCTTCCTTACTTCCTCCCCTCCCTTTAAGTATTTAAGGTTTTCTCCTTTTATCATAAGGAATCCCTTAAATTTAGTTAAGCCATTGCAAATAAGACTTAAGGTACTGCAAGGTCAAGTTTAAGTAAGTGACCGATTACCATGGAAACTAAACTGTTGTAAAAATGTCTGAATTCCGTAAATGCCTTAAATTGGTTTTTCCTTAACTAAGGAAACCGTCTAAGAGATTCGGTGCAATAACCCTCAATAAGTCCCTCAGCTAAGGAGAAATTAAGCCCTAAGTGTCATATTTAAGGAGAAAACTTTGTGCAACAGCTCCAAATACTCCAAAAAACACTTAAGTACTGTAACGAAGTATCATTACTGTGCTGGAGTACTCTGAAGTATCATTACTGTGTTAGAGTACTTTGAAATATCATTACTGTGTTACAGTACTCTGAAGAATCATTACTGTGCTGGAGTACTCTGAAGTATCATTACTGTGTTACAGTACTTTGAAGCACCATTACTGTGTTAGAGTACTTTGAAGTATCATTACTGTGTTAGAGTACTCTGAAGTATCATTACTGTGTTAGAGTACTTTGAAGTATCATTGCTGCATTAGAGTACTCTAAGTATCATTACTGTGTTAGAGTACTCTGAAGTATCAGTACTGCGTTTGTGTACTTTGAAGTATCATTGCTGCATTAGAGTACTCTAAGTATCATTACTGTGTTAGAGTACTCTGAAGTATCAGTACTGCGTTTGTGTACTTTGAAGTATCATTGCTGCATTAGAGTACTCTAAGTATCATTACTGTGTTAGAGTACTCTGAAGTATCAGTACTGCGTTTGTGTACTTTGAAGTATCATTGCTGCATTAGAGTACTCTAAGTATCATTACAGTGTTAGAGTACTCTGAAGTATCAGTACTGTTTTAGAGTACTCTGAAGTATCATTGCTGCATTAGAGTACTCTGAAGTATCATTACTGCGTTACAGTACTCTAAGTATCATTACTGTGTTACAGTACTTTGAAGTATCATTACTGTGTTACAGTACTCTGAAGTATCATTACTGTGCTGGAGTACTTTGAAGTATCATTACTGTGTTAGAGTACTCTAAAGTATCATTACTGCATCAGAGTACTTTGAAGTATCATTACTGTGTTAGAGTACTCTGAAGTATCATTTCTGCATCAGAGTACTTTGAAGTATCAGTACTGCGTTTGTGTACTTTGAAGTATCATTGCTGCATTAGAGTACTCTAAGTATCATTACTGTGTTAGAGTACTCTGAAGTATCATTACTGTGTTAGAGTACTTTGAAGTATCATTACCGCGTTAGAGTACTTTGAAGTATCATTACCGTGCTAGAGTACTTTGAAGTATCATTACCGCGTTAGAGTACTTTGAAGTATCAGTACTGCGTTAGAGTACTTTAAAGTATCATTACTGTGCTGGAGTACTTTGAAGTATGATTACCGCGTTAGAGTACTCTGAATTACTGCGTTAGAGTACTTTGAAGTATCATTACTTTGCTGGAGTACTTTAAAGTATCATTACCGCGTTAGAGTACTTTGAAGTATGATTACCGCGTTAGAGTACTTTGAAGTATCATTACTGTGCTGGAGTACTTTGAAGTATGATTACCGCATTAGAGTACTTTGAATTACTGCGTTAGAGTACTTTGAAGTATCATTACTGTGCTGAGTATTTTGAAGTATCATTACTGTGCTGGAGTACTTTGAAGTATGATTACCGCATTAGAGTACTCTGAATTACTGCGTTAGAGTACTTTGAAGTATCATTACTGTGCTGAGTACTTTGAAGTATCATTACCGCATTAGAGTACTCTGAATTACTGCGTTAGAGTACTTTGAAGTATCATTACTGTGCTGAGTACTTTGAAGTATGATTACCGCATTAGAGTACTTTGAAGTATCATTACTGTGCTGGAGTACTTTGTAGTATTATTACCGCATTAGAGTACTCTGAATTACTGCGTTAGAGTACTTTGAAGTATCATTACTGTGCTGGAGTACATTGAAGTATCATTACCGCGATATAGTACTTTGAAGTATCATTACTGTGCTGGAGTACTTTGAAGTATCATTACCGCGATAGAGTACTTTGAAGTATCATTATTGTGCTGGAGTACATTGAAGTATCATTACCGCGATAGAGTACTTTGAAGTATCATTACTGTGCTGAGTACTCTGAAGTATCATTACTGTGCTGGAGTACTTTGAAGTATGATTACCGCGTTAGAGTACTCTGAATTACTGCGTTAGAGTACTTTGAAGTATCATTACTGTGCTGGAGTACTTTGAAGTATCATTACCGCGTTAGAGTACTTTGAAGTATCATTACTGTGCTGGAGTACTTTGAAGTATCATTACCGCGTTAGAGTACATTAAAGTATCATTACTTTGCTGGAGTACTTTGAAGTATGATTACCGCATTAGAGTACTCTGAATTACTGCGTTAGAGTACTTTGAAGTATCATTACTGTGCTGAGTACTTTGAAGTATTATTACCGCATTAGAGTACTTTGAAGTATCATTACTGTGCTGGAGTACTTTAAAGTATCATTACCGCGTTAGAGTACTTTGAAGTATCATTACTGTGCTGGAGTACTTTGTAGTATGATTACCACATTAGAGTACTCTGAATTACTGCGTTAGAATACTTTGAAGTATCATTACTGTGCTGGAGTACTTTGAAGTATCATTACTGTGCTGGAGTACTTTGAAGTATCATTACCGCGTTAGAGTACTTTGAAGTATCATTACTGTGCTGGAGTACTTTGAAGTATGAGTACCGCGTTAGAGTACTTTGAAGTATCATTACTGTGCTGGAGTACTTTGAAGTATGATTACCGCGTTAGAGTACTCTGAATTACTGCGTTAGAGTACTTTGAAGTATCATTACCGCGTTAGAGTACTCTGAATTACTGCGTTAGAGTACTTTGAAGTATCATTACTGTGCTGGAGTACTTTGAAGTATCATTACCGCGTTAGAGTACTTTGAAGTATCATTACTGTGCTGGAGTACTTTGAAGTATCATTACCGCGTTAGAGTACATTAAAGTATCATTACTTTGCTGGAGTACTTTGAAGTATGATTACCGCATTAGAGTACTCTGAATTACTGCGTTAGAGTACTTTGAAGTATCATTACTGTGCTGAGTACTTTGAAGTATTATTACCGCATTAGAGTACTTTGAAGTATCATTACTGTGCTGGAGTACTTTAAAGTATCATTACCGCGTTAGAGTACTTTGAAGTATCATTACTGTGCTGGAGTACTTTGTAGTATGATTACCACATTAGAGTACTCTGAATTACTGCGTTAGAATACTTTGAAGTATCATTACTGTGCTGGAGTACTTTGAAGTATCATTACTGTGCTGGAGTACTTTGAAGTATGATTACCGCGTTAGAGTACTCTGAATTACCGCGTTAGAATACTTTGAAGTATCATTACTGTGCTGGAGTACTTTGAAGTATCATTACCGCGTTAGAGTACTTTGAAGTATCATTACTGTGCTGGAGTACTTTGAAGTATGATTACCGCGTTAGAGTACTTTGAAGTATCATTACTGTGCTGGAGTACTTTGAAGTATGATTACCGCGTTAGAGTACTCTGAATTACTGCGTTAGAGTACTTTGAAGTATCATTACCGCGTTAGAGTACTCTGAATTACCGCGTTAGAGTACTTTGAAGTATCATTACTGTGCTGGAGTACTTTGAAGTATCATTACCGCGTTAGAGTACTTTGAAGTATCATTACTGTGCTGGAGTACTTTGAAGTATCATTACTGCGTTAGAGTACTTTGAAGTATCATTACTGTGCTGGAGTACTTTGAAGTATCATTACTGCGTTAGAGTACTTTGAAGTATCATTACTGTGCTGGAGTACTTTGAAGTATGATTACCGCGTTAGAGTACTTTGAAGTATCATTACTGCGTTAGAGTACATTGAAGTATCATTACTTTGCTGGAGTACTTTGAAGTATAATTACCGCATTAGAGTACTCTGAATTACTGCGTTAGAGTACTTTGAAGTATCATTACTGTGCTGAGTACTTTGAAGTATGATTACCGCATTAGAGTACTTTGAAGTATCATTACTGTGCTGGAGTACTTTAAAG
This sequence comes from Cromileptes altivelis, assembly GCA_013133815.1. NCBI lineage: Eukaryota > Metazoa > Chordata > Actinopteri > Perciformes > Serranidae > Cromileptes > Cromileptes altivelis. Next base: position 41,635,057 of record CM023144.1, on the reverse strand, counting down.
TATCATTACCGCGTTAGAGTACTTTGAAGTATCATTACTGTGCTGGAGTACTTTGTAGTATGATTACCACATTAGAGTACTCTGAATTACTGCGTTAGAATACTTTGAAGTATCATTACTGTGCTGGAGTACTTTGAAGTATCATTACTGTGCTGGAGTACTTTGAAGTATGATTACCGCGTTAGAGTACTCTGAATTACCGCGTTAGAATACTTTGAAGTATCATTACTGTGCTGGAGTACTTTGAAGTATCATTACCGCGTTAGAGTACTTTGAAGTATCATTACTGTGCTGGAGTACTTTGAAGTATCATTACCGCGTTAGAGTACTTTGAAGTATCATTACTGTGCTGGAGTACTTTGAAGTATGATTACCGCGTTAGAGTACTCTGAATTACTGCGTTAGAGTACTTTGAAGTATCATTACCGCGTTAGAGTACTCTGAATTACCGCGTTAGAGTACTTTGAAGTATCATTACTGTGCTGGAGTACTTTGAAGTATCATTACCGCGTTAGAGTACTTTGAAGTATCATTACTGTGCTGGAGTACTTTGAAGTATCATTACTGCGTTAGAGTACTTTGAAGTATCATTACTGCGTTAGAGTACTTTGAAGTATCATTACTGTGCTGGAGTACTTTGAAGTATGATTACCGCGTTAGAGTACTTTGAAGTATCATTACCGCGTTAGAGTACTCTGAATTACTGCGTTAGAGTACAATCAGAAACCATCAGCTGTGTAAACAGGAAGTCAGTGTAGCATCAGGAGCTGTAGTTTTGACATTCATGTTCAGTGTACAGACACACTAACAGTATTCATAATGTAGTCACTATTCAACTACCAGCTGCTGTGTGTCACAATGTTTCGTCATGTGATCAAATAGAGACTTTCTATTGGACAACATAAACATCACTCTGCTGTCGTCATCGTAGATGTTCATAACAAAACCAAAATAAAAGAAGACAAAAATATTTCATATAATAAAGTTTTTAGTGTTTATGCAGAATAAACATACTTTTGTTCGAGGTTGCCACTGTCTGTCTGTCCCGTTCTCGTGAACATCATATCTCAAGAAGGCCTTTAGGAAATTGCTTCACATCTGGCACAAACGTCTGCTTCAAGTCACGGATGAAGTTATTAAAAGTTCATAGTCAAAGGTCAAGGTTGCTGTGACCTTGAGTCTGTGCGATTCTTGTAAACGCAACATCTCTAGAAGGTCTCGAGGAAGTTTCCACAAATTTGGCATAAACCTCTAAATTGGTCTTAATGATGAACTGATTAGAATATGGTGGTCAAGGGTCACTGTGACCTTGCATCCGTCTTATTCTCCTTAATGTATTATCTCAAAAAATCCTTGAGGGAAATTCTTAAATTTGGCACAAACGTCTGCTTTGACTTAATGATGAACGGACCTGATTTTGGAGGTCCAAAATCTGTGACCTTGCATCCCTTGTCATTTCCATCAGTGTGTATCTCGAGACAACCTTGAGGGAATTTTTTTCAATATTTGGCACAAACATCCACTTTGAGTCACAAATTAAGTGATTCAAAGTTGGTAGGCAAACATCACTGTGACCTTGTGTCTGTGCCGTTCTTATGAACACAATATTACAAGAAGGTCTTGAATTTGAATTTATTCAAATTTGGCACTAATGTCTAATTTGGACTTAACAATGAACTGATTAGAATTTAGCTGTTGAAGGTCAAAGGTGACTGTAACTCTAATTTTTTTGAATTTGGCACAAACGTCCACTTGGACTGAAAAATAACTCAGAATAATTAATTTTTCAAAGGTCAGTGTGACCTCACAAAATATGTTTCTGTCCATAACTGAAGAATTCATTCACTAATTCTGACCAAACTTGACACAAATGTCTGACAGGATAAAATAATGAAGGTCAAAAGGTCAAAGGTCAGCTTGACTGTGACATCATCATGTTTTAACGTCATATCTCAGGAACAGAAGGGGAGACATTTGGTCAGATACTGAATTGGTGACTCTAATCTTGAAACTGTGCTGATTGTATAGATCTTCTGTGTGTGAAGCATCCATGTTTTCACTGACATGGATGGAGACTGTCAGAGACACTGGACTGGTGGGCGGAGTCATACAACCACAGGGTGGACTGGTGGGCGGAGTCAGTTTGACAGTTCAGGACACCTGAATTGAAGATTAACCACAGGTTTGATGCCAATCAGACAGATGCTCATGCATTCATGTCCAGTCTTTATGGGCCACACTCTTCTTTAGAAGCACTGTCGCCTCCTGTTGGTCAACTGCAGAAACATTTTGGGGACATGCTTTAATGGCTTAATTAATAAAGTCCACTGAGTTTGGTGATGTTTGAAAAAAAAACCTCATTTATTTATGGCTGAATTTTGTGAAAGGCCATTGCACTTGTTTGGAACTTGTGGCACCCCCTATTGACCGATTTTAAAACAGTACACGTGTTTCATAATTATTATTTAACATAGTCTGCAAGTTTTGTAATGATTGGACAATATTTCTAGTCTGATTTGTGTTACTGCATGCCCATTTGTTGTATTTGTGGCGCCCCTAGTGGTCAGTTTGAATGAAATGAAACTTGTGCCAGGCACCTGTTAAGACATTGCTTGCAAGGTTTGTGATGACTGGTCCAAACTTTGTGGAGTCATTTGCTAAGCCACGCCCCCATAAAGTTCATTAGTCATCTTTAAAACTCAGTGGGATATCAATGAGTTCAAGTGTTGGTGATAAATTTCTGAAAATAATCACACATCATTCTGCTGATTTCAGATATGTTGTCAAATATTTTGGTGACATTTGGTTCAAAATGAGATGAAATAGAAAATGTGCGTACAGTACAACTGACAAGATAATGAGCATCACTGTGAGCTAACCGTTAAACTGATCTGAACACCACATGAAACGTGTCATCTAGTATCCGAAGAATGTTTGTGCCAATGGTGGTTGCATTTAGATGAAGACTTTTGGAGATATAGATGTTAAATGATTTTGCATATGCTTAAAAATATAGAGTGACAGACCTCTGAATTGACTGTAGGTTGCAGCGCGACAAAGTTTTGTCAGTTGATGTGCTGAAAAAACTTTGAGCTGTGTTGGACACACTGGTTATTTATTATGATTTTTTGAAGTGTGGACTGTGAAATGTCTTTATGTAGTTTTAATGCAATAGTCCACACCCCCTTTAAGCAATCATTTTCAAATGTTCTGCATCGTGTGAGACATGACCTTAGATCATGCAAACCAAGGTTCGTACAAATATCTGGCTGATTATGAGATAGCAACTTTTTGCATGGGTAGCGCCACCTGTTGGTTGATTTGAATCAACTCGTACAATGTGATTTAGATACTTACGTCGACATTTTCAACAAGTTATGTGACAATTGGCTCAACGTTAAAAGAGTAAAAGCCATTTATGTGCAGAGCCACGCCCCCTCTAAAGTTCATTGGTTAATATCATCAAAACTCAATGACATATCAATTAGTCTATGATAAGTTTTACAAAGCTTCATCCCGTGATGACTCCCTGAACGTTTGGTGCAAATTGGACGTACGCCTTTGGAGGAGATGTAAAAATGGTGTTTTTCAGAGAATACAACATGGTGGACAGTCTAGTGGGCGGACCTTTAGGGGTGTTTAGGCTTTTGCAGAAAACCTTCACCTGACGATGTGTAACAAGTTTCAGGTCAATCTGACACACAGTGCGAGGGTGGTGGCCTTTCAAATCCACATTTTCCCTGACCTAAATTATAGCGCCGCCATCTGGCCTGTTTTTGATATTTTGAGCACCATTAGCTCAGTCCATAGGGACTTGGGTTGGGAACTGGAGGGCCGGAGAGGTGCCAGTTCACCTCCTGGGCACTGCCAAGGTGCCCTTGCGCAAGGCTCTGGGCGCCTGACCAAGGGCAGCCCTCCTCACTCTGACATCTCTCCACTTTGTGCATGTATAGGTCCTGTTTGTGCATGTGTCTTTCAGACCTGTGTGTTAATGGCAAACAGAGTGAAAACTTGAATTAATTAATAAAATATATAAAATAAATTAAAAAATAAATAAAACTATTTGCACACAACTTACAATCATTGGAGAAAATTTCATGTGGCTACGATGTACCATCTCACGGGAAATTGTGAAAACATTTCTGAATAATAATAATAAAACGGCACAAAAACAAAAGGGTCCTTGAACCCTAATAATGTCTAACAGCTGACCGTATGACGGGAGGCTGGTGACTGTCATGTGTCATGTGTGTTGTAGTGTCATTACAGTGATGGTCCAGCAGGTGGAGACAGTGAGACGTTGACTCAGTTTGAGGTTATTAAAGAAGCAGCTCTGACAATTGATCAGTCACATGACCTCTGTACCATGTGACATATTGCATTATGGGATTGTTGTCTCTGTTGCGTGACTGTTTGAGGAGACGTCTGCAGCTGCAATAAATTGATTGAGTGATTGATTTGTCAATAGAAAATTAATCAGTCACCACTTTGATGTTTGTCAGTGTGACACCATGATGTTCTGGTTCCTGCTCTGTCTCACGTGTTCTGTCTCTGACAGACTGACAGACAGTGACACAGTGGAGGAGTTGTTCCTGGATGTGTCTGCTGTAGAGACGATCTTTAGAAGAGCAGTAGAAGAAGAATCGGTGCCAGTGTGTTTTTGGTGGTGGTCTGAACAGGAAGTGTTCAGGTTGTTTCTGCATCTCGTGGCCCCTCAGATTCATGTTTGGACCCTGTCGGCATGGAAACAGAGCGTTAAGTTATACTCAGATAAAAGGCTGGACAGTGACTGTAAATCAACATGATGTAAACAGGAAGTGGTTTCAGACGCCGTCACTGAAAGGATTTGACTGTATTTGAATGTTCAGTCAGGTGGGACGAGATCTGATCCAGAATCAGGTTTACTAACATCAGATGTGAAAACTTTGATGAGACATATTTTACTTCATCAGATGGGATGTTTCTCTTCTGTTTGTGGATCCAGTCTGTTTCACCTGCAGAGAGAAACTGTCCAATCAGGAACGTCAGAGGAAACTGACCTCATTCAGCAGGAAGTTAAATCTACAGACATGACCAAGAAACAAGAGTTGTGGACTCCAGTCACATGACTTGGATTCGCGTCACAATTTTAATGACTTTAGACTCGACAAATTGAAAAGAGACTTGAAACTCGACTTAGACTTACACCAAAGACTTGTGACTTGTACCTTTGGACTTAAAAATACTCGCTACCTCCCCCGAAGATTAAAATTTTATTTTATTATCAAAAAAAGTTTTATTTTAAAAAGCTCACTAACAATATTCATTCAACCAATCTGACAGCAGCCAGTCAAATGACAGGAGAGAACCATGAAGAAGTTCTGTTACTGAGCGCCGGTTAGATCCACTGATCAAAGTGACATGGTGGTCAACAACAAACAAACAAACTGCTGTTTAAAAGGCTTTGTGTTCAGTGGGGATCATGATCCAGCAGCTCAGAACCTGTAAAGAGAGAGAACATCAAATATAAAGTCGTATGATTGGACGAAGCGACACTGATTATGACAAGCTTATTGAATCAGATGATCGTAATCGTCCAGTGTGACGTGTTTGGACGAGTCTCTTCTGGAGCTTTTGATCAAATCACATGACCTTCCTCAGCGGTCCAGATGTTTCTGTCACCATGGTGACGCTCTGCTTGTGCTCTCCAGTTTTTCTCCAACAGATAATAAATTTGCCACCTGCTCAGACGACGGCACCGTTCGGATCTGGGACTTCCTGCGCTGCCACGAGGAGAGAATCCTCCGAGGTACGTCCAGCTTAACCAGACCTGAGGTCAGACTGAATTAATCAATCCTTTGTCATGTGTGATTTAATAAAGAAAACATGACGCTGTGATCACACTAAAATAAAGTTAAACATTAAAAAATAAAATATAAAATACTCTGAAACAAAGTGTCAGACTTGTCTGATTAAATCCATGGAACATGCTCATTAATATCAAACTGCAGCTTTACAGAAATAATAAGCTGTTTTTTTACAGAGACTCAGAGAGGACAAATGTCAGGGCAAAGTATAATGAACTAATAATATTGAAGGCATTTAAATTAATTTCCATCCTCATCTTTAGGCAGTTAAAAAAAAAAAGAGTCTCCATAGTGAACAGAGAATGTGACAACAGCAAACTACTGACACATGATTTTACCTGGAAAACTTTTCTGTTTAACAGGAAGTGAAACGTACCTCCACTCCCCTCAGAGCCAAGCTCCACCCACTGTGTCATTTACCTTCCTCAGTCAGTGGGGCTTTGAGTCTGAACACAACCTTTAAAACAACACCTGCAGCTGCACATGAACACCTCTGACCAATCAGTGAGCTTCAACCACAGACATGCCCCCTCTTTAGCATCAGCACTTTTTACACACAGATGGCACCTGTCTTTACGTTTGCACAGAACCAAATGATGACATCATCATGTTGTTCCTGTGTGTGATTACAGACAGCATGATGACATCACAGAATCAAAAGAGGCGTGATACGGGGTGCTGGTGGCTTAGTGGTAGAGCAGGCGCCCCATGTACAAGGCTGTTGCCGCAGCGGCCCGGGTTCGAGTCCAGCCTGAGGCCTTTTGCTGCATGTCGCCCCCCCCCCCTTCACACTCATCTGTCCTGTCAATTAAAGGCTAAAATGCCCCAAAAAATATCTTTAAAATAAAAAAAAGAGGCCTGACACAACAGCGTTGGCCTCTAGTGTGACATATAACATACGTGTCAGCAGCTCTTCATAAACAACAACAATGACATCACATGTCAATAACAATCATTTAGCGTCCCTGTTATATGGTGGCTGATCTCGTCCTCTGCTCGGAGGGTAAGGAACTCCTGTTAGCTGCTAACTGCTAACAGCTCCTGTTCTTCCTCTTTCAGTTAGCTGCTAACTGCTAACAGCTGTTCTTCTTCTTAGAGTTAGCCGCTAACTGCCAACAGCTGCTGTTCTTCTTCTTTGAGTTAGCTGCTAACTGCTAACAGCTGCTTGTTTAATCCTCAGAGCACATCAAAACCTAACACCCGTCCTGCAGCTGTCATACAGACATCACTTTTGAGCTGTTTCCAGCTCTGCTGTCACGGTAAAGCTGAGACCACTCCGTCCCCTCATTCTCTGGTCGTACCTTTTATACAGAACAGCGGGGCGACATAATGGCGTGAGATTCCCGCCTTCAACAGGAAGTGTAGAGACCAGGAAAATAAGATTTTTACCGTATGATGTAATGTGATGTGTAATATAATGTGTGTGTGTGTGTGTGTGTGCGCGCGCAGGTCACGGTGCTGATGTGAAGTGTGTCGACTGGCATCCCACCAAAGGTCTGGTGGTGTCCGGCAGTAAAGACAGCCAGCAGCCAATCAAATTCTGGGACCCAAAGACGGGACAGAGTCTGGCAACACTGTGAGTTCATCAGTGTGTGTGTGTGTAGTAGCTTTAAAGGAAAAGTTCACATAGTTTTGTTAAGGCTGAAAATGGAGACGTTGATGGTCACCACTTATTCATGTCACTGAGCGTCTCTCTTTAGCCACGCCCACAAGAACACAGTGATGGAGGTGAAGTGGAACCTGAATGGTAACTGGCTGCTGACGGCGTCCCGTGACCACCTGTGTAAACTGTTTGACATCAGAAACCTGAAGGAGGAGCTGCAGGTGTTCAGAGGACACAAGAAGGAGGCGACAGGTGAGTCAGAGTTCAGCTCACACCTGCACTCATCCACACACACACACTCTGACTCTGTCTCCTGCTGTGTGTCTCCAGCTGTGGCGTGGCATCCCGTCCACGAGGGTCTGTTTGCCAGCGGCGGCTCTGACGGCTCTCTGCTCTTCTGGCACACGGGGTAATGATGACACAGTCAGTGTAACATTAAGGGGCTGAGTGGACGCCATCTGTCACCAGCCTGCTGGGGGGGGCTGTTGTGTGCTGGTTTGACTGGTGTTCTGTGTCCAGGGTGGAGAAGGAGGTTGGAGGGATGGAGATGGCTCATGAGGGGATGATCTGGAGTCTGGCGTGGCACCCGCTGGGTCACATCCTGTGCTCGGGCTCCAACGACCACACCAGGTACATGTAGTGACAGGATGGAGACGCCCGCCTGCAGCTGAGCGGCTCTGTTCTTTAAACGTTCCCTCTGTGTTGTTGGAATGTTTCAGTAAGTTCTGGACGAGGAATCGACCGGGGGACAAGATGAGGGACAGATACAATCTGAACCTGCTGCCGGGGATGTCAGAGGACGGCATGGAGTACGGTGAGCCGCAGGAGGACAAATGACACACTGAGCTTTGAGTTTAGGTTCAATCAGCTGCTGATCAGTCTGTCTGTCTGTCTCTGTGTGTCTCAGATGACGTGGACCTGAACAGCGTGGCCTCCATCCCTGGTATGGGCATCCCTGAGCAGCTGAAGGCAGCCATGGAGCAGGAGCAGAACAGTAAGTGTCATCCTGGAACATCCTGGAACTCAGACAGGAACTGTCTGCGTGTTTCAAGGCTGCTGTGAACAATATAATAACTCTTGTCTCCAGGTAAGGAGGCGGCTCCTGAGGTGGAGATGTCCATCCCAGGTCTGGACTGGGGCATGGACGAGGTCATGGGGAAAGACACCAAGAAGGTCCCGCAGAAGAAAGTCCCATACGCCAAACCAATCCCAGCGCAGTTCCAACAGGTAAACAGCTGGTGTCGAGCACTCACCTGGTGTCTGTCAGGAAGCTGCAGTAAAACGTCTTGCTGAAGCGATAAAGATGGCGTCGCTGTACAAACGCCATGAACCATGTTAGTGTTGTTGACTGTGAGCTCCGCCTCCTCTCCACAGGCCTGGGCGGAGAATAAAGTACCCATGATGCCTCCTGGCGGAGATCTGTCCAAAGACCGGAAGGTGGAGCAGAAAGTAGACGGGAAGAAGAAGACTCAGGCGGAGATCGAACAGGAAATGGCGGCGTTACAGTACACCAACCCCCTGCTGCTGGAGGTGAGCCCTCATTACTGAAGTCAACTTCAGGTTGGTTCAGGGCCAATGACACTCATTATTATACAGGACACTGTCTGTCCCTCAGTGTCCTAATGTCCTCAGCGAGGACGTGTAGTCCTCTAACAACACCCTGTGACAGTAATGTGGACATTTCCAGTGTGTTGTCATCATAAACTTGTCTTTGGTTCTCGCTGCAGCAAATGAAGATGGACCGGATGAACATGAGCACGGATGGGAACATGGGGCCACCACAGGGACAGGGCCCTTTGCCCCCCTTCCCTGGCCCTGGAGGTCCAGGGGCCTCAATGCCTCCTGGTCAACAGGGCTTTCCTCCAAACATGCCTCCTCAGCAGATGCCCAACAACATGGGGCCTCCCATGGGCCCCGGAGGCATGCAGCCTTCTTTCATGCCCCCTGGGCAGATGGGGCCACCCTCTGGACCCCAGCCTCACCAGGGGCCCCCTCAGGGCATGATGGGACCACCAGACATGCAGGGACCCCAAGGTATGCAAAGACACCCCGGCCCGCCCAGAAATGTGGGCCCCCAAGGACCTCACAGTATGGGACCCAGAGGGATGCAGGGGCCCCCTGGTGGGATGATGGGGCCCCCTCCACGAGGAATGGGTCCAAGGGACCCTCAGGGGCCTCCTCCCCAAGGTGGCATGATGCCACCTCAGGGGATGGGCCCGCAGGGTGGGATGATGGGGCCCCCACCAAGGACACACGGCAACATGCCAAACAACTATGGAATGGCCAACATGCAGGGGCCCCCGGGAGGGTTGCATGGGCCTCCAGGAAATATGCAGGGGCCCCCAGGTAACATGCAAGGACCTCATGGGAACATGCAGGGGCCGCCTGGTAGCATGCAAGGACCCCATGGAAACATGCAGGGGCCCCCAGGAAACATGCAAGGACCTCATGGGAACATGCAGGGGCCGCCTGGTAGCATGCAAGGACCCCATGGTAACATGCAGGGCCCCCCAGGAAACATGCAGGGGCCTTCATACATGCAGCACCAGGTGAGCTGATGTTCTGAGTGTCTGGTTCAGTTTTAACGCAGCTGTGTGAAGGAGGTCTATAAACCTGATCTGGTCTTTGCAGGTTCAGAACTCGGGGCCCATGATGCATGGGATGGGGCAGCAGGGGCCCAACAACAAAGGTAAGACTTGAATCCTGAGTCCTGAGCAGAGGTTTGGATCCGTGTCTGTTGGGGTTGAGATGATGTGGTGTTCCTCAGGGTTCCACTGTGGGCCCAGTGTTTATCTGCTCTGTATGTTCCTCCTCCGTCCTCATCCCTTCATTCTCTGCTCAGAACGTCTTCTCTCCTTCTCTTTCCTCTTCAGAGCGACTGTTGTTCGTTTAACGTCCTACAAACCGTCTTTACAGACGATGAGTTGAAATGTTCTCTGGCTTCAGTCTGAAGTTAGAGCTGTGTCCTGGTTCACATCAAGTCCTGATAACCACTGTTGATTCCTTTCAGACCCTCGGGGGCCGCCGCCCAACCACCACATGGGCCCTCCTGACCGGCAGGGTCCTGGAGGACCGGATCAGGGCTCAGGTCCTTACTGGGGGGACAACCAGCAGAGTCGACGTGGACAGCAGGACTTTGACGGAGGCCAGGACTTCCACAGCAGAGGAGAGGAGGGCTGGAGGCCAGGACCTGGACCAGGATACCAGGGAGGAGGAGGAGGAGGAGGAGGACACAGGGGGGGAGGACACCGAGGAGGAGGAGGAGGGAACGGAGGGAACTGGGGCCCTGATGAGAGGTTCACTGGAGGAGAGTTCAGAGGACGAAGAGACGACAGGTGAGACACTCTCTGCTGATATACTGAAACCTGCTGACGCTCAGAGATCTGAACTGGTCTGACCTGGACTGAACTGGTCTGAACTGGACTGAACTGGATTCACTTGGTGTTTTAGGTTCAGAGGAGGAGGCCCCGGCCGGCCCGGAGGTCGAGGTTACCCTGAAGAGTATGGCGGCCAGGAGGAGGGCTTCGATGGCCCGGAGGAGATGGGCCGAGGCTGGGACAACGGAGGCAGAGGGAGGCCGCCTCGAGGAGGAGGTCCACCCAGAGGAGGAGGTGAGAGCTCCTGTCCTCTGTGTGTCCTCTGAGTGTCCCCTGAGTGTCTTCTGACTGTCCCCTGAGTGTCCTCTGTTTTTAATATATAATATATAATTTTATACATAAACATATATATACATATATAAAGTGGTGGAAAGTTTTCAGACACCCTATGCATTTGTGAAATATTGCATTAAGAATCACTCTTAGGTCTTCAAGTGCAATTTCTTTTAGTACAGTCACAGCCAAAATACTAAATAAATCCTAAAAAGCCATTAAAAAATTGATTGGTTCCATAAAAATACATAAGAAATTTTGAGTATTGGGTCATTTTGGTACCAGTGATGAAGGTCGTTCTTTTTATTAAGACACAATTTTTGTTGCCAAGCTTCGTGTCTACATAAAGCCAGCACATTTGAAAGTTCTTCAGACACAAAAATGGCTAAAACAAGGAACCTAACGCAGGAAACACGCCTGAAGATAAAGATTCTTAGCCAGGAAGGGTACAGCTGCCGCCAGATAGCCAGGAAGTGCAGATGCAGTCCTTCAGCAGTTGGATACACTCTGCAGAAATACAGACGAACCAACAGCTTGGAAGACAAACCAAGATCTGGGCGTCCAAGGGTTTCTTCAGCAAGAAATGACCGCATCCTGATCCGCATGTGCAGGCAAAACCACCAAATGACATCACAGGAGCTTCAGCAGCAGTGGTCAAACCAAACTGGTGTCCAGTGTTCCACCCGCACTGTACGTGGCCGACTTTTAGATCATGGCTTAAGGTCCTACAAGGCTATCAAGAAGCCCCTGATCAATGAGAGACAGAGGTTAGCCCGGCGTCGTTGGGCCCAGGCACACAAGAACTGGACAGCCAGGAATTGGAAGAAGATTTTGTGGTCAGATGAGTCCAGTTTCCAGCTTTATCTTCCTCCTACTAATGTGAGGGTACGCAGAAGGCCAGGCGAAGCATTATCTCCAGCATGTACAGTACCTACTGTCAAGCATGGTGGAGGCAGTATCATGGTTTGGGGATGCATGAGTGTTGCTGGTGTTGGTCATCTCACTGTCTGTGATGGCACATTGAACTCTACCAAGTATTGTACCATTCTCGAAACCCACATGCTCCCTTCTGCGCGTGCACTGTTCCGTCGAGGTAAAAATTGGATGTTTCAACAAGATAATGCCCCTTGCCACACATCCAAGGCCAGTAGAACTTGGCTGCAGGAGCACAGTATCCAGGTCTTAGAGTGGCCAGCTCAATCCCCGGACATGAGCCCCATTGAAAATCTGTGGTGGATTATCAAAAGGTCTGTTTCAAAGCATAAACCAAAGAATTTAGAAGAATTAAAAGCAGTAATTCAAGAAGAATGGGACAAGATTACCCCTCAACAGTGTGAAAGGCTGGTGGGGAACATGCCAGCCAGGATTAGAGCTCTACTACGTGCCAATGGCAGAACACATTCTCTGTTATTTGTTGACTTTGATACCGACAATGTTGAGAACTGACATATTGAAACTGTCAAGAATTTAGTTTTGTTAGTTTTTCTTGTAAACAATAAACAAAAAAATATAATTTGCATTTGTTTGTATCTGTCTAATGCAGCCACACCTTTTGAAACACAAAAAAGATTTTTCCACAAATACTTCATGATAATATTTGAGATTGTGTAAAATTTTAAGGGTGTCTGAAAACTTTTTTCCACCACTGTATGTATATACTCTGTTTCACTCTCACTCTGTTTCTCCGTTTCACTCTCTGTCTCACTCTGTCTCACTCTGTGTCACTGTCCCACTCTCACTGTGTCTCATTGTCTCACTCGGTTTCACTGTCTCACTCTGTCTTGCTCTCCGTCTCACTCTCTGCCTCACTCTGTTTCACTGTCTGTCTCACTGTTTCACTCTCTCACTGTCTCACTCTCGCTATCCCACTGTCTCACTCTGTTTCAGTCTCACTCTCTGTTTCACTGTCTTTCTGTCTCACTGTCTCACTCTCTGTTTCACTGTCTCACTCTGTCTCACTGTCTCACTCTCTGTTCCTCATCTCGTTGCCACACGTCACCAGTAAAGTCTGTTCTGCTCCTATCCGTAGGTCACGAAGGTTATCGGGACGGTCAGCAGATGCATGATGGGTCGTCTCCGGTGGGGCGTGAGCGCTCCTCCTCTCTGCAGGGGATGGACATGGCGTCTCTGCCCCCGCGGAAGCGTCCATGGCAGGACGGACCAGGAGCCGGAGACCTCCGAGAGCGAGAGTCCCCCGGAGCTGACGGAGGTGAGAACACAGTGAACCAACATCACTAACAACTACGGCGCCACCAACAGGACAAAACACAAACACTGTAATGAGTTAGAGCTACGTCTTTTTAATCTGCCTTTTAAAGCAACACAATGGGGGATTGAGTGAAGACAGAGTGAAGTCAGCAGTGAGGCCGCGGTGCAGATGAAGGGAATATAACTTCAAGTTTACTCTAGTTAACTACAGCTACGCTTGTTACTGTGAATAAGTGCGATAAAACCACTGCCAGCCAAGCCAATACTTTATCAATACATGTGATCAGCATGTAGAAAGCCATATTTCAGTCTGCTCTGTCCACAGTCTCTCATTCACGCGATTTACAATCACGGTCGACACAAGCACATGCTCACAGCAAAGTGTTAAAGACGAACTAAAATGAAAGCTGTCTGTATGTAGGCTACGCTACTCTAAAGAGAGGAGGGGGACATAATGAGGAGGGGGACATAACGTATGCCATAAAGCAGCCAAATTTTGTAGTCCTTTTTGTGTCTGGGTTCATACCTGAACCCTGACGCTGCATTGAGCCAGTACAAGTGAAACAGACTCTCCAGCAGTGACGATGGAATCATCCAACCCACTGAGTTGAACTATCACAAGGATCTTGGATATATATTTTATGTTTTGAGGACTCAAAATCTCCATTGTGTTGCTTTAATTTGGAGTGATGTCACAGTGTGGGGGCTTTACCCAGTCACTTTATTGTTTTGTTGTTGTTGTTGAATGTGGAGCTCTGAGCTGTGTCTGTATGAAGAGTTTTAACGATCAGATCAAAGTCCATCTGAAGAGTGAACTGACTTTGTTCCCCTCACGTCACCTCCTTGCAGGTCGCCCCCCCCAGAGGGATGATGGGGGTTACGGCCCGTCTGGTCGAGGGGGACGAGGCGGCTGGGGTCCTGGAGGAGGGCCTGGACCAGGACCTGGAGCTGGACCGGGTCCGAGGAGAGGAGGACCAGCGCCCAGAGGACCACCGAGGGGGGGCGTCCGGGGCCGGTAGTCCCCTCCTCCAGCCGTCTGGTCCCTGCTGGTCCCCCCACAGACCTGAGACCAAGTCCCGATCCTGAGACCCCCCCCCGACGAACTTTTGGTCATGTGACACATTGAGATCTGTGGCGCTGCGAGGACGGACAGGAAGTGAACGTCTCACGGCGGCTCAGATCATTTTAATGTAAAATACTGTAGAGAATCATCAGCCGTCTCTTTTATTTCAGAGTCACTTCGTCTTGTTGCTTTTTGTAAAAGATTTCTATGTTTTTGTGTTTTCACTGAGGTGGACAATAAAGATTCACACTTCAACTCCCTTGCTGCCACATGTGGACGCTTCTTTAGTCAGGTCACCGCGGGTCACCTGACCAGACGTTGGCATCACTGAACATCCTGGAATCATGTGCAGATGTTTCTGTGCTAGAGTGGAAACATCGTCACTGCCTGAAGCCTGAAGTCAGTTTGTTTTATTACGTCTGGCAGTTCTGACACTTTAACACCAACGGTCAGAGTAGAAACGTGTCAGTGTCAAAAAAATAATAAATCAATGCCGCGGTGTCGGCGCTGGTGACGGCCAAGACCAGAGGCATTATGTTCGCAGGTTGTCCGTCTGTCTGTCCCATCCCCATGAACCTGATATGTCAAGAACACCTTTCTCTTTTGTTTTTTCTTCTTTTTTTTTTCAAAATTTGGCACAAACGTCCACCTGGACTTAAGAATAAACAGATTAGCATTTGGTGGTTGAAGGTGTGACCTCACAAAACATGTTTCTGTCCATAACTGAAGAATTCATTCACTAATTCTAACCAAACCAAGACACAAATGTCTGACAGGATAAAATAATGAAGGTCAAAAGGTCAAAGGTCAGCTTGACTGTGACATCATCATGTTTTAACGTCATATCTCAGGAACAGAAGGGGAGACATTTGGTCAGATACTGAATTGGTGACTCTAATCTTGAAACTGTGCTGATTGTATAGATCTTCTGTGTGTGAAGCATCCATGTTTTCACTGACATGGATGGAGACTGTCAGAGACACTGGACTGGTGGGCGGAGTCATACAACCACAGGGTGGACTGGTGGGCGGAGTCATACAACCACAGGGTGGACTGGGGGGCGGAGTCTAGTCTCGCCACCAGACAATCAGAGATCTCCGCCTTCTGATAGTCTGGGGACACTCCTTTCTAAAGTGTGTTTAATACACCGGCGAAAACAGCCGGCAACAAAACAACGGCTCTTGCATTTTTGAAAAGGACACGCCTTCTCAGAAATGTGCGCTCCCCCTATTCTCGTCCGCAAGGACACAAACACACAGAGAGCTTGAAAATGGATGCTGAGAGATTAAACTCCGTTTTATCAACCGTGTGCTCATCCGTGAAGAAAATATTTTTTCCAGCGGATGTCTTAGTTACAACATGATTGAGCTAACTGGAGTAGTTTCATGTCGTATCCGACAATGGGAGGCTTTTAACAGATGACGTCCTGATGTTAGCTTTGCTGCTGCTGTTAGCTGTCCCTGTCAGCTGATGCTTTCTAGACATCGTGATTTCCCAAAACTGAATAAATACCACACATAGCAACACAAAACTGCTTTGCTAGCTCAATCATGTTGTAACTAAGATATCTGCTGGAAAAGATATTTTCTTCACGGACCGTTTAATGAGTTATTACCTATTACAGACACTGCTAACGGCTAACAGGGCTAACAGCTAACGGTTCGCCCAGCTAAACGTGCACACAGTAATAGTAATGTTTGTTCAGTCATTGTGTTTATAGACTTTACAAACATCGGATTAGTCCAAATGGTGATACAGTGATGTGAAAAATGTGATATATAGGCTATATATATATATATATAGCTAAAAGCTCTGCTGGTTTTCTACCCGGAAGTATTTGTAAACAAGGTGATTCCCTCTAACGTTATAGTCCGGCCGGACGGATGAGTCATGGCCTTGTAAAAGATTATGTTTGTTTCTTTTAGTTGGCGAGAATGTGTCGCCACAAACGCGACAAACATCCACTAACTTTGACGGAGTTTTCTGCGAGCACGCTGAGCCATTTTGCACCGCTACACGTGTTTCTAGTGGGACTATGTTTACAAGCAGTTCAGCGAGCCACCGAAGGACCGCCCTGCAGATTTACTATTGGTTCTGCAACGTAGGGAGTTTTTTTTTAAACTCTGAAATTGTATCCGCCCATCTAAACACAAAATCAGGGAGAAAGTCATCAGTCTTTAGTTAAACAAAGTGTCTAAAGACTGACTTGAGTCTAGATGGAGTCATACAACCACAGGGTGGACTGGTGGGTGGAGTCAGCGACCCCTCAGCGGCACAAGGGACCTCATGCAGCAACGCTCTCTGAAAATCCACCAAACATTCCTAACCGTTCAGACCCGGCTCACCTGCCAGCACAGGTAACGCCCCCTGAACACTGTAAAAGGACAGGTGTGGTGCCGTGTGTAAAGACTGAACCAGAGTGATGTCACCATTAAGGCTGTAACTCCAAAGACGAATTCCTGCAGTCATGAAAACGTGACTGATGAGCGTCAGCACTGCTAGAAATTTAAAGAACAGGAAATGACTCAATATTTATGTCTCAGCTGCAGTGATGAAGTGTTCACATCTTTACTGCAGTAGAAGTACTCATATATACAAATACTCTGTTACTAATTAAAGTCCTGCAGTAAGAATGTTGCTCACACAGCAAGTTTTAACAAATTTAATCAGTAAAAATAATGAAATTATTTCAAAGGAAAAAATGTAAGTCGTCATATTTGAGAAGCTTTGAAATGAGTTTGTATTAAAATGAAACAGATCAAACCAGTAATCAATTATTGTTCTGATCGATCAACAGATGGTTTCAGCTGCACTTTTATATTTGGTTTGTGTGCAAAAATCTTCATTTTATATCACAGGAGTCAAACGCACAGTGTTCCCTCTGAGGTGTGGACGAGTCATTAAAATACTCCAGTACTTATTTACTCAGTTACACTGCAGCAGAGCGACGCTCAGGAGCTCAGTAACAGGGTTAGACAGTAAAGTTTTATTTAATAACCTTCAGATTTAATACTGAAATCACCTGAATTACTTTAAATCATAATTAAATTCATTTATTTGAAATTCATGTATTTTTTAAACGTTCAAATATAAAACTTGTGTCTCCTGCTGACGGACGAACAGATGTTTCATCTGATCTGGAGCTCCAGTAAAATGTTCTCTGACCTCAGAGGAGCAGGAATAAGAAACACTTGTGAATCCCAGAATTCAGTGGGGACAAACAAACAAAGAGAGAATGTTTCCTGCAGGCAGTGTCTGCAGTGAGCTCAGAGGTCAGAGGTCACACACGGTGGTCTGTTTCCTGCAGCACAGAAACATGAGAGAAAATAAAGTTTGAATATGTTAAACTTTATTTGGTCCTGTGAGCAGCACCACGTGTCAATAATCAACAATCAGTCAGTGAGCCTCAGCCTGCAGGGAATGTACCGACAGTCACTTCCTGACGGGGACCCCTCAGCGGCCCCTGGGGGCCCCCGAACCCTGTCTGTGAGAGGTGCCCGGCCTCTGACGCTCGGTCCCCGGTCAGATCGGCATGCTTTTCCCGGTGACGGTCCTTTTGATGGCGGAAGCCGCCATCCCTCCCATGAAGCGGATCCCGGCGCTGCCCCCGGGCAGCAGCGACACCACGTACCCGACGATGGCGGTGACCTGCAGGGCGGCACCCAGCGCGGTCAGCACGGTGCTGTGGAGGCTCAGCGCCGCGTACAGAGTCCCTCCGAGGGCGCACAGGTACACGGCGGCTCCGGGAGAGGTGGGCAGGCCGGCGATGAGTCTGCTGGGGCCGCGCAGCACCGCCGCGGCCGCGATGGCGAACAGCGAGCCGAGCGACCAGAGCAGCGCGAACTTGCGGGCGTAGAGCAGCAGCAGCGGGGCGTACAGGGCCGACAGCCCGAAACACAGCGCCGAGAAACACACGCACACCCCGAAGGCCACCAGCCGCTGCCGGCGGCTCATGCCCGGCAGGCACGGGTCCGGCTCGGCCGACCACGGCCAAGAAAAGCCGCTGTTTCCGCCGGAGCTCTGGCCGGACGGACTGCCGCCGCGGCTCCCGGACCACGGGCTCGACCACCGCCCGAACCAGCTCCCCGGTACCGGCTCCGGGTCATCCAGGTCCACCGTACAGCTGGAGCTGGACTGGGAGATGGTCTTAGCGCCGCCGCCTTTGGACTGAGCCAAATACTCCTGAAGCTGTCGGTTCAGTTCCGCCATGACGGAGGAAGCTAACAGGCTAACAGTTAGCTAGCTGCTCTTCTTCTGCTGCTGCCGCTTCCTCTCAACTTCCGGCAACCTCACACACACACACACACACACACACACACACACACACACACACACACACACACACACACACACACACTGCCCCCAACAGGACGACATCATTATTATCTTACTATATAAACTGTGTGTGTGTGTGTGTGTGTGTGTGTGTGTGTGTGTGTGTGTGTGTGTGTGTGTGTGTGTGTCTGTTCCATGTTTTTCTCCTCACTGACTTGGTCAATCCATGTGAAATTTGGCACAGTGGTAGAGGGTCATGGGAGGATGCCAATGAAGCAATATTACATCAATTGGCCAAAGGGGGGCGCTATAGCAACCTATTGAAATGTCAAACTTTGAATGGGCATATCTCATGCCCCGTATGTGGTAGAGACATGAAACTCTGCACAGAGATGCCTCTCCTCATGAGGAACACATTTGCATCAAGAACCCATAACTTCCCCTTATATAGATTTTCCGCCGTTTTGAATTTTTTATAAAACACTTCAAATGGATCTCTTCCTAGGAAGTTTGAGCGATCTGCATGAAACTGGGTGAACATAATCTAGGGAGCAATATCTAAAGTTCCCTCTTGGCAAAACTTGGAAAACTTCCTAAAACTGAGCTTCTATAAGGCAATGAATATTGCGGAGGGCGTGGCTCATCACATAAAGGTGTAGAACATCTCAAGGGTTTCACCCATCACCACGCAACTTTGTAGGCATATGAGCACACATAATCTGAGGGGACCCCTCCATTATTGACCCCATCAAACAAAATGGGGGCGCTAGAGAGCTCATTTCTTATCTAGGCCTAACCGCCATATGGATTTTTACTAAACTTGGTAGATATGTAGAACAGGACGCCTCAAGGTGACTGGAGAAATTTAACTCTAATTGGCAACTGGGTGGCGCTATAACAACAGAAAAATGCTTCAAAATGGCTAAAATGCGACCGATCGCTGTGGCTCCCCCTGTGGACCAATGTTGGTGTTGTTTCTAATGTTTGGTATGACTAAGTCATGGTATGGTATGCTGTACATAATGGACTAGTTATTATATAATAATTAAATTTACTGAACAATTACATCATCATCATCATCATCATCATCATCAGTGTCTCTCTTTATTTTATTTTATATCTGTACTTATTAAATAGATTTAATTACACTTCATGTCATATTGTAACCGTTCAACAGAGACTCAAAGGTACAAAGTCTCTTTAACACAATAATCGGTGCAAATATTCAACTCTGCAAAATTCTTCCCTCCTGAGTGTATATTTAACACACACACACTGTATTTATTACTGTATATATTGTGTCTTACAGTGTCGTGCTACACATGTATTTATATTTCTAAAAATAAAATAAATATTTGTGCCCAACTATGAAATAAAACTCCTTATATTGAACATTTGATAAATACTGTGAGCACTGTAATAGGAACAAAACATAATTTCACATGGTTAATAATCATCATCATCGTCATCGTCTGACAGAGCCCATCTCCATTTATCTCATACTGTATCACATATTATACATTTGACGTATTTTAAAACAATTTAATAATTTTCTGTGTTCAATGATAAATTATTTCTAATTAATAAAACATGAAGAGTTCACAGTAAAGAGGAGTGTGTGTGATGAAAGTCACGTGACTCCAGGAACAGTTTTCAGCTGTCAGACTAAAATTAACCCTTCAGTTCATTGGCCAGCTGACTGACACACACAACCTTCTATGGTATCTTCAGTGTGTGTGTGTGTGTGTGTGTGTGTGTGTGTGTGTGTGTGTTCATTCAGAACCGTCATCAGAGGAGGAAACAACAGAAACCAAAGAGAAGGATCTGACCAGCAGCAGGTAACACACTCACATTAACTCATTAACCAAACATGATGATGTGTCAGCCTGCTGGTGTGTTTCTGCCAAACATCTGAGGTTTGCAGCAGGGTGTGGTTAGCCTAGCTTAGCACAGAGACTGGAAACAAGGGGAAACTGTTAGCCTAGCTTAGCACAGAGACTGGAAACAAGGGGAAACTGTTAGCCTAGCTTAGCACAGAGACTGGAAACAAGGGGGAACTGTTAGCCTAGCTTAGCACAGAGACTGGAAACAAGGGGAAACTGTTAGCCTAGCTTAGCACAGAGACTGGAAACAAGGGGAAACTGTTAGCCTAGCTTAGCACAGAGACTGGAAACAAGGGGAAACTGTTAGCCTAGCTTAGCACAGAGACTGGAAAAGAGGGGAAACTGTTAGCCTAGCTTAGCACAGAGACTGGAAACAAGGGGAAACTGTTAGCCTAGCTTAGCACAGAGACTGGAAACAAGGGGAAACTGTTAGCCTAGCTTAGCACAGAGACTGGAAACAAGGGGAAACTGTTAGCCTAGCTTAGCACAGAGACTGGAAACAAGGGGAAACTGTTAGCCTAGCTTAGCACAGAGACTGGAAACAAGGGGAAACTGTTAGCCTAGCTTAGCACAGAGACTGGAAACAAGGGGAAACTGTTAGCCTAGCTTAGCACAGAGACTGGAAACAAGGGGGAACTGTTAGCCTAGCTTAGCACAGAGACTGGAAACAAGGGGAAACTGTTAGCCTAGCTTAGCACAGAGACTGGAAACAAGGGGAAACTGTTAGCCTAGCTTAGCACAGAGACTGGAAACAAGGGGAAACTGTTAGCCTAGCTTAGCACAGAGACTGGAAACAAGGGGAAACTGTTAGCCTAGCTTAGCACAGAGACTGGAAACAAGGGGAAACTGTTAGCCTAGCTTAGCACAGAGACTGGAAACAAGGGGGAACTGTTAGCCTAGCTTAGCACAGAGACTGGAAACAAGGGGGAACTGGGACTGTTAATTTTTGTCAAAATCATTTTTTAACCACTGGGGGGCTGGTGTAGGAGAGGGACATACAGATTTACATTTTTGTATTGTACCTGCAATTTTTAAAGAAAACATGCCTCCCAGTTTTCTTTCCCTCCAGATTTTGGCAATTTTTAATGATACCTTGCAGTGACACCATTTATCAACGACAGAAACTGTTAGAACAGAAATTGTCATTTAATTTTTACATTTCTGCCGGTCCTTGAACACATCACATGTGAATCAGTTTTTTAAAAAATAAATAAATCTTAGCTTAAAATAGTATAACTTCATCAAAATCACTTTATTCTATTCTAAATTCTGTTTCCACTCTTTGTGCTAAGCTAGGCTAACAGTTTCCCCTATTCTCTCCTATGCTCTTTTATTGAATCCATCCTTTAGCCTAGTGTCTTGGTTCAGCAACCTATCCCTAAAAAATAAGAACTCCCTGAACCAAATTGTGAGGTGGGCTAGTAGGCTGATAGCAGAGCCACAGCTGATCCCTGAATCCTTATACACCAAGCAGTTACAGAGGCTAGCTGGGTCCATTCTTGAAGATGGCTCCCACCCACTATATGGCGAATTTCAGCCCCTTACATCAGGTCGCAGATACAAAGTGCCTGTCTGCAAAACTAAATGATATAGGGACAGCTTTGTGCCCATGTCCATTAGAATGTTAAATAAAACATAGTAATCTTTTATTGACTAAACTTAAATTTATTGACTCTACGGCCTTTTTATTCCATTTATTCTTTTTGTATCTGCCATGATGTTTTTTTACTCTGTTCTTTGTATATTTGTACCTGTCTCTCAGTCTGAAGCACTGTTGTCACTGTGTTGTCACTGTGTTGTCACTGTCTTATATCTTTGTCCTAATTGTTGTCTGTGTGAAAGCAGCCGACTCACCTAACCTAACTGCAAACCAAATCTACCCTCGGGTACTAATAAAGTTACCTCACCTTACCTGTTCTTCAGTCTTTATGCTAAGCTAAGCTAACAGTTTCCCCTTGTTTCCAGTGTTTATGCTAATCTAGGCTAACAGCATCCCCTTGTTTCCAGTGTTTATGCTAAGCTAGGCTAACAGTTTCCCCTCGTTTCCAGTGTTTATGCTAAGCTAGGCTAACAGTTTCCCCTCGTTTCCAGTGTTTATGCTAAGCTAGGCTAACAGCATCCCCTTGTTTCCAGTCTTTATGCTAAGCTAAGCTAACAGTTTCCCCTTGTTTCCAGTATTTATGCTAAGCTAGGCTAACAGTTCCCCCTTGTTTCCAGTGTTTATGCTAAGCTAAGCTAACAGTTTCCCCTTGTTTCCAGTCTTTATGCTAAGCTAGGCTAACAGCTGTTGGTCCTCATGTTAACACTGACGTGTTTCCTGACAGGTCATGTCGGTGTCTCAGATCACCCCCACCCTGTTCCTCAGCGGGGCCGACGCCCCCCTCAACGCTGCGCTGATGTCACAGAAGGGCATCACGCTGATCGTCAACGCCACACTCAGCCACACCTGCCCCGCCTACCCGGGGGTGGAGTGTGTGCGTGTTCCTGTCTCCGACCTGCCCAGCGCTCGCCTCGGAGACCACTTTGACCGCGTGGCCGAGCGTATCCATGGTAACCGCGCAGGGAGCACTCTGGTGCACTGTGTCGTTGGTATGAGTCGCTCGCCGGCATTGGTGATGGCATACCTGATGCGGTACCGAGGGGTGACCCTCTGCCAGGCCCACCGCTGGGTCCAGGACAGCCGGCCCTTCGTCAGGCTGAACGCCGGCTTCTGGGAGCAGCTGCTGCAGTACGAGAGGAGGCTGTATGGGAAGAACAGCGTCAGGGTGGCCGCAGTCCAAGAGACGCCACCACCACCACTGACGCCGAGGATGCCGAGGACGGTGCCGCCGCAGCAAACGAACTGGCTGTCACTGGTCCCCAGGTCACCTCAGATGACCCGGATGGCAACGACGCCAGCAAACAAGCGAAGAAGAGGAACGAAAAGCAGCAGCATCAAAGTCTGAGCGCCGAGTGACCGCCAACACGTCTGAACGCCAAACACACACATTACCTACAATGCAACTGACCCCCAGACAGGTTGTGGAGGTCAGGGCGCTGACCACCTGCGACCAAACTCACTTTACACCTCAGCTCTCTGAAGGGCACGCCATCATGAGGCCTGAAACCAACCGACAGCTTTAAGGTGGCGATCACACCGAGATGAAACGCTAGAAACACGACACCAGTAAAACCATTGTTTTCTTATGATACTGCGCCTCTGACCGGCATTCAAACGTCTTTTTAAACGGGCGTTTTTGTAGGCGCTTCTTTTTAGACGCGCGTAGACGCTGAAAAGTTGAAATACTTTCAACTTTTTGAGCGTCAGACGCTAGTAGCTAGCGCGCATTGAATAAGCGCGTCCAGTGTTTCAAGCGTCTTTAAAGCGTCCGCGTTTCTATCGTCTCATTTCTGTGTGATCGCCCCCTAACTGAACCTCCTCTGAACGTCTCCTCCCCAGCAGTGATATCATGCTGATGACATCACTTTTCCTGTCACAGGGGCTGGAGCCTATCCCAGCTGACACTGTGTGAGAGGCAGGGTTCACCCTGGACAGGTCACCAGACTATCACAGGACTGACACATAGAGACAGACAACCATTCACACTCACATTCACACCTACAGACAATTTAGAGTCACCAATTAACCTGCATGTCTTTGGACTGTGGGAGGAAGCTGGAGCACCTGGAGGAAACCCACGCTGACACGGGGAGAACATGTCAGAGCACCTGGAGGAAACCCACGCTGACACGGGGAGAACATGTGGGAGCACCTGGAGGAAACCCACACTGACACAGGGAGAACATGTGGGAGCACCTGGAGGAAACCCACACTGACACAGGGAGAACATGTGGGAGCACCTGGAGGAAACCCACGCTGACACAGGGAGAACATGTGGGAGCACCTGGAGGAAACCCACGCTGACACAGGGAGAACATGTGGGAGCACCTGGAGGAAACCCACGCTGACACAGGGAGAACATGTGGGAGCACCTGGAGGAAACCCACGCTGACACAGGGAGAACATGTCGGAGCACCTGGAGGAAACCCACGCTGACACAGGGAGAACATGTGGGAGCACCTGGAGGAAACCCACGCTGACAAAGGGAGAACATGTTGGAGCACCTGGAGGAAACCCACGCTGACATGGGGAGAACATGTCAAAGCACCTGGAGGAAACCCACACACGGGGAGAACATGACACGGGCAGCTGAACATGTCGGAGCACCTGGAGGAAACCCACGCTGACACAGGGAGAACATGTGGGAGCACCTGGAGGAAACCCACGCTGACACAGGGAGAACATGTCGGAGCACCTGGAGGAAACCCACGCTGACACAGGGAGAACATGTCAAAGCACCTGGAGGAAACCCACGCTGACACGGGGAGAACATGTGGGAGCACCTGGAGGAAACCCACGCTGACACGGGGAGAACATGTCAGCACCTGGAGGAAACCCACGCTGACACGGGGAGAACATGTCAAAGCACCTGGAGGAAACCCACGCTGACACGGGGAGAGCATGTCACACCTGGAGGAAACCCACGCTGACAAGAGCACACTGGAGGAAACCCACGCTGACACAGGGAGAACATGTCAGAGCACCTGGAGGAAACCCACGCTGACACGGGGAAGCACCTGGAGGAAACCCACACTGGACACGGGGAGAACATGTCAAAGCACCTGGAGGAAACCCACGCTGACACGGGGAGAGCATGTCAGAGCACCTGGAGGAAACCCACGCTGACACAGGGAGAACATGTCAAGCACCTGGAGGAAACCCACGCTGACAACAGGGAGAACATGTTGGAGCACCTGGAGGAAACCCACGCTGACATGGGGAGAACATGTCGGAGCACCTGGAGGAAACCCACGCTGACAAAGGGAGAACATGTCGGAGCACCTGGAGGAAACCCACGCTGACATGGGGAGAACATGTCAAAGCACCTGGAGGAAACCCACACTGACACGGGCAGAACATGTCGGAGCACCTGGAGGAAACCCACGCTGACACAGGGAGAACATGTGGGAGCACCTGGAGGAAACCCACGCTGACACAGGGAGAACATGTCGGAGCACCTGGAGGAAACCCACGCTGACACAGGGAGAACATGTCAAAGCACCTGGAGGAAACCCACGCTGACACGGGGAGAACATGTCAGAGCACCTGGAGGAAACCCACGCTGACACGGGGAGAACATGTCAAAGCACCTGGAGGAAACCCACGCTGACACGGGGAGAACATGTCAAAGCACCTGGAGGAAACCCACGCTGACAAAGGGAGAACGTGGGAGCACCTGGAGGAAACCCACGCTGACAAAGGGAGAACATGTTGGAGCACCTGGAGGAAACCCACGCTGACATGGGGAGAACATGTCGGAGCACCTGGAGGAAACCCACGCTGACAAAGGGAGAACATGTCGGAGCACCTGGAGGAAACCCACGCTGACATGGGGAGAACATGTCAAAGCACCTGGAGGAAACCCACACTGACACGGGCAGAACATGTCGGAGCACCTGGAGGAAACCCACGCTGACACAGGGAGAACATGTGGGAGCACCTGGAGGAAACCCACGCTGACACAGGGAGAACATGTCGGAGCACCTGGAGGAAACCCACGCTGACACAGGGAGAACATGTCAAAGCACCTGGAGGAAACCCACGCTGACACGGGGAGAACATGTGGGAGCACCTGGAGGAAACCCACGCTGACACGGGGAGAACATGTCAGAGCACCTGGAGGAAACCCACGCTGACACAGGGAGAACATGTCAGAGCACCTGGAGGAAACCCACGCTGACAAGGGAGAACATGTCAGAGCACCTGGAGGAAACCCACGCTGACACGGGGAGAACATGTCAGAGCACCTGGAGGAAACCCACGCTGACACAGGGAGAACATGTCAGAGCACCTGGAGGAAACCCACGCTGACACAGGGAGAACATGTGGGAGCACCTGGAGGAAACCCACGCTGACACAGGGAGAACATGTGGGAGCACCTGGAGGAAACCCACGCTGACACGGGGAGAACATGTCAAACCTGGAGGAAACCCACCTGACACGGGGAGAACATGTCAAAGCACCTGGAGGAAACCCACGCTGACACAGGGAGAACATGTCAGAGCACCTGGAGGAAACCCACGCTGACACAGGGAGAACATGTCAGAGCACCTGGAGGAAACCCACGCTGACACAGGGAGAACATGTCAGAGCACCTGGAGGAAACCCACGCTGACACAGGGAGAACATGTCAGAGCACCTGGAGGAAACCCACGCTGACACAGGGAGAACATGTCAGGCAACTGGAGCACCTGGAGGAAACCCACGCTGACACGGGGAGAGCATGTCGGAGCACCTGGAGGAAACCCACGCTGACACAGGGAGAACATGTCAAAGCACCTGGAGGAAACCCACGCTGACACGGGGAGAACATGTCAAAGCACCTGGAGGAAACCCACGCTGACACGGGGAGAGCATGTCGGAGCACCTGGAGGAAACCCACGCTGACACAGGGAGAACATGTGGGAGCACCTGGAGGAAACCCACGCTGACACGGGGAGAACATGTCAGAGCACCTGGAGGAAACCCACGCTGACACAGGGAGAACATGTCAAAGCACCTGGAGGAAACCCACGCTGACACGGGGAGAACATGTCAAAGCACCTGGAGGAAACCCACGCTGACACGGGGAGAGCATGTCGGAGCACCTGGAGGAAACCCACGCTGACACAGGGAGAACATGTCAGAGCACCTGGAGGAAACCCACGCTGACACAGGGAGAACATGTCAGAGCACCTGGAGGAAACCCACGCTGACACGGGGAGAACATGTCAGAGCACCTGGAGGAAACCCACGCTGACACAGGGAGAACATGTGGGAGCACCTGGAGGAAACCCACGCTGACACAGGGAGAACATGTCAGAGCACCTGGAGGAAACCCACGCTGACACAGGGAGAACATGTGGGAGCACCTGGAGGAAACCCACGCTGACACGGGGAGAACATGTCAGAGCACCTGGAGGAAACCCACGCTGACACGGGGAGAACATGTCAAAGCACCTGGAGGAAACCCACGCTGACACGGGGAGAGCATGTCGGAGCACCTGGAGGAAACCCACGTTGACACAGGGAGAACATGTCAGAGCACCTGGAGGAAACCCATGCTGACACGGGGAGAACATGTCAGAGCACCTGGAGGAAACCCATGCTGACACGGGGAGAACATGTCGGAGCACCTGGAGGAAACCCACGCTGACACGGGGAGAGCATGTCGGAGCACCTGGAGGAAACCCACGCTGACACAGGGAGAACATGTCAGAGCACCTGGAGGAAACCCATGCTGACACGGGGAGAACATGTCAGAGCACCTGGAGGAAACCCACGCTGACACGGGGAGAACATGTCAGAGCACCTGGAGGAAAGCCACACTGACACAGGGAGAACATGTCGGAGCACCTGGAGGAAACCCAAAAAAAAGAGGGTGTTTTAATGGACTGCATGATAAGTGGTGTTTAAAATATAAATCTAAAGTCAATGTAAAACTGTGTTTGAACCTTTCTATTTGTGTCCAGATCAAACCAACGTGTTCATCAGTCATCTGTAGAGACGTCGGTCGATGTGTTTCTGAACTCCAAACAGCTTCCAGTTCTAATGCTAAGCTAAGCTAACCTGACTCCAGCTCCATCCTGAACACACAGACATGAGACTGACTGACATATAAAACCTCTGTGGTCGACTACTCATAAAGAATACCCAGATTATTATAAAAGGAAGAGCTGATGCTACAGTTAGCAGTTAGCATTAGCAATATGTTGTCCTACATGTACAGCATGTTGTAAGAGTATCAACACAGATATCATAAACTCCTCAGAGGGTCCAAACACTGTCCACAGCATTCAGTCATTCATTTATTCAATTTATCCAATGTGTTAAATAAAATGTGTTTTATTTATCAGAACTCTCAGAAAGGTCTCAGTGTGTTCAGTTTGATGAGCTCACCTCTAACAGGCTCAACACTTGTAATGGTGTACCCCAGGGTTCTGTGTTCACTCCCCTCATATTTTCACTTTATATTAACAGTCTTGGTCAAAACGTGGATGGTGCCAGTTTTCATTTTTATGCTGATGACATGGTGGTACATTGTGCTGGCTCATCCATCACAGAGGCTGTGGCCAAACTGCAGGCTGTCGTTAATGTTATCCAGATTCAGCTTTCACAACTAAAGCTGCTTTTAAATGCTGATGAAACTAAGATCATACATTTCTGTAATGCTGGGAAGAAGCCTGTGAACACTCCTGATGTTCTTACTGCTCAGGGAAAGAAGTTAGAGGTCGTCACGTGTTATAAATATCTCAGTATTTGGCTCGATGACTCTGTTTGTTTTAAACCTCAGGTTGATGATCTTAAAAATCTGAGGCTGAGGCCATCTTTGACCTTTTATAGGCTCAGGGTGCGTTCACACCTGTCCTGTTTGATTCGGTTCAGTCAAACTCAGGTTGGTTTGTGCAGAGGGGTATTCCAGGTAGGAGGCTCAACACACTCTGAGTCTAACCCTGAACTCTGAGTTGATTTACCCTGAGATGGGAAACTCTGAGTATCCGGTTCCAGAACAGCTGATTTGAGTTAGTTCAGTCAACTCTGAGTATGTTCACTCTGAGTTAAGCCGACAATAAAAAGCCATCATCAATGGAGCTCCGACTCCACGATTCACCATGGCAACAGGTAAATAAAAGACAGGCCTCCATTTTAATCCAGTGGATGTAGAGATATTAATGCATGTGTAGCAGACGGTGCACGTTTATCTTTAAAAGAAGAGCCTGAGTCAGAGCGAGGAAAGTGGAAAGTTAACCATAAAGTTAATAAAAGTTTATTCATCATTTATCAGACTTACATTTCCTTAATGAAGATAAAGTGGTGGAATCTGACTGTGTATCAGGCTGTAGATACATTACATTATATTAATAATATATAATAATATATTTGTTCAGATTTAATCTGATGGGGAAAAACACAGGAGGCAGAAGATTTAAAACATATAGGCTAGGCTATAGATCAAAGACATAAAGACATGACTGTAAACTCACAGTCTGACCCAGTAATTATATGTTTGGTGATTTGCACTTGAAAAGACGTTGAGGTTAAAATACAGTAGATTTGAAAATGTTGCACATCTATTTGTGTCTTGACTCAACAGCATTCAGTGACTTTATTTCAGCTACAAATGTAGTAAATGTAAAGACAGTGAAATGCTGCACCATTGCTCACTCAGAAATATGAACATATAATCCCCAATATTAGGCTATAGGAAGATAAGATAAGATAAGATAAGATACACCTTTATTGATCCCATAATTGAGAAATTCCAGTGTTACAGCAGTCAAGGAGAAAGAGTCAGATTAAAGATTTCAAAATTAGACTTAAAAAACCTAAATAAGTAGGCATGCAAATAAGTACAAAAATCCAAGAGTTGGCGATAAATAACAATAATAATAATAATGAAAATAATAGGAAGTGGATAATAATGAGCAGCAGGGAATGAAAATGAAAATGAGCAGTGGATAAAGGGAGCACATCTAGTGCTATGTTCCATCAGTGCGACCAATGACATCAGTGATAGAGATCATTAGTCATTGATACTACGTGTCTAAAGCTTCATACCCATTTTTAACATTTAAATAATTAGACCTACACATTATGTGCAATAAAATAAATTTGGGAGCTGCTCTAACAGCAGTTCAAGAAGCTTCACCAGTTTCTAGAAGAGGAAGAGGAGGCCAGGATGGCTGCACTGAGGGAGGAAGAGGAGCAGAAGAGTCAGATGATGAAGGAGAAGATGGAGGCTGTGAGCAGAGAGATAGCAGCTCTTTCAGACACAGTCAGAGCCACAGAGGACGAGCTGAGAGCTGAAGACGTCTCATTCCTGCTCAACTACAAGGCTGCAGTGGACAGAGTCCAGCAGCGCCCCCTGCTGGATGATCCACAGCTGCTCTCAGGAGCTCTGATAGACGAGGCCAAACACCTGGGCAACCTGACCTTCAACATCTGGAACAAGATGAAGGACGTGGTCTCCTACACTCCTGTGATCCTGGACCCAAACACTGCTGGTCCAGAACTCGTCCTGTCTGAAGATCTGACCAGTGTGAGACGAGGACAGAGGCAGCAGCTTCCTGATAATCCAGAGAGGTTAAACTACTGCTCTGTCCTGGGCTCTGAGGGCTTTAACTCAGGGACTCACAGCTGGGACGTCGAGGTTGGAGACAATACATACTGGGAACTGGGTGTGTTAGCAGAGTCTGTCCAGAGGAAAGGAGACCTGTGGTCTGGATTATGGAGAATACGGTTCTGGTCTGGTAAATACAGAGCAGTCTCCCCACCACATCAAGACAGTGCTCTCCCCTTTGAGAGGCAGCTCCAGAGGATCAGAGTCAATCTGGACTGTAACAGAGGAAAACTGTCGTTCTCTGATCCTGATACTAACACACACATACACACCTTCACACACACACTTTCACTGAGAGGATGTTTCCATATGTTAACACTTGGGATAAACTCCCACTGAAGGTTTTACCACTGAAGGTCTCTGTGACTGTAGAACAACAGGAATGAAAGACGTGTTTCAGGTCTGATGGTTTATGACTCACAGCAGTCAGACAGATGCACCATATTGGATTTGTTGCTGATATGTAACGAGTGATTTGGCCGATAACTTTTTTCCATCCTCATGTCAGTGATCATCATCGAGTCTCTTCTGTACATGAATTAACATCATGTTATACACACAGACTGTGATGGGGACGGCCCACCAGCAGGTGGAGACATGAAACACTGTTCAGTGTCTGTAACATTTATTCACTGTGCTGAAGAAGAAAAATCATGTCGGCTGATAGCGATGATGTGGTGACGTTATGATGCATCCCTACAGCTGATTGATCCAAATCATTGATGAATGATGAGCAGCAGCATGCAGCTGTGAGGCATTCATATTTTCACTGCTGTAGTTTAACAGGAAGTGGTCAGATCTGATGTGACACATAACTATACTGGCGTATGGACAGGATCAGAAATATTGACAGTGGTGTTGGTGTGGATGACAGAATATGTTCTGCTCTGGGGACAGTTTACAGCAGCTTCTGGAGGACGTCCCATCAGAACTGAATAAATTCAACATGTGGTTTGATTCAAATTAATTCTCATTATATTTGAGCAAAACCAAACGAAAACTGTTTGGAAACGGAAATCTAAATACACAAGTATTTATTAAGACAGAACAGAGGATGTGAACCCAGCAAGCAATAGTCGTGATTTAAACATATTGGCTATATTTAGCTCCGATTTAGTCTAGCTACATGTAACCCAAATCTAGCCGATTTAATTTTGAAATTGATTAAATGTAATTTTCGCCATTGCAGATGGTATGCGGTATGATATTCAATCACGTATGGAGAGTCAACAGTAATTAAAATATGTTAATCTCCATTTTTTGGACATAGTCTCTACATAGCTGTGTAATTGATGACGTCTACACTTTGGCTATGGTTAGACGTCTACCAAATTTTCACTGACAGCCCAAATTCAGCAGTGATTTAGCCTAGACGTCAGGTCTTCATGTAGACGGCTATTAGACGTTTTTTAAACCAAAAAATGCTTGCTGGAAACATAAATCTCTTGGTGTGATAACAGAGCTCAGAATCTGCTGGAGACCACAGACAGCATATGTAGGGGCCACAATTAAAAAATGGTGACTTCATGTAAATAGATGCAGTTTTGTTGTTTGTACACAGGGAGGCGCACTAGAGCAGGAAAAGGCAGGTGATATGGGCAAGGTGCAGGTGATGAGCAGCAGGTGTGTGACGGGGCAAGCAAACAGTTTTCTGAAGGTCAAGTGTGGCAGCATGAAGAGTTTGGATGGAGACTTGGACACTGAGCTGTGACACACTCAGAAGCTGTGAAGTGGAAACCTACCTGAGATTAACAGTGTTTACCTGGAAATAAATGAGTCACCACACTCTAAAAAACCTGATGATGAAGTGGACGCTGGTTTCTTGTTGTTGTCCAGAACGTTCCCCTCAGAGCCTTGAATCTAACGCTTGTTATTCAAAGACTTTACAGCATAGTGAACACAGTGTGTTACAGACACATAGTGGATCACACAGCTCTGTAATGTTCTCTGATATCACCGCCAGGGACGGGCAGTATTTCTATTACGTGTATTTAAAATACGTATTTCAGTTACATTTGAGTATTTTGTAATTAGTATTTGATAAGGCCAACATGGAGGGAAACATATTCTCATGATAATAATATTGGATGTAACAATATTTTTCTTTTACTTATTTTCTTCTTAATATTTTCATCTATAGCTGCGACCACGTTTGCTGCTATCACGCCATTAATGGAAGAATCATGGTTGTTCTTTCTGGCAGAGTCACTCATGGTCTCTGGCTGCAGCATGCACGTTCTGAGCATGTTTGGTCAAGGACTTTTTGAGTTATTCACCAAAAGCTTTGTGGACCGACCGACAGAGTGACCTGTAGAGCTGCAGGTCGCTGCTATGAAGAGAAAGAAAAAAGTATTTTCTGTATTTGAAAATACAAAATACATGTATTTTATTCTGATACATTTATTTGAGGGGTATTTTGTATTTCTGCCCATCTGTGATATCACCTCTCCAGAGCAGACAGGAAACTGAAAGCTGCGCTCGTTCTGTATTTCAGACCTGTACGTGCACGGTCTCATTTAAACGCAAACAATCTGAACAGTCAATCACTGTAAATGCGTCTGTCAATAAGTTTAACAAGTTTTAACACACTGAAATAAAAAGGTTTTGTTCTTGAAAAAGATGCTGCAGCCAAAGCATCAGAGCTGATCTGGTCTCAGCTCCAGCTTCATGACAGGGCCACAGAAAATGACTTCACACACGTGTTTCCAAAAGTTTGTGTCAGCGTTTCCAAACAGGACAAAAGGAGCCTTGGTAACCATGGTGACATACCCATGTTATAAAGGATGCTACTCTTGAACGCTTCAGCGTACAGTCATGATTTAAGGCTCTAATGAAGTGAAGCACAGGTGTCACTCTGAGGTCGTCGACACCTGTGCTTCACAGAGCAGTAAGATATAAAATATAATGAGGATACAGATTTACAGTGAGAAAAGATATCAAAGGTCAAATTAATTACTAAATGATTTAAAATAAAAACACATTAAAAACAGCAACACTTCAGACAAGAGGTGCAAAGATAAAAAGATGATTTAAAATGGAGTTTAAAAATCAGTCAGCAGTCGTCACAGTGATGACGTGCTTTGTGGGCGGAGCCAAACTGGTGTCAGAAAGTGACAGCAGTGGTGTCGGTGTGAGCGCCAAATAAAACAAAACACTGTAATATTTATATTTCTCCACCTGTTGCAGTGAGTCATCTTCATATCCATGAGTTTATGATCTACATGTAGCAGAAAATAAAGTTTAGCCTTTGACTAATTCTAATGTGTATATTCAGGCTGTAACAGGCCTCATGCCCAAGGTCACATGACCAAACCGGAAACTTGGTCAACTCGCTTCCGCTTTTCCCGACACGATCAACTGTGTGGCAAAAACAAAACCCAACTACTATCTAGCGACAACTTTTAGCTAGCTATCTACTTTGCTGCGGTTATATTTTATATTTTCCATGTTATATTTTAGTTAAATCAGTAAAGAAAGAGAAAAAAGGTGAATTACCAGAAACGGGACGATGCTAGCAGCTGTTTGTGCTGTGCTCCTCAGTGTGCCATGTCAGGGAATCGTAACAAAAACCCCTAAACACAGCGACACAGGGCCGAGCGCTCAGTGATGCTGACAGGAGCTACATTAGGCTACTGTACCTGCCACTGCCTCCTGCCAAGATCTTTCAGGGTGAACATCAAAGGTTAAGCTCTATATTTCTGTCATTCCTTTAGATTTGCCATCTGCAGGAATTCTGCAAACAGACTGAACGTGCGACGAAGAGAGCGGTGTGTGCTCGGACACAGGCATCCACTTCCACCACAGCAGCAGCAGCTCCAGACCAGGTGCTGCTGATCCACCTTGTGGACCGGTAGGCATAGTTGATACTGCAGCATTTTGTTTTTACTAGCAACACCAAGAGAACACTCCTCTCTGGTAATTCAATATAAGTAAAAGCACCACTTGTTATGACCAGGCCATGAGTGTCATTAAGACAAGGACCCGTCTCACACCACCCACCAACAGGGCCGATGCCTTTATTCCACTGACTGACGAGCTGTTCCTGTTCTTGGAGTACCTGTCACTGGGTCTGAAGGAGAAAGGTCTGGGCGATCGGTTCAACATTCATCAGTCCACCGTCAGCAGGACAATCAGGACATGGGCACATTTTCTATACACTTTATTGGGTGCTGTAGGGTTAGGATGTCTCCTGAGGCAAGCAGAGCCAATATGCGTGTGTGTTCGGCAAGTACTCAGACACCCAAGTCATAGCTGACTGTACAGAGATGAGAACATGTCAGGAGCCTTCATCTTTACTCTGACAGACTGAGATGTATTCACAGTATAAATCCCACCCTGCCCTGAAGGGGCTGATGGGTATGTCACCGCATGGTGCTGTAACTTTTATTTCGTTGTTGTATTCAGGCTCAGTCAGTGACGAGGAATCGTTCAGGGAATCTGGCATTAACCCTCTTTTGGAAAGAGACATGACTGTAACGGTGGATAAGGGATCCAGATTTGATGACCTGCAAGGTTGATGAAGTGCTGCTCACTCAGGACACTGCATGTTTAATGGTACATGTAGAGAGGACGAATCAAAGAGGGCAAACTGTTGGACACAGTTATCCCTCTCAACATCAGCGGCAGCATCAACCAGCTTTATGCTCCTATTGATCTACATCAACAAGCCACTGGTCAAAGCTTGGGCCAAATTAATGTGTTACTGTTTGTCAAAACCACAGAGCCAGTGTCTGATTATTTGCACACTGAAATCCATTTTGTGCTTTGATACCTGGTCGTTGTTGTTTTTCTATTTAATTTAAACAAGAACCGAATTCTGTGATGTTGCAGGTCTGATGTACACACTCTATAAATCTTCACTACGTAGGTGTCGGCTGTATTTTGACTGATTTAATTTGTCAAAGTTCAAACTTTCAAATCAGAAAACACAGTTTATACACAGTCACCATGAGAAACAATTGTGTATGAAATGGTTTATTACATGTTTGTCACTGACAAATAAAAGTCTTACTGCATTTCTTTGGAATCGTTTTTTCCTCTGGAGGTCTTGTCAGGGTCCTAGTCAGTGAGTCCTAGTCAGTGAGTGCTAGTCAGTGAGTGCTAGTCAGTGAGTCCTAGTCAATGAGTCCTAGTCAATGAGTCCTAGTCAATGAGTCCTAGTCAGTGAGTGCTAGTCAGTGAGTCCTAGTCAATGAGTCCTAGTCAGTGAGTGCTAGTCAGTGAGTGCTAGTCAGTGAGTCCTAGTCAATGAGTCCTAGTCAGTGAGTGCTAGTCAGTGAGTCCTAGTCAATGAGTCCTAGTCAATGAGTCCTAGTCAGTGAGTGCTAGTCAGTGAGTCCTAGTCAATGAGTCCTAGTCAGTGAGTGCTAGTCAGTGAGTCCTAGTCAATGAGTCCTAGTCAGTGAGTGCTAGTCAGTGAGTCCTAGTCAATGAGTCCTAGTCAGTGAGTGCTAGTCAGTGAGTCCTAGTCAATGAGTCCTAGTCAATGAGTCCTAGTCAATGAGTCCTAGTCAGTGAGTGCTAGTCAGTGAGTCCTAGTCAATGAGTCCTAGTCAGTGAGTGCTAGTCAGTGAGTGCTAGTCAGTGAGTCCTAGTCAATGAGTCCTAGTCAGTGAGTGCTAGTCAGTGAGTCCTAGTCAATGAGTCCTAGTCAATGAGTCCTAGTCAGTGAGTGCTAGTCAGTGAGTCCTAGTCAATGAGTCCTAGTCAGTGAGTGCTAGTCAGTGAGTCCTAGTCAATGAGTCCTAGTCAGTGAGTGCTAGTCAGTGAGTCCTAGTCAGTGAGTCCCAGTCAGTGAGTCCTAGTCAATGAGTCCTAGTCAGTGAGTGCTAGTCAGTGAGTCCTAGTCAGTGAGTCCCAGTCAGTGAGTCCTAGTCAGTGAGTGCTAGTCAGTGAGTGCTAGTCAGTGAGTCCTAGTCAGTGAGTGCTAGTCAGTGAGTCCTAGTCAATGAGTGCTAGTCAGTGAGTCCTAGTCAATGAGTCCTAGTCAGTGAGTGCTAGTCAGTGAGTCCTAGTCAGTGAGTCCTAGTCAGTGAGTCCTAGTCAGTGAGTGCTAGTCAGTGAGTCCTAGTCAATGAGTCCTAGTCAGTGAGTGCTAGTCAGTGAGTCCTAGTCAATGAGTCCTAGTCAATGAGTCCTAGTCAATGAGTCCTAGTCAGTGAGTGCTAGTCAGTGAGTCCTAGTCAATGAGTCCTAGTCAGTGAGTGCTAGTCACTGAGTCCTGGTCAATGAGTCCTACTCAGTGAGTCCTAGTCAGTGAGTCCTAGTCAGTGAGTGCTAGTCAGTGAGTCCTAGTCAATGAGTCCTAGTCAGTGAGTGCTAGTCAGTGAGTCCTAGTCAGTGAGTCCCAGTCAGTGAGTCCTAGTCAGTGAGTCCTAGTCAGTGAGTGCTAGTCAGTGAGTCCTAGTCAATGAGTCCTAGTCAGTGAGTGCTAGTCAGTGAGTCCTAGTCAATGAGTCCTAGTCAATGAGTCCTAGTCAATGAGTCCTAGTCAGTGAGTGCTAGTCAGTGAGTCCTAGTCAATGAGTCCTAGTCAGTGAGTGCTAGTCAGTGAGTGCTAGTCAGTGAGTCCTAGTCAATGAGTCCTAGTCAGTGAGTGCTAGTCAGTGAGTCCTAGTCAATGAGTCCTAGTCAATGAGTCCTAGTCAGTGAGTGCTAGTCAGTGAGTCCTAGTCAATGAGTCCTAGTCAGTGAGTGCTAGTCAGTGAGTCCTAGTCAATGAGTCCTAGTCAGTGAGTGCTAGTCAGTGAGTCCTAGTCAATGAGTCCTAGTCAGTGAGTGCTAGTCAGTGAGTCCTAGTCAATGAGTCCTAGTCAGTGAGTCCTAGTCAATGAGTCCTAGTCAGTGAGTGCTAGTCAGTGAGTCCTAGTCAATGAGTCCTAGTCAGTGAGTGCTAGTCAGTGAGTGCTAGTCAGTGAGTGCTAGTCAGTGAGTCCTAGTCAGTGAGTCCTAGTCAGTGAGTGCTAGTCAGTGAGTCCTAGTCAGTGAGTCCTAGTCAATGAGTCCTAGTCAGTGAGTGCTAGTCAGTGAGTGCTAGTCAGTGAGTCCTAGTCAATGAGTCCTAGTCAGTGAGTGCTAGTCAGTGAGTCCTAGTCAATGAGTCCTAGTCAGTGAGTGCTAGTCAGTGAGTCCTAGTCAGTGAGTCCAGTGAGTCAGTCAGTGAGTCCTAGTCAATGAGTCCTAGTCAGTGAGTGCTAGTCAGTGAGTCCTAGTCAGTGAGTCCCAGTCAGTGAGTCCTAGTCAGTGAGTGCTAGTCAGTGAGTGCTAGTCAGTGAGTCCTAGTCAGTGAGTGCTAGTCAGTGAGTCCTAGTCAATGAGTGCTAGTCAGTGAGTCCTAGTCAATGAGTCCTAGTCAGTGAGTGCTAGTCAGTGAGTCCTAGTCAGTGAGTCCTAGTCAGTGAGTCCTAGTCAGTGAGTGCTAGTCAGTGAGTCCTAGTCAATGAGTCCTAGTCAGTGAGTGCTAGTCAGTGAGTCCCAGTCAGTGAGTCCCAGTCAGTGAGTCCTAGTCAGTGAGTCCTAGTCAGTGAGTGCTAGTCAGTGAGTCCTAGTCAATGAGTCCTAGTCAGTGAGTGCTAGTCAGTGAGTCCTGGTCAATGAGTCCTAGTCAGTGAGTCCTAGTCAGTGAGTCCTAGTCAGTGAGTGCTAGTCAGTGAGTCCTAGTCAATGAGTCCTAGTCAGTGAGTGCTAGTCAGTGAGTCCTAGTCAGTGAGTCCCAGTCAGTGAGTCCTAGTCAGTGAGTCCTAGTCAGTGAGTGCTAGTCAGTGAGTCCTAGTCAATGAGTCCTAGTCAGTGAGTGCTAGTCAGTGAGTCCTAGTCAGTGAGTCCCAGTCAGTGAGTCCTAGTCAGTGAGTCCTAGTCAGTGAGTGCTAGTCAGTGAGTCCTAGTCAGTGAGTCCTAGTCAATGAGTGCTAGTCAGTGAGTGCTAGTCAGTGAGTCCTAGTCAGTGAGTGCTAGTCAGTGAGTCCTAGTCAATGAGTGCTAGTCAGTGAGTCCTAGTCAATGAGTCCTAGTCAGTGAGTGCTAGTCAGTGAGTCCTAGTCAGTGAGTCCTAGTCAGTGAGTCCTAGTCAGTGAGTGCTAGTCAGTGAGTCCTAGTCAATGAGTCCTAGTCAGTGAGTGCTAGTCAGTGAGTCCTAGTCAGTGAGTCCCAGTCAGTGAGTCCTAGTCAGTGAGTCCTAGTCAGTGAGTCCCAGTCAGTGAGTCCTAGTCAGTGAGTCCTAGTCAGTGAGTGCTAGTCAGTGAGTCCTAGTCAATGAGTCCTAGTCAGTGAGTGCTAGTCAGTGAGTCCTGGTCAATGAGTCCTAGTCAGTGAGTCCTAGTCAGTGAGTCCTAGTCAGTGAGTGCTAGTCAGTGAGTCCTAGTCAATGAGTCCTAGTCAGTGAGTGCTAGTCAGTGAGTCCTAGTCAGTGAGTCCCAGTCAGTCCTAGTCAGTGAGTCCTAGTCAGTGAGTGCTAGTCAGTGAGTCCTAGTCAATGAGTCCTAGTCAGTGAGTGCCTAGTCAGTGAGTGCTAGTCAGTGAGTCCTAGTCAGTGAGTCCTAGTCAGTCAGTCAGTGAGTGCTAGTCAGTGAGTCCTAGTCAGTGAGTGCTAGTCAGTGAGTCCTAGTCAGTGAGTGCTAGTCAGTGAGTCCCAGTCAGTGAGTCCTAGTCAGTGAGTCCTAGTCAGTGAGTGCTAGTCAGTGAGTCCTAGTCAATGAGTCCTAGTCAGTGAGTGCTAGTCAGTGAGTCCTAGTCAGTGAGTCCTAGTCAGTGAGTCCTAGTCAATGAGTCCTAGTCAGTGAGTGCTAGTCAGTGAGTCCTAGTCAGTGAGTGCTAGTCAGTGAGTGCTAGTCAGTGAGTCCTAGTCAATGAGTCCTAGTCAGTGAGTGCTAGTCAGTGAGTCCTAGTCAATGAGTGCTAGTCAGTGAGTCCTAGTCAATGAGTCCTAGTCAGTGAGTGCTAGTCAGTGAGTCCTAGTCAGTGAGTCCTAGTCAGTGAGTGCTAGTCAGTGAGTCCTAGTCAATGAGTCCTAGTCAGTGAGTGCTAGTCAGTGAGTCCTAGTCAGTGAGTCCCAGTCAGTGAGTCCTAGTCAGTGAGTCCTAGTCAGTGAGTCCCAGTCAGTGAGTCCTAGTCAGTGAGTGCTAGTCAGTGAGTCCTAGTCAATGAGTCCTAGTCAGTGAGTGCTAGTCAGTGAGTCCTGGTCAATGAGTCCTAGTCAGTGAGTCCTAGTCAGTGAGTCCTAGTCAGTGAGTGCTAGTCAGTGAGTCCTAGTCAATGAGTCCTAGTCAGTGAGTGCTAGTCAGTGAGTCCTAGTCAGTGAGTCCCAGTCAGTGAGTCCTAGTCAGTGAGTCCTAGTCAGTGAGTGCTAGTCAGTGAGTCCTAGTCAATGAGTCCTAGTCAGTGAGTGCTAGTCAGTGAGTCCTAGTCAGTGAGTCCCAGTCAGTGAGTCCTAGTCAGTGAGTGCTAGTCAGTGAGTGCTAGTCAGTGAGTCCTAGTCAGTGAGTGCTAGTCAGTGAGTCCTAGTCAATGAGTGCTAGTCAGTGAGTCCTAGTCAATGAGTCCTAGTCAGTGAGTGCTAGTCAGTGAGTCCTAGTCAGTGAGTCCTAGTCAGTGAGTCCTAGTCAGTGAGTGCTAGTCAGTGAGTCCTAGTCAATGAGTCCTAGTCAGTGAGTGCTAGTCAGTGAGTCCTAGTCAGTGAGTCCCAGTCAGTGAGTGCTAGTCAGTGAGTCCTAGTCAGTGAGTCCTAGTCAGTGAGTCCCAGTCAGTGAGTGCTAGTCAGTGAGTCCTAGTCAGTGAGTGCTAGTCAGTGAGTGCTAGTCAATGAGTCCTAGTCAGTGAGTGCTAGTCAGTGAGTCCTGGTCAATGAGTCCTAGTCAGTGAGTCCTAGTCAGTGAGTCCTAGTCAGTGAGTGCTAGTCAGTGAGTCCTAGTCAATGAGTCCTAGTCAGTGAGTGCTAGTCAGTGAGTCCTAGTCAGTGAGTCCCAGTCAGTGAGTCCTAGTCAGTGAGTCCTAGTCAGTGAGTGCTAGTCAGTGAGTCCTAGTCAATGAGTCCTAGTCAGTGAGTGCTAGTCAGTGAGTCCTAGTCAGTGAGTCCCAGTCAGTGAGTCCTAGTCAGTGAGTCCTAGTCAGTGAGTGCTAGTCAGTGAGTCCTAGTCAGTGAGTCCTAGTCAATGAGTGCTAGTCAGTGAGTGCTAGTCAGTGAGTCCTAGTCAGTGAGTGCTAGTCAGTGAGTCCTAGTCAATGAGTGCTAGTCAGTGAGTCCTAGTCAATGAGTCCTAGTCAGTGAGTGCTAGTCAGTGAGTCCTAGTCAGTGAGTCCTAGTCAGTGAGTCCTAGTCAGTGAGTGCTAGTCAGTGAGTCCTAGTCAATGAGTCCTAGTCAGTGAGTGCTAGTCAGTGAGTCCTAGTCAGTGAGTCCCAGTCAGTGAGTCCTAGTCAGTGAGTCCTAGTCAGTGAGTCCCAGTCAGTGAGTCCTAGTCAGTGAGTCCTAGTCAGTGAGTGCTAGTCAGTGAGTCCTAGTCAATGAGTCCTAGTCAGTGAGTGCTAGTCAGTGAGTCCTGGTCAATGAGTCCTAGTCAGTGAGTCCTAGTCAGTGAGTCCTAGTCAGTGAGTGCTAGTCAGTGAGTCCTAGTCAATGAGTCCTAGTCAGTGAGTGCTAGTCAGTGAGTCCCAGTCAGTGAGTCCTAGTCAGTGAGTCCTAGTCAGTGAGTGCTAGTCAGTGAGTCCTAGTCAATGAGTCCTAGTCAGTGAGTGCTAGTCAGTGAGTCCTAGTCAGTGAGTCCCAGTTAGTGAGTCCTAGTCAGTGAGTCCTAGTCAGTGAGTGCTAGTCAGTGAGTCCTAGTCAGTGAGTGCTAGTCAGTGAGTCCCAGTCAGTGAGTCCTAGTCAGTGAGTCCTAGTCAGTGAGTGCTAGTCAGTGAGTCCTAGTCAATGAGTCCTAGTCAGTGAGTGCTAGTCAGTGAGTCCTAGTCAGTGAGTCCTAGTCAGTGAGTCCTAGTCAATGAGTCCTAGTCAGTGAGTGCTAGTCAGTGAGTCCTAGTCAGTGAGTCCCAGTCAGTGAGTCCTAGTCAGTGAGTCCTAGTCAGTGAGTGCTAGTCAGTGAGTCCTAGTCAATGAGTCCTAGTCAGTGAGTGCTAGTCAGTGAGTGCTAGTCAGTGAGTCCCAGTCAGTGAGTCCTAGTCAGTGAGTCCTAGTCAGTGAGTGCTAGTCAGTGAGTCCTAGTCAGTCAGTGCTAGTCAGTGAGTCCCAGTCAGTGAGTCCTAGTCAGTGAGTCCTAGTCAGTGAGTCCTAGTCAGTGAGTCCCAGTCAGTGAGTCCTAGTCAGTGAGTCCTAGTCAGTGAGTCCTAGTCAGTGAGTCCCAGTCAGTGAGTCCTAGTCAGTGAGTCCTAGTCAGTGAGTGCTAGTCAGTGAGTCCTAGTCAATGAGTCCTAGTCAGTGAGTGCTAGTCAGTGAGTCCTGGTCAATGAGTCCTAGTCAGTGAGTCCTAGTCAGTGAGTCCTAGTCAGTGAGTGCTAGTCAGTGAGTCCTAGTCAATGAGTCCTAGTCAGTGAGTGCTAGTCAGTGAGTCCTAGTCAGTGAGTCCCAGTCAGTGAGTCCTAGTCAGTGAGTCCTAGTCAGTGAGTGCTAGTCAGTGAGTCCTAGTCAATGAGTCCTAGTCAGTGAGTGCTAGTCAGTGAGTCCTAGTCAGTGAGTCCCAGTCAGTGAGTCCTAGTCAGTGAGTCCTAGTCAGTGAGTGCTAGTCAGTGAGTCCTAGTCAGTGAGTGCTAGTCAGTGAGTCCCAGTCAGTGAGTCCTAGTCAGTGAGTGCTAGTCAGTGAGTCCTAGTCAATGAGTCCTAGTCAGTGAGTGCTAGTCAGTGAGTCCTGGTCAATGAGTCCTAGTCAGTGAGTCCTAGTCAGTGAGTCCTAGTCAGTGAGTCCTAGTCAGTGAGTGCTAGTCAGTGAGTCCTAGTCAATGAGTCCTAGTCAGTGAGTGCTAGTCAGTGAGTCCTAGTCAGTGAGTCCCAGTCAGTGAGTCCTAGTCAGTGAGTCCTAGTCAGTGAGTGCTAGTCAGTGAGTCCTAGTCAGTGAGTGCTAGTCAGTGAGTCCTAGTCAATGAGTCCTAGTCAGTGAGTGCTAGTCAGTGAGTGCTAGTCAGTGAGTCCCAGTCAGTGAGTCCTAGTCAGTGAGTCCCAGTCAGTGAGTCCTAGTCAGTGAGTCCTAGTCAGTGAGTCCTAGTTAGTGAGTCCTAGTCAGTGAGTCCTAGTCAGTGAGTCCTAGTCAGTGAGTGCTAGTCAGTGAGTCCTAGTCAGTGAGTGCTAGTCAGTGAGTCCTAGTCAGTGAGTCCCAGTCAGTGAGTCCTAGTCAGTGAGTCCTAGTCAGTGAGTGCTAGTCAGTGAGTCCCAGTCAGTGAGTCCTAGTCAGTGAGTGCTAGTCAGTGAGTCCTAGTTAGTGAGTCCTAGTCAGTGAGTCCTAGTCAGTGAGTGCTAGTCAGTGAGTGCTAGTCAGTGAGTCCTAGTCAGTGAGTCCTAGTCAGTGAGTCCCAGTCAGTGAGTGACCTAGTCAGTGAGTCCTAGTCAGTGAGTCCCAGTCAGTGAGTCCTAGTCAGTGAGTCCTAGTCAGTGAGTGCTAGTCAGTGAGTCCTAGTCAGTGAGTCCTAGTCAGTGAGTGCTAGTCAGTGAGTCCTAGTCAATGAGTCCTAGTCAGTGAGTGCTAGTCAGTGAGTCCTAGTCAGTGAGTCCCAGTCAGTGAGTCCTAGTCAGTGAGTCCTAGTCAGTGAGTCCTAGTCAGTGAGTCCCAGTCAGTGAGTCCTAGTCAGTGAGTGCTAGTCAGTGAGTCCTAGTTAGTGAGTCCTAGTCAGTGAGTCTTAGTCAGTGAGTCCTAGTCAGTGAGTGCTAGTCAGTGAGTCCTAGTCAGTGAGTCCTAGTCAGTGAGTCCCAGTCAGTGAGTCCTAGTCAGTGAGTCCTAGTCAGTGAGTGCTAGTCAGTGAGTCCTAGTCAGTGAGTGCTAGTCAGTGAGTCCTAGTCAGTGAGTCCTAGTCAGTGAGTGCTAGTCAGTGAGTCCCAGTCAGTGAGTCCTAGTCAGTGAGTGCTAGTCAGTGAGTCCTAGTTAGTGAGTCCTAGTCAGTGAGTCCTAGTCAGTGAGTGCTAGTCAGTGAGTCCTAGTCAGTGAGTCCCAGTC
The DNA here is from genome assembly GCA_013133815.1 of Cromileptes altivelis. NCBI lineage: Eukaryota > Metazoa > Chordata > Actinopteri > Perciformes > Serranidae > Cromileptes > Cromileptes altivelis. Next base: position 41,591,202 of record CM023144.1, on the reverse strand, counting down.
AGTGAGTCCTAGTCAGTGAGTCCCAGTCAGTGAGTCCCAGTCAGTGAGTCCTAGTCAGTGAGTCCCAGTCAGTGAGTGACCTAGTCAGTGAGTCCTAGTCAGTGAGTGCTAGTCAGTGAGTCCTAGTCAGTGAGTCCTAGTCAGTGAGTCCCAGTCAGTGAGTCCCAGTCAGTGAGTCCTAGTCAGTGAGTCCCAGTCAGTGAGTGACCTAGTCAGTGAGTCCTAGTCAGTGAGTGCTAGTCAGTGAGTCCTAGTCAATGAGTCCTAGTCAGTGAGTGCTAGTCAGTGAGTCCTAGTCAGTGAGTCCTAGTCAGTGAGTCCTAGTCAGTGAGTGCTAGTCAGTGAGTCCTAGTCAATGAGTCCTAGTCAGTGAGTGCTAGTCAGTGAGTCCTAGTCAGTGAGTCCCAGTCAGTGAGTGCTAGTCAGTGAGTCCTAGTCAGTGAGTCCTAGTCAGTGAGTCCCAGTCAGTGAGTGCTAGTCAGTGAGTCCTAGTCAGTGAGTGCTAGTCAGTGAGTGCTAGTCAATGAGTCCTAGTCAGTGAGTGCTAGTCAGTGAGTCCTGGTCAATGAGTCCTAGTCAGTGAGTCCTAGTCAGTGAGTCCTAGTCAGTGAGTGCTAGTCAGTGAGTCCTAGTCAATGAGTCCTAGTCAGTGAGTGCTAGTCAGTGAGTCCTAGTCAGTGAGTCCCAGTCAGTGAGTCCTAGTCAGTGAGTCCTAGTCAGTGAGTCCTAGTCAGTGAGTCCCAGTCAGTGAGTCCTAGTCAGTGAGTGCTAGTCAGTGAGTCCTAGTTAGTGAGTCCTAGTCAGTGAGTCTTAGTCAGTGAGTCCTAGTCAGTGAGTGCTAGTCAGTGAGTCCTAGTCAGTGAGTCCTAGTCAGTGAGTCCCAGTCAGTGAGTCCTAGTCAGTGAGTCCTAGTCAGTGAGTGCTAGTCAGTGAGTCCTAGTCAGTGAGTGCTAGTCAGTGAGTCCTAGTCAGTGAGTGCTAGTCAGTGAGTCCTAGTCAGTGAGTCCTAGTCAGTGAGTGCTAGTCAGTGAGTCCCAGTCAGTGAGTCCTAGTCAGTGAGTGCTAGTCAGTGAGTCCTAGTTAGTGAGTCCTAGTCAGTGAGTCCTAGTCAGTGAGTGCTAGTCAGTGAGTCCTAGTCAGTGAGTCCCAGTCAGTGAGTCCTAGTCAGTGAGTCCTAGTCAGTGAGTCCCAGTCAGTGAGTCCCAGTCAGTGAGTCCTAGTCAGTGAGTCCCAGTCAGTGAGTGACCTAGTCAGTGAGTCCTAGTCAGTGAGTGCTAGTCAGTGAGTCCCATACATCCCAGAAGTATGGAACTTCAGCTCTCTCTACAGAGAGCTGAAGTTCCATACTGCATTTTGATGCAGTTACAGTCAACATAGCTCTTTACATTTGGGCACTTGATATCAACCAGTCCAAGTGGTGGCTGTGTAGCTGGATCAAAAATATCAGGTGAGGCACCAAGCCTTCCTCTTCTTGTTTAACTGCAGTTAGCATCCAGCTTAATGGTGCATTACCGCCACCTTCTGCTCTGGTGGCGAAACCTCTGGGCGAAACCACAGCAAACATCCGAAATGAACCGGCAACAGAGGCTGCGAGCTTTAGCGAACAGATTCCAACAACTGGTAAATCGCTAGTCTGCTACGCAAAATGACAACGGAGACGGCCCTTCATAATTTTTCACCATCTTAAGACGTAGAAATTTGGGGTGTTAATGCAAACGTCACATTAGACGTTTTGGTCCTTTCCGCGTTCCATACTGTTTCTCTGCCATCAGTATGCACTGTTATGTAACTGTGATGTAACTGTGATGTAACTGTGGCGTCTGCTGAGAACTGCTCCACATAGGAATGTTTTCAGCTTTGACTTCAGAGTGTTGACAGTCTGTCTTCAGGGTCCTAGACGGTTCATATGTCACAACCATGTCAGAGATACGGGGTTAGCCCAGGGTTCAGAAACCTCAACAACCACAAGAGCCATTTTTGGTCCAAAATGTTTTATTCCATCTGTCTGGAGCTGAAAAATATATTTGAGCCTTATAATAAAGGACACAACCTCTAAATTATCTCATCAGCATCACCAATAGACCCTCTTAGTGTTGACATCACAGTGACATCATGTTATCAGCTGGAGGTGCAGCTGCCTCTCCCCCACAGGGCTGTAGGCTCCACAGGAGTGTTAAAATGTGTTTGTCTTGTTGTGTTATTGGGAGCCAGAATAGAAGGAGTCATGGCTCAAAACCAGCCGCCACTGCCCGTCAACAAAAACAAAGACAGCTATGGTTAAATGTGATAAGACCAAAGGACTGGACGGAGGCCATCATCAAAAATGCTCACATGTGCAGCGCACACTTCATATCAGGTTAGGGGAAAAGTATTTCCTGTTGTAGGGATGAATAAGGTTATGTGTATTAAGGGTTATCATGTCCACCTCATCAGAAACTGGGGAGGGATTAAGAGGAAGATTGGATTTCTCTGCAACGCTAACTTTTTAGCACATTAGCTAAGGTTAGCTTCCATAGCAAAACAAACAAGTGTGGTCCTCCTTTGTAAGATTGGCTTCCTGTGACATCATCCATCCACTGAGTGAGAGCATACGGGTCGGCCAGTCTGGTCCCGTTGGTCAGTGTTTACTTATTCAAGTAACACTGGCGGTCCCGGAGAGTGAGTGACCTGACATGGTGCGTTGGTAAATTCAGTCTGACGCTCTACACTAAAATGAGAGCCCTGTTGGTGGAAGAAACGCAGCGTTATATTTCTACATGAATGAACCAACGGTTAAGTTAATCACACATTCACTCCGCTCGGCGCTCTGCTGCTCCGTCTCCACAGAGTGTCCAGAGTGCGCTCTGCCACTCTGAGAGTGCGCTGCTCTGGATAACCCAACGCTACATTCAGACAGCGCTCCCAATTTATCAACGCTCCAGTTTGTGTCAGAGTGCGCTCCCACACTCACAGTGAGTGTTTCTGAACGCACCACTCACATCATCTTCCTCCATCGTCTAAAACAAGACAACACAACTTGTTAGCTAGCGCTAGCTAATGTCTGTGGAGAACTGTTTTGCCTCCAGCTAAGCCCCGCCCACCAACAAACGTCACTCTGTGTACAGTAAAAAGGTCTGTAGGTGTGATCATTAATATGTTTTACTGTCAGGTGGCTGCTCTGCTGTCAGGTATATTAAATTTGACATTTTCCTCTTAGACTCGTCCTTTCTGGATTTTGAGTCCATGAGCAGCTTCACTAAGGAGACCCAAGACAAACCACTGCGCCTGATGTTCAGAGAAAAGGCTCCAGGCCGTAGACATCGCTACGACTCAGTTTATTGATGAAATGATAAAACATTTTTAAAATCTGCTGTAAGTCTACAGGTTACACATGTTTACAGCTGGATAATGTAAGAATCACTTCAGGCCGTCATCAATGATAATGAAAATCAAAATGTAGCTAGTTGTATATTTGGTCGGAGCCACTGTAGAGCCGCAGGTTGGCGACCCTGAGGTCACACATGATGATAAAACCATTTAGATGTGTCACTTTTATTAAAAGGCTCAAATATGATTTTCAGCAGATTGAATTCTATTTTTTCCTGGAATTAAAAATGGCTCCTCTGGTAGTAAAGCTCCCTGAAGGTGTCGAACCTTTATTTTGGCAAACGCTTTATTGTGAAATCCCGAACAGGAAGTCACCGCGTGTTTCCCGGCAGCTTGGCTTCGGAGCAGCTCGGGCCGGACTCGGCTCTGCTCGGTTTATTTTCCTCCCGCCCTCCACCGGAGCGGAGCGAGATGATCACCGGACCCTGCGGCGTTTGGGCGCTCTGTGGTCGGACAGTCTGGACGGAACGGACCGGGAACCAGAACCGACCGGAAGCAGCGACCGGGCGGCCGCACGGAGCCGAACATCAGCGCGACTTTACGGGCGTTTCAGAGCCGAGAGGCCCCGGAGAGATACCGAGCGGTCCGAGGCAGCGGAGCCGGGTGGCGGTGGACTGCTGGCGGCTGCAGCTGCAGCAGCTGCGGGCGGAGGACTGACTCAGAGACATGTACCAGGTCCAGGTGAGTTTTTACCTGCTCACAGCTTTAACCGCCACAGAGCCGTGACGTCAACATGTCGTCATCACCGTTAGATTTCTGTTAATGATGTTTTTAATGTAACGGAGTCAGTGTGGAGAAACTCTCACCTGTACAGGAAATTATTCAGAATTAAACCTGATTTATGTTTTTGTCTCTCTGTTGGTTTGTAATTGTGACAGAAAATTAACAGTTTTATTTGAAATCATTTTAACATTTATTTCTTTAATTAAACGCTGTTTTCATAGAGATGTTTCCACTGACTGAGCTGCACACATGCATAGAAATAAAGAGAGGAACAAACAAACAAACAAACAAACAAACAAAGTGCATGATAGTGTATTCAGATACATAAAGGGCAGAGCACCTGTGCAGGTGTGACCTAACAGTCCCAGGTCAGGTGAAGTGTTGACACAGTTTATCAAAGGGCCCCAGGCTCTGTCAAATCTCTTCATGTGCGTTCAGGTTGCACCTGAATTTTTTCCAGTTTCATGTTGTGCATCACATGTTTGATCCGTGTGCTGTGTGACGGACGGGTCACATCCTCCATGTAGACACCTGAGCTTCTGCAGGTGAGCAGGGACACTGGAGAGTAAAGACCCAACTCCTTTTGACTGTCCTTTTTATAATGAAACATAAAAAAACTGTTTCACGTCTAAAACTGGAAAAATGAAAAGTTCTCAGTGCAGTAAGATTATTCACTGAATGAACAGATAAATAAATAAATCTTAAAGAGAAGCTGCTGAAAAGGGCAAAGAAGTGCAGGGAGGAGACGAGGTGAGTTCACCTGTGCTGCAGCTCAACACTTCAACAGTCCGATGGCTGAAGGATAAAAACTGTTCCTGAACGTCTCCCAAATCTAAAACTGTAGGAGACGGCGAAATATTAAAAACACGAGTTTTGCAAATGGAGTGAGAAGAGGACCAGGGAGGACACGGTTACACCTGTCACATACAGAACACACGTCAGGGAATATTCTCACAGGTTTAGCTTCACGCCTCGTTTCCACCATGTGACCATGTGACCGCAGAGCCGTAAATATACAGACGATGCCTCTGCATTTCTTTATGGATACAAAGGACCTGTGGTGACGGGGGAGGGGCTCGTTCAGATATTCTCTCAGCACATCACAGCGTGTCCTGAGCTGAGCCACAGACGTTTTATCTTACAGTCAGACACTCTGTGGCAAAGATTCGTAACAAAGGCAGAAATATTACAGTTAAGTCATAGAAACCAAACACCTGCTGTCAATATTAGCTTTAATGAAGACACTCACAGAGACAACGAATGAATGGATGAATGTTCATGTAACCAGGAAGTCAGGCCGCCATCTTTCTTCTCTCTTTTATTCTCACGAGGACGGAAAACATTCAGCTGATTAGTTTTTATTGTTCAAACACTTTTTAGCCACACAGGACAGTTTTCTCCTCATCACAGCTCCATGTTCATTTCATGTGTTCATTTCATGTGTTCATTTCATGTGTTCATCTCTACTGCAGATATTCAACGTCACAGCAGAGTTCATTATTTTAATAACAGTACAGCGGATTAGCAGATAAATTGTGCACTTTTTGAAAAAAGCATTAAGTTTCTACCGTAGTTAGTACATACCATAAGGTTTATTTTCAGATGTGGAGGGAAGTCAGATTTGACCTCTGAGGCCCGGGAGAGGTCAAATTCAAGATGGCCGCCAATAATATTCAAATATGCTTAACTGTGGAACCAATCACAGTAGAAAAACGTTTAAGGTGTCATTTACAACTAAGTTCAGGGTGCTCATTCAGTTAGTGATACTCTTGAGATCAATGGAATTCAAGAAAATGCATTTAGGTCAAAGTCATGGTCAAATTATGCAGACGGATTGAGATAAAGGTGCAAAACGATGGTTTATTTCCAACATAATAACAGTAATGATAATGATCACTAAAAATGTATTTCCTTACAATATTTCAGTAGGCCTACTATGCTTCTTATACTGAAACTTGCTTTGAAATCAGTAATAACACGTCTACATTTACATGCCAGCTATTAGCTCTCAAGCCTGTTTGATACCAGCGGCACGGTATTGAACTAGGCTACTTTGCTGTCACCATTAATTCAGCTATAGTCCTACTTCACACAAAAGACCAAACTGAAATCTCTAGAACATGCGCTGTTCAGTCATTCAACTGACTTCAGCTCACGTATGTTCCAGACTGTCTTCTAGTTTAGCTAGCAGAATTATTTTGATCAGTGCCCACCTTTTTTTAATTTTTTTTTTTTTTTTTTTACCACAGAAGCTAGCTAGCTAACTAACTAGGCAGACTCATTCCCGACTACAGTCAAATTCAATGTATTTGCATGTGAAGGCTTTACTCAAGTATACTTATATTGTCTGCGTTTCCCAGATGGCTCATAGTGCTAAAAGCTTCTTAAGAACGCTCTTAAGCCTCCCGTGAAAGAAAAACGCATTTCCCAGATCGCTCTTAGCTTAAGAAGATCTTTCTCTTAGTCTTCTTAGCGACCAAATGCGCACAGATCCAGCCGCGTCAGGCACATTAATGTTACACTAAGCTTTCTGACTAATTACTGTCTGAGTAATCATTTCCCTGTTTTTTGGAGTAATTTATTTATTTTTCTGTTTTCTGAGTAATTTTCCCCCTGTTTTTGGTGGTAATCTTTTTCTGTTTTTCGTGGTTATTTTTTTCCTGAACGAGGAGGCGAGATACTTCAAAATCTCGTGAGAAGCTCTCACCTGGTACCTGCAAGTGACCGGTGCCTGCTTAAAGTCGACAAACTAATGACAACACCATCTATATGACTTAAAGACAAGAGTGTCTCCCGGTGTCTCAAATCAAAAACAAAGTGAAACTGGATTAAACTAAACAAGCGGGTCATGTTGGCTTCCATTATATCGAGCTCTCAAGAAAGGAATGAAAGCGTCTGTTGTTCTATTGCTCTCTTAACTCAGAAAAAAAATACTCTGAAAAACAACAAAAAATTACTTGATAAAACAGATTTTTTTTTTTCCAAGTGAATGCAATACGCCTTTGTGGATATTGAAACAGTGCGCACCGTATATATTTTGACCTATTTTGTACTCCAGATATATATTGTTTAGCATTAATTGGTGACAGAAAAGAACAAATTTCATTCTGCAGGGAAACGCGTGTCCTTACTGTGCATATGACAATAAACACTTTGAATCTTGAATCTATATGTTTTATGAAGACCCTGTGTGCGCTCAAAGCTGTGGCACAAGTTACGCACCAAAATCTGGCGGAAAAAAAAAATAATAATAAGAAAACTAAGTATGAGGAATAACAAGTGTGTTCCTGTATGTGCTGTGCACATCAGGTACACAAATAAAATGAATCATCATGGCGATCATTTATCATAATTTGTCTGCACATATCCCACATCTGCATGCACGTATCAGATAGTTTACCACATCCAAAAAATGCATCAGGCCACAACAGAAACACATGCACCCTCCAAACCTGCGACATTCAGACATCAGGCAGCTGACAGGTGTAATTGAGCTCAGCTGGAACCTCACCAAGGGACGCTCCACCCGCTACTCTACATAAAGGCGTTGCCACATCACACATGTGTGAGATACCACGGCTGCTTTACAGCATATTCTCACTGCTAACCAACAGTGTTGCCGTGTGCGAAGCCAAACCGTACATGTAAATGCATTTGTGCATCAGCACTTCAGCCCACTGGACGTGCTGTCAGACCGGGCTGTCCAAATGAAGTACCGAGATACAACGCCTCATCAACTAGTGTCTCCACACATCCGGAGGGCAACCTGGTGCAATTTGGCCCTCAGCCCGGAGGTGCAGTGCCTGGCTGCGCTGCGTTTTTACGCAGTGGGGAGCTTCCTGGAGGTGGGGGGAGACGGCACCGGCCTCAGCAAGGCGTCTGTGTTTTTTTGTTTAAATATAATACATTAATGAAGAAAGACAACACGCACTCTCAAAAAAGAAGAAAAAAGTCTGGAGGAGCTCGGCCACAGAACAGTATCAACAAGAAAAAGCCAGCAACACTCGGTGTCCTTCGTTACCAACTTTTAATACCTCACTGGTACAGGCGATCAAACACACAGACCTCATGATTCTCTTACCAAGACTACTTCTTATTTAGTCAGTCTTGTTTTAGTCATGAAAATTGGTCATTAACAAATATTTATCTTCTTAGTTTTTCGTTAGAATTATTAGAGCACACTTACACACGAGCAGCAGGGGATTAGTGTGTTAGGTAGCAGGGCTGTGTGTGACTTATGGCTGATGAAGTGGTGGGTGATTGATTTACCTGACATCAACTGATTTAGTTTCAGCACCGCGGCAGTGTCCAGCTCCTGTTAAGAGCTTCTTAAAGATTGAGCGTAAGAAGGGCATTAAGAACTCATCTGGGAAACACTCGTATCTTAGCGACCCTTCTTACCAATGACGTTCTTAACTGTGCTCTTAAGTCTTAAGATCGCTCTTAACTGGGAAACGCGCCCATTGTCTGTACATAGTCAGTCAGTTTACCTGGTAGGATATTTATGTCAGAAGTGCTCTCTGTCTCGTCACTTGTGCATACTGTAGCCTACTCATCATGTTGCCTACTGACTACATCGCTACTGGCATTAGCTACTGATGCTCTTTAGGGCCATCTGCTGATAATGACGTGCTTAGCAGGAAAAAATAACCACACATCCCAGTAAATGATAACTAATTACTGAATAATACATGAGAGTAAAAAGTAATTGAAATATTTTTGGTGTTCATTAAAAAATAAAATTTAAAAAAAGAGGGGAAGATGTTTTGTTTTTTTAAGCAAATTTTTACCTTGACCTTGACCTAAATGCATTTTTTTGAATTCCATTGATCTCAAGAGTATCACTAACTGAATGAGCACCCTGAACTTAGTTGTAAATGACACCTTAAACGTTTTTCTACTGTGTTTGGTTCCAAAGTTAAGCATATTTGAATATTATTGGCGGCCATCTTGAATTTGACCTCTCCCGGGCCTCAGAGGTCAAATCTGACTTCCCTCCACATCTGAAAATAAACCTTATGGTATGTACTAACTACAGTAGAAACTTCATGCTTTTTTCAAAAAGTGCACAATTCCTTATAATTTAAGAGCTTATCCGCTGTACTGTAACAGCGCTGAGACAGAAAATCTGACGGTTTATTGATCATTTTTTAAATGTTAGAGTTCATGAAGCTTTAAATAAAAGTGACAGTGTTGACGTCACAGTAAAACTCCATGTGATTGGACTTTGATCTGCTCAACAAAGAGCAGATAAAACACATCAAACACATCGTGATGTCATCAAAGTCTCAAACAGCTCCGCACAGTTTTGATATTTATTTATTCATTCAGTACAGATTAAGTTATTAAAAGACGCACAGTTCACAGTCACATGACAGTTTGTCACAGACATTAACATTTACTGTCAATATGTGTAGGAGCAATACATTTAAAGAATGAAAATACATTTAAAGAATGAAGTCGCAGGGGGTGGAGCCTATCACAGCTGACATTTGGCGAGAGGCGGGGTTCACCCTGGACAAGTTGCCAGACTATCGCAGTGCTGACATGCAGAGACAGACAACCACCCTCTTGCTGTGAGGTGACAGTGCCGAGCCGCCCCGTTTAAAGAATGAAAAATACATTTAAAGAAGGAAAATACATTTAAAGAATAAAAAATACATTTAAAGAAGGAAAATACATTTAAAGAATAAAAGTACATTTAAAGAAAAATACATTTACGGCAAAGAGCTTTTATTTTGAAGTGCTGTTTCCTGCTGCAGAGTAGCTGACAGACAGATACTTGACAGAGACAAACTGGCTGGACGATGTCTGAACACAGGTATGACACTCAATGTGTTGAACTTTGGGACGTGGAGCGACCGACTGAATCTGCAAATCTGCACCGCTGATCTGTGATCTCTGGCGGCACGCCATATGGAGCCTCGCAAGAAGTGCCGATCAGATTTTACTGTACACGTGTTGGAAGAGTGATTGGATGGGAAACTATGATGTTTGATCAAATTTGTGAAGTCACACAGGATTGACAGGGATTGGTTGATTGTGTTGTTGTGACTGTGGTGTCCTGGAGAGACCATAACAGGAACTGTGGACGCTGCTGTCCTCTCACAGCATCAGACCCATCTGTCTGTCAGTGTTCAGTCAGTCCGTCATGTTGTCAGTGACGGTACAGTTGATCAGACATTCGTCCTGGTCTCAGCATGAAGTGTCTCTTTCCAAACATTGCATCACTTCCTGTCATCGACTGTCCTGAATGAGGACACTGTGGAGTGTTTGTGGCGTTCAGTGGGGGGACTGGGACACGTCTGACCTTGGTGCTGGTGTGAATGTGACGGACAGAGGGATCAGAGGGCTTCTCTGAAGAGCTGCTTCAGCTGAGTTTAATCAAAACTCTTGATCAGGACTGTGAGGGAGCTGCACAGCATCCCCCTCACTAAGGTGAAAAAAGAACACGCACACATGTATTGACTGTAAGGTTTGACAACACTGACTACAACAGTAAGTTTGTTTTTGTTGTGGTGCTTTTTTTTTTGAAACCCTTGCTAATTCCTCTCTGTTTGAGGTCTACGTCCGGGCGTGTTTTCATGGAGTGCACACGTGAGAGTGCAGTCACAGGAGTCCAGCAGCTGTCACTTACCTTGTTAGGATGAGCTGAAGGATCAGGGAAGAGAGAGGGCATGTTTTGCTAAGTTTGGCTTATGTTTGGTATTTCTTCACTTTATTAGGTGTTTTTGTTCGTCTGTATTAGTACTTCAGTCGTTTGCATTGTGTATGTTAAGTGTAAATTATGTTAAATTGTAAATATATGTTTTAAATGTAATGTGGGAGTGTCACAGTGAGTTCACGAGTGTGGGAGGAGACTCAGGGTAGATAAGCCAGGTGAGCGATCAGTGTTGAGTATGAGAAGTGTCTCCTCTGCTCTGGGCTGCAGTCACTGGGCTCAGCTGCACCTGTGCTTCTCCTTTGTTACCCTGCAGCCTGCTCGGTGTTTGTCATGTGGCACTTTTTGTACTTGATAAATGGACTTCAGTAAAAACCAGTGCTCTGGAAACAAAAATCTGTGGTTGTCTCATGCTCTTCATCCCTCCATCACGCTCTGCACCTTCATGTCATGAGATTCATCCTGTTTGTGGAGGTTAACTACCATCCAAACCCTACAGCGACACACAGCTGAGCTGTGTCGGCTAAACGTAACCACGTGTGTGTGTCGGCTAAACATAACCACGTGTGTGTGTTAGTGTTGCACGGTGTACCGGTACTAAAATAGTACCATGGTACTAGAGTATTCCAAATGGTACTATACTGTATTTGGAAAATACCAGTACTTTTTAAATTGATTCAGTTCATTAATTTAGTTAATTTATTTAATTCATTTATGCACACAACGCCTTCCTTGTTCCTATTGGAGCACAGATTGCTTAAGTGGTGTGTATGACAACACCTGTATCCAACATTCGCAGCTGGCGCACGTGAAAAAAGACAAGAGGAAGTCTGAATCGCAAAGGGAGACAACACGAGACAACACCAACTTGGTGAAACATTTGAGCAACCAAACCGTCCGTACCGAGGTACTTACCGAACCATGATTTTTTGGTACTGTTACACCCCTACTATTTATTGTTCTAAAGGTTTGTAGCCAAAAGGACTTTTCCTTAGGAAAAGTACCGAAGAGTATCGAAAAGTATCGAAATTCATATTGGTATTGGTACCGAAACAAAGATTTTGGTATCGTGACAACACTAGTACTTTGACATGTGGAGGAGCCGAGGATTGAACCGCAGATCTTCTGACTGGTTGACGACCTGCTCAGTGTCTGAGCTGCAGACGTCACGTGTGTGTGTGTGTGTGTGTGTGTGTGTGTGTGTGTGTGTGTGTGTGTGTGTGTGTGTGTGTGCGTGTGCTAATAAATTAACACATTCAATTCCTGAAAACATGGTGAAAAAAACTGAGGCCTCAGGTGACTCAGAAGTAAAATAATACCTTAACATTTCGTCAACTAAAGTGTGCGTCACACGTCTGCAGCCTCGAGTCTTTTCATCTGAAATTTTCTGAACCTTTAACCGACATCAGCAGGTCGTCTCCAGGCTCCCTGACGGCGAGCTCTGGATCAATATCATCATTGATCATCTGTGTGTGTGTGTGTGTGTGTGTGTGTGTGTGAGAGAAATTCTGAACGCCTCCTGGTGTCCAGGTGAGAGCAGCTCTGACCTATAGTAACCTCCGCTCTGTTCCCGTCTTCAGTTATTTACGCTCTCTGTTACATAAAGAAGCCATTAAAGTTTGATGAAACAGCTCAGACCGACTGAGCAAAGACGCCAAACGCTCCTCTCCACAGATCCGTGAAGTCATCACAGGGTCACACCTCAAGTTCCCCTCCCCTTTCCATCCACCGTCAGCTGATGGCGTTCGTCTCTCTCAAAGCTTTGTGTGTTTCCTCAGACAGTGTGGAGTTCCTGAGGAGCGTCTTGGCGTGATGAGTCAGTGAACGATGTGTCCTCTGAAAGAGGAAGAATTTCATCTCTGTTTTCTTTGGTGGTTTTTAAATCCAGTTGCTCTCTGTGCCGTAATGTTAGACATGTCTCTCAGAGCTGCTGTGGGTTAAAAGTACACGTCAGTACAACACACACACACACACACACACAGTGTCCTGTGGGACGGACTGGTGTTCAGTCCATTAACCGCAGCAGCAGTCGTTGTTGTTGCAGGTTTCGCCGTCACAAGGTCACTTTTCATGTTTTCATAAATCCACTGAGGAGACTTGAGGAACACTTGGTCGCTGCCCTGCTGCTGTCAGAGAGGAGCTGACTCTGTAACTCCTCATCACACAGTGTGATAAATAACATACACACGTGTTTCAATCACGTGTTTCATAAGTTCTGATTTTACTTATACAGCCTTTCAGGGCAGTGTCCACCGAGGCGTTTTGTTCCCGAGGACAGCGTATCAACGCTACACAAAGGCAGCAGTTTGTCGAGGTGCTGAGCCTCTGCTCTGCACCCAGCACTTCCTGTCTGGCCTATTTTTATGCCTCTGTGCCAGCAATAGCCGTGGACCAAGGCATTGTGTTAATTTTAGGTTGTCCGTACATCCATGTGATGTCCTTGTGAACATCATATCTCCAGATGGCCTCAAGGGAATTTCCTTAATTTTAGCACAAATGTCCACCTGGACTGAAGAATAAAGTGATCAGAATTTGTTGGTCGAAGGTCAAAGGTCAGTTTGTGAGGTCAAACTCGAGTTCTGCCAAAACTTCACACAAATGTTTAAATAATTGCTGTTATTGTGCAGCAGCACGTGGCGTCTTCAGGGCAGAACGCAGTGGGACAACAACCAAAGTTAAGGCGGCAGAAATCTGACTGGGGCAGGTGGGAGGAGTGGATGGGTCAAACAACCACCGACTTTCACCCAGGAGTTCAGTGTTCACTTCCTGTAAGATTGTAAAGCCAAACCCTGTTCTTTTTTCCTAAACCCAACCATGTGTGTGTGTGTTGGCTAAACGTAACCACGTGTGTGTGTTGGCTAAACGTAACCACATGTGTGTTGGCTAAACGTAACCACATGTGTGTTGGCTAAACGTAACCACATGTGTGTTGGCTAAACGTAACCACATGTGTGTGTTGGCTAAACGTGACCACGTGTGTGTGTTGGCTAAACGTAACCACTTGTGTGTGTTGGCTGAACTTAACCACGTGTGTGTGTTGGCTAAACGTAACCACATGTGTGTGTTGGCTGAACGTAACCACGTGTGTGTGTTGGCTAAACGTAACCACTTGTGTGTGTTGGCTGAACTTAACCACGTGTGTGTGTTGGCTAAACGTAACCACATGTGTGTGTTGGCTAAACGTGACCACGTGTGTGTGTTGGCTAAACGTAACCACTTGTGTGTGTTGGCTGAACTTAACCACGTGTGTGTGTTGGCTAAACGTAACCACATGTGTGTGTTGGCTGAACGTAACCATGTGTGTGTGTTGGCTAAACGTAACCACGTGTGTGTGTGTTGGCTAAACGTAACCACGTGTATGTGTTGGCTGAATGTAACCACGTGTGTGTGTTGGCTAAATGTAACCACGTGTGTGTGTTGGCTAAATGTAACCACGTGTGTGTGTTGGCTAAACGTAACCACGTGTGTGTGTTGGCTAAACGTAACCACGTGTGTGTGTTGGCTAAATGTAACCACGTGTGTGTGTTGGCTAAACGTAACCACGTGTGTGTGTTGGCTAAACGTAACCACGTGTGTGTGTTGGCTAAACGTGACCACGTGTGTGTGTTGGCTAAACGTGACCACGTGTGTGTGTGTTGGCTAAACGTAACCACATGTGTGTGTGTTGGCTAAACGTAACCACGTGTGTGTGTGTTGGCTAAACGTAACCACATGTGTGTGTTGGCTAAACGTAACCACGTGTGTGTGTTGGCTAAACGTAACCACGTGTGTGTGTGTGTTGGCTAAACGTAACCACGTGTGTGTGTTGGCTAAACGTAACCACATGTGTGTGTTGGCTAAACGCAACCACATGTGTGTGTGTTGGCTAAACGTAACCACGTGTGTGTGTGTTGGCTAAACGTAACCACGTGTGTGTGTGTTGGCTAAACGTAACCACATGTGTGTGTGTTGGCTAAACGTAACCACATGTGTGTGTGTTGGCTAAACGTAACCACGTGTGTGTGTGTGTTGGCTAAACGTAACCACGTGTGTGTGTGTTGGCTAAACGTAACCACATGTGTGTGTTGGCTAAATGTAACCACGTGTGTGTGTGTGTTGGCTAAACGTAACCACGTGTGTGTATTGGCTAAACGTAACCACGTGTGTGTGTGTGTTGGCTAAATGTAACCACGTGTGTGTGTTGGCTAAACGTAACCAGTTGTGTGTGTTGGCTAAACGTAACCACGTGTGTGTGTCGGCTGAACGTAACCACGTGTGTGTGTGTGTTGGCTAAATGTAACCACGTGTGTGTGTTGGCTAAACGTAACCACGTGTGTGTGTGTTGGCTGAACTTAACCACGTGTGTGTGTTGGCTAAACGTAACCACGTGTGTGTGTTGGCTCAACGTAACCAGTTGTGTGTGTTGGCTAAACGTAACCACTTGTGTGTGTTGGCTCAACGTAACCAGTTGTGTGTGTTGGCTAAACGTAACCACGTGTGTGTGTGTTGGCTGAACTTAACCACGTGTGTGTGTGTTGGCTAAACGTAACCACGTGTGTGTGTGTCGGCTAAACGTAACCACGTGTGTGTGTTGGCTCAACGTAACCAGTTGTGTGTGTTGGCTAAACGTAACCACTTGTGTGTGTTGGCTCAACGTAACCAGTTGTGTGTGTTGGCTAAACGTAACCACGTGTGTGTGTGTTGGCTGAACTTAACCACGTGTGTGTGTTGGCTCAACGTAACCACGTGTGTGTGTGTCGGCTAAACGTAACCAGTTGTGTGTGTCGGCTAAACGTAACCGCGTGTATGTGTTGGCTAAATGTAACCACGTGTGTGTGTTGGCTAAACGTAACCACGTGTGTGTGTCGGCTGAACGTAACCACGTGTGTATGTGTTGGCTGAACGTAACCACGTGTGTGTGTGTTGGCTAAACGTAACCAGTTGTGTGTGTTGGCTAAACGTAACCACTTGTGTGTGTTGGCTGAACTTAACCACGTGTGTGTGTTGGCTGAACTTAACCACGTGTGTGTGTTGGCTAAACGTAACCATGTGTGTGTGTTGGCTAAATGTAACCACGTGTGTGTGTTGGCTAAACGTAACCACGTGTGTGTGTCGACTGAACGTAACCACGTGTGTGTGTTGGCTAAACGTAACCACGTGTGTGTGTTGGCTAAACGTAACCACGTGTGTGTCGACTGAACGTAACCACGTGTGTGTGTTGGCTAAACGTAACCACGTGTGTGTGTCGGCTGAACGTAACCACGTCTGTGTGTGTTGGCTAAACGTAACCACGTGTGTGTGTTGGCTAAACGTAACCACTTGTGTGTGTTGGCTGAACTTAACCACGTGTGTGTGTTGGCTGAACGTAACCAGTTGTGTGTGTTGGCTAAACGTAACTGCGTGTATGTGTTGGCTAAACGTAACCACGTGTGTGTGTCGGCTGGTTCGCAGCTCGGCAGGCGTGTCTCCTCAGTGTCACAACCTCCTCCTCCTGAGGACACAGTCAGGTCATATTTCACTTTACAAACGCTGACATGAAACATGTGTATCTAACATATCTGTGTTTTACAGAAATGTACAGCGCTGACATTTTCCTCTGGAGCCTGAGCTGTGTGGTCGGCCGTGTTCAGTCAGATGGTATATGTTTATGTCTGTAGAGACCTGAAAGACATCGTTTATCAAAGTATTTGTCGTCCCTGTGCAGCACAGAGCAGAGTGTGCTCAGTGTCCTCTGCAGGCTCCTGTAGTCGTCCTATACTGTACTTACAGTGTGTGTGGCTGAGGCACAGACAGCCACGGGGGGAAACACTCTCATACAAGATTAATTAGCAGTGAAGCTGCCGGATCATTGGAGGATATAAATATCTAAACTCTCCCGGGTCAAATATTCCTCCGTCAGCTGTCCACCGCTGCTGCTGCTGCCGCCCTCGGCTCAGTCTCACCACCTCACCTTTACTTACAGGTTTAATTTGACCTCACCTGAAACCTCAGCACAGTAACAACATGTTTAGGTGTCACAGTGGGGTCACACCTGAGCTCTGTAATTGTCTAAATTCATCTGAGCCGTTGCTTCAGACGACTGAACGAGACAAACATGCAGCTGCGCAGACGTCAGACATGTTGGCGAGACTGTGTGCGGGTTAGCGTTCTGATTCTGATGTCATCACTCTCATGGTTTTAGTACAGGTCACAAAATAACTGTTTGGAGATATGGAATCAGAAACTCTGACGTCAGGTTTGTGAGAGTGACAGGAAGTGACAGAGAAATGATTCAGATACTGTTAGTGCCAAATAAACAAACACTCATCAGGACCTGGTGACGTGCAGCTCAAACCACCAGTCGCTCATCATCGTTAGAGAAATCTGCCGCACAGACTCACCTGAGAACTTCAAGAAATGACTTTGGACTCAGAAAGGCAACATTTTAAAGGAACTGTACACATGTTTGGCCCCTGAGCATGTGGGGCCCCCAGGCTGCAGCCTCGGTCAGCTTACATATTACTCTGCACCCCAGTTGCAGCAGTAGCAACAGAACTACTATATTAGCAGCAGTATTAGCAGCAGTAGCAACAGAACTAGTATATTAGCAGCAGTAGCAACAGCAGTATTAGCAGCAGTAGTAACAGAACTAGTATATTAGCAGCAGTATTAACAGCAGTATTAGCAGCAGTAGCAACAGAACTAGTATATTAGCAGCAGTATTAACAGCAGTATTAGCAGCAGTAGCAACAGAACTAGTATATTAGCAGCAGTAGCAACAGCAGTATTAACAGCAGTATTAGCAGCAGTAGCAACAGAACTAGTATATTAGCAGCAGTAGCAACAGCAGTATTAGCAGCAGTAGCAACAGAACTAGTATATTAGCAGCAGTAGCAACAGCAGTATTAACAGCAGTATTAGCAGCAGTAGAAACAGAACTAGTATATTAGCAGCAGTAGCAACAGCAGTATTAGCAGCAGTAGCAACAGAACTAGTATATTAGCAGCAGTAGCAACAGAACTAGTATATTAGCAGCAGTATTAACAGCAGTATTAGCAGCAGTATTAGCAGCAGTAGCAACAGAACTAGTATATTAGCAGCAGTAGTAACAGCAGTATTAGCAGCAGTAGCAACAGAACTAGTATATTAGCAGCAGTATTAGCAGCAGTATTAACAGCAGTATTAGCAGCAGTAGCAACAGCAGTATTAGCAGCAGTAGCAACAGAACTAGTATATTAGCAGCAGTATTAACAGCAGTATTAGCAGCAGTAGCAACAGAACTAGTATATTAGCAGCAGTAGTAACAGCAGTATTAGTAGCAGTAGTAACAGCAGTATTAGCAGCAGTAGCAACAGAACTAGTATATTAGCAGCAGTATTAACAGCAGTATTAGCAGCAGTAGCAACAGAACTAGTATATTAGCAGCAGTAGCAACAGCAGTATTAGTAGCAGTAGTAACAGCAGTATTAGCAGCAGTATTAGCAGCAGTATTAACAGCAGTATTAGCAGCAGTAGAAACAGAACTAGTATATTAGCAGCAGTAGCAACAGCAGTATTAGCAGCAGTAGCAACAGAACTAGTATATTAGCAGCAGTAGCAACAGAACTAGTATATTAGCAGCAGTATTAACAGCAGTATTAGCAGCAGTATTAGCAGCAGTAGCAACAGAACTAGTATATTAGCAGCAGTAGTAACAGCAGTATTAGCAGCAGTAGCAACAGAACTAGTATATTAGCAGCAGTATTAGCAGCAGTATTAACAGCAGTATTAGCAGCAGTAGCAACAGCAGTATTAGCAGCAGTAGCAACAGAACTAGTATATTAGCAGCAGTATTAACAGCAGTATTAGCAGCAGTAGCAACAGAACTAGTATATTAGCAGCAGTAGTAACAGCAGTATTAGTAGCAGTAGTAACAGCAGTATTAGCAGCAGTAGCAACAGAACTAGTATATTAGCAGCAGTATTAACAGCAGTATTAGCAGCAGTAGCAACAGAACTAGTATATTAGCAGCAGTAGCAACAGCAGTATTAGTAGCAGTAGTAACAGCAGTATTAGCAGCAGTATTAGCAGCAGTAGCAACAGCAGTATTAGCAGCAGTAGCAACAGAACTAGTATATTAGCAGCAGTATTAACAGCAGTATTAGCAGCAGTATTAGCAGCAGTAGCAACAGAACTAGTATATTAGCAGCAGTAGTAACAGCAGTATTAGCAGCAGTAGCAACAGAACTAGTATATTAGCAGCAGTAGCAACAGCAGTATTAGCAGCAGTAGCAACAGAACTAGTATATTAGCAGCAGTAGCAACAGAACTAGTATATTAGCAGCAGTATTAACAGCAGTATTAGCAGCAGTATTAGCAGCAGTAGCAACAGAACTAGTATATTAGCAGCAGTATTAGCAGCAGTATTAACAGCAGTATTAGCAGCAGTAGCAACAGCAGTATTAGCAGCAGTAGCAACAGAACTAGTATATTAGCAGCAGTAGCAACAGAACTAGTATATTAGCAGCAGTATTAACAGCAGTATTAGCAGCAGTAGCAACAGAACTAGTATATTAGCAGCAGTAGTAACAGCAGTATTAGCAGCAGTAGCAACAGAACTAGTATATTAGCAGCAGTATTAGCAGCAGTATTAACAGCAGTATTAGCAGCAGTAGCAACAGCAGTATTAGCAGCAGTATTAGCAGCAGTAGCAACAGCAGTATTAGCAGCAGTAGCAACAGAACTAGTATATTAGCAGCAGTAGCAACAGAACTAGTATATTAGCAGCAGTATTAACAGCAGTATTAGCAGCAGTATTAGCAGCAGTAGCAACAGAACTAGTATATTAGCAGCAGTATTAACAGCAGTATTAACAGCAGTATTAGCAGCAGTAGCAACAGAACTAGTATATTAGCAGCAGTATTAACAGCAGTATTAACAGCAGTAGCAACAGAACTAGTATATTAGCAGCAGTATTAACAGCAGTAGCAACAGAACTAGTATATTAGCAGCAGTAGTAACAGCAGTATTAACAGCAGTAGCAACAGAACTAGTATATTAGCAGCAGTATTAGCAGCAGTAGCAACAGAACTAGTATATTAGCAGCAGTAGTAACAGCAGTATTAACAGCAGTATTAGCAGCAGTAGCAACAGAACTAGTATATTAGCAGCAGTAGTAACAGCAGTATTAACAGCAGTATTAGCAGCAGTAGCAACAGAACTAGTATATTAGCAGCAGTAGTAACAGCAGTATTAACAGCAGTATTAGCAGCAGTAGCAACAGAACTAGTATATTAACAGCAGTATTAGCAGCAGTAGCAACAGAACTAGTATATTAGCAGCAGTAGTAACAGCAGTATTAACAGCAGTATTAGCAGCAGTAGCAACAGAACTAGTATATTAGCAGCAGTAGTAACAGCAGTATTAGCAGCAGTAGCAACAGAACTAGTATATTAGCAGCAGTATTAACAGCAGTATTAGCAGCAGTAGCAACAGAACTAGTATATTAGCAGCAGTAGTAACAGCAGTATTAGCAGCAGTATTAGCAGCAGTAGCAACAGAACTAGTATATTAGCAGCAGTATTAACAGCAGTATTAACAGCAGTATTAGCAGCAGTAGCAACAGAACTAGTATATTAGCAGCAGTATTAACAGCAGTATTAACAGCAGTATTAGCAGCAGTAGCAACAGAACTAGTATATTAGCAGCAGTAGTAACAGCAGTATTAACAGCAGTATTAGCAGCAGTAGCAACAGAACTAGTATATTAGCAGCAGTAGTAACAGCAGTATTAACAGCAGTATTAGCAGCAGTAGCAACAGAACTAGTATATTAACAGCAGTATTAGCAGCAGTAGCAACAGAACTAGTATATTAGCAGCAGTAGTAACAGCAGTATTAACAGCAGTATTAGCAGCAGTAGCAACAGAACTAGTATATTAGCAGCAGTAGTAACAGCAGTATTAGCAGCAGTAGCAACAGAACTAGTATATTAGCAGCAGTAGTAACAGCAGTATTAGCAGCAGTAGCAACAGAACTAGTATATTAGCAGCAGTAGTAACAGCAGTATTAACAGCAGTATTAGCAGCAGTAGCAACAGAACTAGTATATTAGCAGCAGTAGTAACAGCAGTATTAGCAGCAGTAGCAACAGAACTAGTATATTAGCAGCAGTAGTAACAGCAGTATTAGCAGCAGTAGCAACAGAACTAGTATATTAGCAGCAGTAGTAACAGCAGTATTAACAGCAGTATTAGCAGCAGTAGCAACAGAACTAGTATATTAGCAGCAGTAGTAACAGAACTAGTATATTAGCAGCAGTAGTAACAGCAGTATTAACAGCAGTATTAGCAGCAGTAGCAACAGAACTAGTATATTAGCAGCAGTAGTAACAGCAGTATTAGCAGCAGTAGCAACAGAACTAGTATATTAGCAGCAGTAGTAACAGCAGTATTAACAGCAGTATTAGCAGCAGTAGCAACAGAACTAGTATATTAGCAGCAGTAGTAACAGCAGTATTAGCAGCAGTAGCAACAGAACTAGTATATTAGCAGCAGTAGTAACAGCAGTATTAACAGCAGTATTAGCAGCAGTAGCAACAGAACTAGTATATTAGCAGCAGTATTAACAGCAGTATTAGCAGCAGTAGCAACAGAACTAGTATATTAGCAGCAGTAGTAACAGCAGTATTAGCAGCAGTAGCAACAGAACTAGTATATTAGCAGCAGTAGTAACAGAACTAGTATATTAGCAGCAGTAGTAACAGCAGTATTAACAGCAGTATTAGCAGCAGTAGCAACAGAACTAGTATATTAGCAGCAGTAGTAACAGCAGTATTAACAGCAGTATTAGCAGCAGTAGCAACAGAACTAGTATATTAGCAGCAGTAGTAACAGCAGTATTAACAGCAGTATTAGCAGCAGTAGCAACAGAACTAGTATATTAGCAGCAGTAGTAACAGCAGTATTAGCAGCAGTAGCAACAGAACTAGTATATTAACAGCAGTATTAGCAGCAGTAGCAACAGAACTAGTATATTAGCAGCAGTAGTAACAGCAGTATTAACAGCAGTATTAGCAGCAGTAGCAACAGAACTAGTATATTAGCAGCAGTAGTAACAGCAGTATTAGCAGCAGTAGCAACAGAACTAGTATATTAACAGCAGTATTAGCAGCAGTAGCAACAGAACTAGTATATTAGCAGCAGTATTAGCAGCAGTAGCAACAGAACTAGTATATTAGCAGCAGTAGCAACAGAACTAGTATATTAACAGCAGTATTAGCAGCAGTAGCAACAGAACTAGTATATTAACAGCAGTATTAGCAGCAGTAGCAACAGAACTAGTATATTAGCAGCAGTAGTAACAGCAGTATTAGCAGCAGTAGCAACAGAACTAGTATATTAGCAGCAGTAGTAACAGCAGTATTAGCAGCAGTATTAACAGCAGTATTAGCAGCAGTATTAGCAGCAGTAGCAACAGAACTAGTATATTAGCAGCAGTAGTAACAGCAGTATTAACAGCAGTATTAGCAGCAGTAGCAACAGAACTAGTATATTAACAGCAGTAGTAACAGCAGTAGCAACAGAACTAGTATATTAGCAGCAGTAGTAACAGCAGTATTAGCAGCAGTAGCAACAGAACTAGTATATTAGCAGCAGTAGTAACAGCAGTATTAGCAGCAGTAGCAACAGAACTAGTATATTAGCAGCAGTAGTAACAGCAGTATTAGCAGCAGTAGCAACAGAACTAGTATATTAGCAGCAGTAGTAACAGCAGTATTAACAGCAGTATTAGCAGCAGTAGCAACAGAACTAGTATATTAACAGCAGTATTAGCAGCAGTAGCAACAGAACTAGTATATTAGCAGCAGTAGTAACAGCAGTATTAGCAGCAGTAGCAACAGAACTAGTATATTAGCAGCAGTAGTAACAGCAGTATTAGCAGCAGTATTAACAGCAGTATTAGCAGCAGTATTAGCAGCAGTAGCAACAGAACTAGTATATTAGCAGCAGTAGTAACAGCAGTATTAACAGCAGTATTAGCAGCAGTAGCAACAGAACTAGTATATTAGCAGCAGTAGTAACAGCAGTATTAGCAGCAGTAGCAACAGAACTAGTATATTAGCAGCAGTAGTAACAGCAGTATTAGCAGCAGTAGCAACAGAACTAGTATATTAGCAGCAGTATTAACAGCAGTATTAGCAGCAGTAGCAACAGAACTAGTATATTAGCAGCAGTATTAACAGCAGTATTAGCAGCAGTAGCAACAGAACTAGTATATTAGCAGCAGTAGTAACAGCAGTATTAGCAGCAGTATTAACAGAACTAGTATATTAGCAGCAGTATTACAGCAGCAGTAGCAACAGAACTAGTATATTAGCAGCAGTAGTAACAGCAGTATTAGCAGCAGTATTATATTAGCAGCAGTATTAGCAGCAGTATTAGCAGCAGTATTAGCAGCAGTATTAGCAGCAGTATTAGCAGTGGCAGTACTGTAGTTTCTGTCAGTGTTGCTGTGAGGATGCTAACAGTGTTTGCTAAGCTGTAGCTGAGAGCTCTGCTCTGCTGGGAGTCTCTGATGGAAGAGTGTTTGCTCAGCACAACAGCAGGTTATTTATAGTCCGACAAAACACACACACACACACACACACACACAGTGACAGAGTGAATAACATTAGACAGTTTCCTTCAAACAGCTGAGAGCCTCAAACACAGGACATAAAGTTCATGTTTATCTCTGACACCAAGAAAACACATCTTGTGTGGAGACACAGCAGAGTCACTATAGAGACACAGCTGAGACACAATAGAGACACAATAGAGACACAGCTGAGACACAATAGAGACACAGCTGAGACACAATAGAGACACAGCTGAGACACAGCTGAGACACAATGGAGACACAGCTGAGACACAATAGAGACACAGCTGAGACACAATAGAGACACAGTAGAGACACAGCTGAGACACAATAGAGACACAATAGAGACACAGCTGAGACACAATAGAGACACAATAGAGACACAGCTGAGACACAATAGAGACACAATAGAGACACAGCTGAGACACAATAGAGACACAATAGAGACACAGCTGAGACACAATAGAGACACAATAGAGACACAGTAGAGACACAGCTGAGACACAATAGAGACACAATAGAGACACAGCTGAGACACAATAGAGACACAATAGAGACACAGTAGAGACACAGCTGAGACACAATAGAGACACAATAGAGACACAGCTGAGACACAATAGAGACACAATAGAGACACAGCTGAGACACAATAGAGACACAATAGAGACACAGCTGAGACACAATAGAGACACAATAGAGACACAGTAGAGACACAGCTGAGACACAATAGAGACACAATAGAGACACAGCTGAGACACAATAGAGACACAGCAGAGTCACTATAGAGACACAGCTGAGACACAATAGAGACACAGCAGAGTCACTATAGAGACACAGCTGAGACACAGCTGAGACACAATAGAGACACAGCAGAGTCACTATAGAGACACAATAGAGACACAGTAGAGACACAGCTGAGACACAATAGAGACACAATAGAGACACAGGAGACACAGCTGAGACACAATAGAGACACAGCAGAGTCACTATAGAGACACAGCTGAGACACAGCAGAGTCACTATAGAGACACAATAGAGACACAGCAGAGTCACTATAGAGACACAGCTGAGACACAATAGAGACACAGCTGAGACACAATAGAGACACAGCTAGAGACACAGCAGAGTCACTATAGAGACACAGCTGAGACACAGCAGAGTCACTATAGAGACACAATAGAGACACAGCAGAGTCACTATAGAGACACAGCAGAGTCACTATAGAGACACAGCTGAGACACAATAGAGACACAGCTGAGACACAATAGAGACACAGCAGAGTCACTATAGAGACACAGCTGAGACACAGCTGAGACACAATAGAGTCACTATAGAGACACAGCTGAGACACAATAGAGACACAGCAGAGTCACTATAGAGACACAATAGAGACACAGTAGAGACACAGCTGTCAGTTAATTAACGCTGCTTCTGACTCAGACCGTAGTGACGTCACCACCATGCTGCTGAGAATGCTGTTACATTCATAAGGTCTGTACTTGCAGTGACGCTGCTGCCCAACACTGACTGTTTTTGACAGCATGAGAAATAGTGATGTAACGTGAGTGCATGTGAAATTGGTCATTTGCGTGATTCTCATGCTGATTGTGTCAAAAAATAAACAAATTTCTTGCTCATTTGTCTCATTTCAGAAACTTTTATTTTCTCTGTTATATATTACTCTTGTCTATAAATAGAGCTAAAGTTATTATGAAAACACGCAGTATTTCCTATCCAATTACTCAATTAATCGCCAGAAGAATCGCTAGAGTACTCCATTACTAAAAGAATCAATAGCTGCAACCCTAAGCCCGTGTGTTATGTTACCGAGCAGATTTTACGTTAGCAGCTAGCTATAACGTAGGTAACGCTAGCAGATGTTACCAAGCAGACTGTTGCGTTTCCGAGCAGGACGTCTGTTTTTTTACTGAGCTGCAGGTTTGTTACGTTATTAAGCAGCACGTGCATTACTTTACCCAGCAGTAGGTCTGTTACATTGTAGAACAGCACGTCTGTTATGTTACCTAGCAGACGTTATGTTTGCAACTAGCTAACGTAGGTAATGCTAGCAGATGTTACCGTGCAGTCTCTTACGTTACCGAGAAGCATATCTAATACATTGGCAAGCAGCCAATACTCCGCTCTGGACGTCGCCATCTTGGCAGTGCCTGACTCCGCCCAACTCCTGGATAATCAAAAATGGGCAAAGAGGCGGGGCTAAAGGAAGCCTGGCTGCCGAAACACGCCCACCTCGCTCGGCGCTGCTAAGTTAGCTAAGGCTAACGAGCTAGGCTAAGAAGCTACGCTACTTTGGCTAGCCCTGCCAGCTCCCTCACGAAACTTGAGGTAAGTTGAGTTTAGCTGAAACTAACGTTATACAACAAACCTTGAAACAATAATTCAGCTGTTATTTAAAAAAAAACAAAAAAACACTTCAACTTTTTTTTAAATATATAAGGCAATTTTTTTTATTACACTCATTTTACTTTCATATGCACAGTGTGGAGCACTGGTGACAGCTATGTCTGGCGTGGTGTCCAGAGAGCTGCAGAGACTTTGTGAAGCACCCTCAGTATGCCGGGCGTCTGTGTCTGCTGGTTTGGCTGGGGTGGACTGCAGTGGAGAGGCCTTCTCTCCTTCTTTTCCCACTCCCTGCGAGGAAGAGCAGCACCAGGTGTCCTCATCATCCACTGTGGCAGCAGTGACATGAGGAAGGTCAGCAGTGTCAAGCTGGTCAGCATGATGGAGGAGGACCTGCACCAGCTTCACCTTCAGCATCCTGGCATTAAGATAATATTTTCTTCATTGGCCCAAAGGTGCAGGTGGGAGGCTGGTGGCAATCCAGCAAAGATTGATAAGGCCAGGAAATGTGTTTACAGTTAGAAATTATATGTTTTTAAGTAAATTAGTTAATTGTCTTAAAGACCACCTCCAAATGCAGTGAGCTGCTTACAGTTGGCAGTGTCACTGCTTTTGAATTTGGCCTTTAGGACACATTTTGTTAGGCCTGATCATAGCCCAGGCTGTCAAGGCTTATCACGTTTTTGATAATCATCAATAACTTGTTTAAAATGTCAATAAATTCTTTTTATATTTGCACTTCTTTTGTCTTTGTTACTGACTGAATGTTGTATTTCACAATCAAATCTGACTGTCAATTGAAAGGACAAACAAATCATACACTACAGATAAAACATTAAGCATTAATGTTTAACATTGTCAATGACAAAAAATTAAGCAGTCCATTTCTGTGTGGGCCTGATTATTTTAACTTTGTACTTGAAGATAACTAAGCACCTTACAACCAGCAGCAGAGCCTGAGAAGATTTTGGAGAGTAACCTTTGTTTGCTGCTCTGTTAGAAGTCTAGTTTTAACACAGAAGAATGTGACTGGATGAAAGGGCTCAAAGTGAAAAACAAAGAATTAGCTGGACACAATAGTTTTGAAGCCCCCAAGGAGGTATCACTTGTTTGCTATGTTGCCAACTCTGAGAGGGTCTTCTTCAGGCAAAGGTATTGTGACTTTTTTGTAGTGAGG
Organism: Cromileptes altivelis; assembly: GCA_013133815.1. Classification (NCBI taxonomy): domain Eukaryota; kingdom Metazoa; phylum Chordata; class Actinopteri; order Perciformes; family Serranidae; genus Cromileptes; species Cromileptes altivelis. Next base: position 41,564,341 of record CM023144.1, on the reverse strand, counting down.
CAAACAGAAAGATAATCAGCCAATTATGTGTTACGTTTTTTGGCCTCACTATATAAGCCTCAATACCGAGCAATACCCACAGAACCTTCTCATATGTCACAACATCACAAATAAATAATACCTCCTACGGGACTTAAAACTATTCAGTGTGCAGATATTTCCTTGTTTTTTCTCCACAAAAGGAGAAGAGTTTCTCAGTGAATTTTCTTCATTTGTCTTAAAGAAATGTTCAAACAAAACCAGCACATAAGTCTGAGCGTCTGAGTGAATGAACCCTGTCGATCTGCCTGTTGTAGGGGAAAGGGGAAAGGGTCGTTGCCATGGTGCTGAAGGAGCTTCCTGGTAAAAAGACATCCTCAGAAGGAAACCCCCTCCTCACCGTGACAACCAAGGTTGGCATGACGACCACGCTTGTTTGTTATCTCGCACTGCTCAGAGATTACTTTCTGTTCATATTTGATTTTAGTTTTTCTTGTTTGCTTCAAACCTGCAGCTCCATGTTTGGTTTCAAACAGTCAAACTGTAAAATTTTATTCAAGTGACTCAGTGTGTACAGCGTTAAAAGATTAACTCCTTAAAGTGCAGTTCAAACAGCTACTGTCAGACCTGCATGTTGACAGGAAGTGACCACCATGAGACGCTTTATCATCTCTAGTCAACAACTCTCTGTGCTTCTGATCTGTAACGTTGACAGGAAGTGACCACCATGAGACGGCGTATCATCTCTAGTCAACGACTCTCTGTGCTTCTGATCTGTAACGTTGACAGGAAGTGACCGCCATGAGACGGCGTATCATCTCTAGTCAACAACTCTCTGTGCTTCTGATCTGTAACGTTGACAGGAAGTGACCGCCATGAGACGGCGTATCATCTCTAGTCAACGACTCTCTGTGCTTCTGATCTGTAACGTTGACAGGAAGTGACCGCCATGAGACGGCGTATCATCTCTAGTCAACGACTCTCTGTGCTTCTGATCTGTAACGTTGACAGGAAGTGACCACCATGAGACGCTTTATCATCTCTAGTCAACAACTCTCTCTGCTTCTGATCTGTAACGTTGACAGGAAGTGACCACCATGAGACGGCGTATCATCTCTAGTCAACAACTCTCTGTGCTTCTGATCTGTAACGTTGACAGGAAGTGACCACCATGAGACGCTTTATCATCTCTAGTCAACAACTCTCTCTGCTTCTGATCTGTAACGTTGACAGGAAGTGACCACCATGAGACGGCGTATCATCTCTAGTCAACAACTCTCTGTGCTTCTGATCTGTAACGTCGACAGGAAGTGACCACCATGAGACGGCGTATCATCTCTAGTCAACGACTCTCTGTGCTTCTGATCTGTAACGTCGACAGGAAGTGACCACCATGAGACGGCGCATCATCTCTAGTCAACAACTCTCTGTGCTTCTGATCTGTAACGTCGACAGGAAGTGACCGCCATGAGACGGCGTATCATCTCTAGTCAACGACTCTCTGTGCTTCTGATCTGTAACGTCGACAGGAAGTGACCACCATGAGACGCTTTATCATCTCTAGTCAACGACTCTCTGTGCTTCTGATCTGTAACGTTGACAGGAAGTGACCACCATGAGACGGCGTATCATCTGTAGTCAACAACTCTCTGTGCTTCTGATCTGTAACGTTGACAGGAAGTGACCACCATGAGACGCTTTATCATCTCTAGTCAACGACTCTCTGTGCTTCTGATCTGTAACATTGACAGGAAGTGACCACCATGAGACGGCGTATCATCTCTAGTCAACGACTCTCTGTGCTTCTGATCTGTAACGTTGACAGGAAGTGACCACCATGAGACGGCGTATCATCTCTAGTCAACGACTCTCTGTGCTTCTGATCTGTAACGTTGACAGGAAGTGACCACCATGAGACGGCGTATCATCTCTAGTCAACGACTCTCTGTGCTTCTGATCTGTAACGTTGACAGGAAGTGACCGCCATGAGACGCTTTATCATCTCTAGTCAACGACTCTCTGTGCTTCTGATCTGTAACGTTGACAGGAAGTGACCGCCATGAGACGGCGTATCATCTCTAGTCAACGACTCTCTGTGCTTCTGATCTGTAACGTCGACAGGAAGTGACCGCCATGAGACGCTTTATCATCTCTAGTCAACAACTCTCTGTGCTTCTGATCTGTAACGTTGACAGGAAGTGACCACCATGAGACGGCGTATCATCTCTAGTCAACGACTCTCTGTGCTTCTGATCTGTAACGTTGACAGGAAGTGACCGCCATGAGACGGCGTATCATCTCTAGTCAACAACTCTCTGTGCTTCTGATCTGTAACGTTGACAGGAAGTGACCGCCATGAGACGGCGTATCATCTCTAGTCAACGACTCTCTGTGCTTCTGATCTGTAACGTTGACAGGAAGTGACCGCCATGAGACGGCGTATCATCTCTAGTCAACGACTCTCTGTGCTTCTGATCTGTAACGTTGACAGGAAGTGACCACCATGAGACGCTTTATCATCTCTAGTCAACAACTCTCTCTGCTTCTGATCTGTAACGTTGACAGGAAGTGACCACCATGAGACGGCGTATCATCTCTAGTCAACAACTCTCTGTGCTTCTGATCTGTAACGTTGACAGGAAGTGACCACCATGAGACGCTTTATCATCTCTAGTCAACAACTCTCTCTGCTTCTGATCTGTAACGTTGACAGGAAGTGACCACCATGAGACGGCGTATCATCTCTAGTCAACAACTCTCTGTGCTTCTGATCTGTAACGTCGACAGGAAGTGACCACCATGAGACGGCGTATCATCTCTAGTCAACGACTCTCTGTGCTTCTGATCTGTAACGTCGACAGGAAGTGACCACCATGAGACGGCGCATCATCTCTAGTCAACAACTCTCTGTGCTTCTGATCTGTAACGTCGACAGGAAGTGACCGCCATGAGACGGCGTATCATCTCTAGTCAACGACTCTCTGTGCTTCTGATCTGTAACGTCGACAGGAAGTGACCACCATGAGACGCTTTATCATCTCTAGTCAACGACTCTCTGTGCTTCTGATCTGTAACGTTGACAGGAAGTGACCACCATGAGACGGCGTATCATCTGTAGTCAACAACTCTCTGTGCTTCTGATCTGTAACGTTGACAGGAAGTGACCACCATGAGACGCTTTATCATCTCTAGTCAACGACTCTCTGTGCTTCTGATCTGTAACATTGACAGGAAGTGACCACCATGAGACGGCGTATCATCTCTAGTCAACGACTCTCTGTGCTTCTGATCTGTAACGTTGACAGGAAGTGACCACCATGAGACGGCGTATCATCTCTAGTCAACGACTCTCTGTGCTTCTGATCTGTAACGTTGACAGGAAGTGACCACCATGAGACGGCGTATCATCTCTAGTCAACGACTCTCTGTGCTTCTGATCTGTAACGTTGACAGGAAGTGACCGCCATGAGACGCTTTATCATCTCTAGTCAACGACTCTCTGTGCTTCTGATCTGTAACGTTGACAGGAAGTGACCGCCATGAGACGGCGTATCATCTCTAGTCAACGACTCTCTGTGCTTCTGATCTGTAACGTCGACAGGAAGTGACCGCCATGAGACGCTTTATCATCTCTAGTCAACAACTCTCTGTGCTTCTGATCTGTAACGTTGACAGGAAGTGACCACCATGAGACGGCGTATCATCTCTAGTCAACGACTCTCTGTGCTTCTGATCTGTAACGTTGACAGGAAGTGACCGCCATGAGACGGCGTATCATCTCTAGTCAACAACTCTCTGTGCTTCTGATCTGTAACGTTGACAGGAAGTGACCGCCATGAGACGGCGTATCATCTCTAGTCAACGACTCTCTGTGCTTCTGATCTGTAACGTTGACAGGAAGTGACCGCCATGAGACGGCGTATCATCTCTAGTCAACGACTCTCTGTGCTTCTGATCTGTAACGTTGACAGGAAGTGACCACCATGAGACGCTTTATCATCTCTAGTCAACAACTCTCTCTGCTTCTGATCTGTAACGTTGACAGGAAGTGACCACCATGAGACGGCGTATCATCTCTAGTCAACAACTCTCTGTGCTTCTGATCTGTAACGTTGACAGGAAGTGACCACCATGAGACGCTTTATCATCTCTAGTCAACAACTCTCTCTGCTTCTGATCTGTAACGTTGACAGGAAGTGACCACCATGAGACGGCGTATCATCTCTAGTCAACAACTCTCTGTGCTTCTGATCTGTAACGTCGACAGGAAGTGACCACCATGAGACGGCGTATCATCTCTAGTCAACGACTCTCTGTGCTTCTGATCTGTAACGTCGACAGGAAGTGACCACCATGAGACGGCGCATCATCTCTAGTCAACAACTCTCTGTGCTTCTGATCTGTAACGTCGACAGGAAGTGACCGCCATGAGACGGCGTATCATCTCTAGTCAACGACTCTCTGTGCTTCTGATCTGTAACGTCGACAGGAAGTGACCACCATGAGACGCTTTATCATCTCTAGTCAACGACTCTCTGTGCTTCTGATCTGTAACGTTGACAGGAAGTGACCACCATGAGACGGCGTATCATCTGTAGTCAACAACTCTCTGTGCTTCTGATCTGTAACGTTGACAGGAAGTGACCACCATGAGACGGCGTATCATCTCTAGTCAACGACTCTCTGTGCTTCTGATCTGTAACGTTGACAGGAAGTGACCGCCATGAGACGGCGTATCATCTCTAGTCAACAACTCTCTGTGCTTCTGATCTGTAACGTTGACAGGAAGTGACCGCCATGAGACGGCGTATCATCTCTAGTCAACGACTCTCTGTGCTTCTGATCTGTAACGTTGACAGGAAGTGACCGCCATGAGACGGCGTATCATCTCTAGTCAACGACTCTCTGTGCTTCTGATCTGTAACGTTGACAGGAAGTGACCACCATGAGACGCTTTATCATCTCTAGTCAACAACTCTCTCTGCTTCTGATCTGTAACGTTGACAGGAAGTGACCGCCATGAGACGGCGTATCATCTCTAGTCAACGACTCTCTGTGCTTCTGATCTGTAACGTCGACAGGAAGTGACCGCCATGAGACGCTTTATCATCTCTAGTCAACGACTCTCTGTGCTTCTGATCTGTAACGTCGACAGGAAGTGACCGCCATGAGACGGCGTATCATCTCTAGTCAACAACTCTCTGTGCTTCTGATCTGTAACGTCGACAGGAAGTGACCACCATGAGACGGCGTATCATCTCTAGTCAACGACTCTCTGTGCCACCATGAGACGGCGTATCATGAGACGGCGTATCATCTCTAGTCAACAACTCTCTGTGCTTCTGATCTGTAACGTTGACAGGAAGTGACCACCATGAGACGGCGTATCATCTCTAGCTGACCAGCTGAGTGTCAGGTGACACCATCAGCCGGCTTGAGTCCAGCTCAGACTGGCCAGTTCACACCACTGACTTTTCTCTGTGACGTTCTCAAAACAGTTTCATCTGGTCATGAATCTGTGGTCTGAACTGGGCTTTAGAGACGCCCACAAGAAATAAAAATCTGGTCTTGAACCCATTTGTACTCGGAGTCAGACAGAAGCAGTGGTTGTTGCGATTGTGCGGGCTGTGGCGATACGATACGATCATGATTAAGAGTTATGACTTAATATAATGAGGTTTTTAAATCTAATTTTAGGAAAACTGTCAGTATAAAAAACAAACCCACGTCATGTTTTTAATATAGTGAGAACAGTTGGAGCTGTGTAAGTATTTATCACAGCCTCACAAGTTCTCACTCCCAACTTGTCATATACCGCCGCTTCATCAGTGATGCCTGCGTCACACACTGATGCACAGGGGCACCCTTTGTGGGGTTTGACACCCACTGCACCATAGCTATTTCTGACGCCTTTGACAACTACCGTAACATAAAGAGTGAGACAGTCTGTATCGGGCGAGTGGGAGCGGAGGTGGATGGATCCAACCAACGTCTTTGTTTCCTGTGAAGCCAACAGTCTTATCTTAAACCAAACCGTGATGTTATTTTCTTAACCAATCTGTAGGAAATAAAGCAGCCAGTTTTAAGAATTTGGGATGAATCCCGTCCGACCAAAAAAAACAACAAAAAAAACCACAGCCTTGAAATTGAAATTATAACTTATCAGCCTCATCTGTTTCAGGGGTGAAATATTTTCATCAGGTTTGTATGTAAGAAATAAAAATTATTTCAGTCGATACCGGTGTTTCATTTGTTGTTAATCTTATTTGGTTTTGTTATTTATTCTCCATCAGAGACACAGAATCTACCTGAGTCAGCACAAATTCAGTGAGACACATGTATCAAAGAACCTTTAAGGGAATCTTCGTTTTTTAATAAATGTCTTTTTACTATTTCACACATTTCTCCTTCAAACAGCTAAACGTAGTTTCTCTCCAAAAACATCATTTTACAAGATTACATTGAACACATCATGAGAACGTTAGAAATTATCTTCACCCAGCACTCAATTCTACTGAATAGAGCATGAATACATCACAATGGAACTTCATATAACCTCCTTCAGCTGTTAGTTCCGATCCCCAGCTGCCAACAGCTAATGTTAACTACCTGCTAACAGCTAGCATTAACTATCAATCAATCAATCAATTTTATTTATAAAGCCCAATATCACAAATCACAATTTGCCTCACAGGGCTTTACAGCATACGACATCCCTCTGTCCTTAAGACCCTCACAGCTGATCAGGAAAAACTCCCCAAAAAACCCTTTAACAGGGAAAAAAAATGGTAGAAACCTCAGGAAGAGCAACTGAGGAGGGATCCCTCTTCCAGGACGGACGTGGAAGATGTCGTACAGAACAGATCAGCATAATAAATTAACAGTAATCTATATGACACAATGAGACAGAGAGAGAGAGAGAGAGAGAGAGAGAGAGAGAGAGAAACTAGCTGCTAACTCCTAATGTTAACAAACTGCAAACCTGTGTTTTCTGCCCATCCAACTGGAGTCAGCTGTAGTTACATGTCTGTCTGTGTCTGTGTGTGTGTGTGTGTGTGTCTGTGGTGCTGCTGTCACAGGATTAAATACAAACATATTCCAGTTGACATGTGGAAGTACATGGCTGTGTGGATTAGGATTAGAAGGCCACACACACACACACACACACACACACACACAGATCTGAGATCAGACCAAACCACTAAATTAAAGTTGTACTTTTGTCCTGCGTTTCCCAGAATGCCTTTCATCAACCTCAGCAGAGCTGATGGCCGTGTATTGCCTTAATGTGTCATAACAAAGTCACAGTCTGTCTGATCTGTGGACACCACTCAGAGTGGACAGACTGTCTTTAAAGACACTCATGAGGCGCCTCATGCGTCTCCCTCACTATGTGATGGAGGTGGCCTGGCCGATCGCCCCAAACCCAGGCCCACAGGAGAAGCTGCATTTGGGCGACATGTTTTCAGCTGCAGATCAAAGCAACATGTGAGATGTCAAACAGTTTTATCAAAACAGACTGTGATCGAAATAAAATACAGAGACAGAGATTTTGTGGTGAAGGTTTCTGTGGAGTGCTGTAAAGTTTAGTTAAATCAAAACACACACTAAACACATTAAACATGGATTAATAGAGACAGTTGTCTTTATCTGGACACATTTTCCCCACAAATACAACATGCTAACATTATTAGCACAAGCCTATGGCATTTTACATTGTATAAACTAGCCTAGCAGCTAGCAGAGATTTCCTCTGCTCATATTTCAGCCAGGATAAATCACACACAGTGTGTGGAGGCTTTATTGTCTTCACTATTTATTGTTTCTTATCTGTGAAATTAAAGTAAATCAAAGCTTTGTTTCCACTGAGGGAAATGGTTTCAGCTCACAGAGACAGACAGGAGGTCTGCGTCACTGTGACACTGTGGAGTTACATTTCTGGGGAGGTGCACGTCAGGCTACAGCTCTAAAAAGTGTTGCTGGAGAACTTGTGAGTGAGAGAGGGGGCGGAGCTGTGCGGAGAGTGTGACAGAGGAGAGATGAACACTGGTATGTGTCATGTAACGCAACTTAGCCCGATGTCGATACTAACAGTGTTTATTTAATTTATATCTTGCTTGAAAAATATTTTGATATATTGTACATAGTCATTATATCGCCCAGCCCGACTGTCGAGTTCCTCAGATTGAAATCAAAGCAATCACAAAGAAAAAAAATCAGTTAAGAAATAATAATAAACGCTGTGAAGGATCAGATCAGGTTCTAAAAACACATTTCTTCTCACTGTGTGACAGGTTTGTCCGAGTGTTCGCAGTCCTTCCTGCTGACTGCTCTGATGAGCCGAAGAGTAAACAGGAATATAACAAGTCCAAACTTCACGTCCTGTCGTTTAGTGTCTGTGTGTTTGACTTCATCAGGCAGCTGAATTCCCAGGCTGAATTATTTGTACTCATACTGGTCATTGATAAATAAGTAAATGGATCAGTGACACAGCCTGATTAAACTAAACTTTGTGCTGAGCTCCACTGAATACATGTGAGGAACATCAGTGTAAACGTCTCGTCTGAAGAGATGACACAGCATGGCTTTGACAGGCAGGCAGACACACAGACAGACACACAGACAGACAGTGCAATGCTCTGGGCTTCAGGCTGTTTCTGGTCCTCTGATGAATCAAACATTTAAAGAGACGTGACGGCAGCAGTGTTGAATGGATTTTAAAATTACATTTGAGTCATCTGCTGCTGTCTGACAGACTCTCCACACAAACAGAGAATCATCCTTCAAGCTTTTGTGACTCAGAAACATTTTTATTTCATTTGTACCTGTTATCACATTTTATAGAGTGATGTGTTCACGTTCCTCACCAACATTCATTTGTTCTCACTGTGTCTGCAGACCTGACAGCAGAATTCACTCTCTATGGAAGATTCATGATTTAGTGTTTTACAGCATTCAAATAGATTCAAGTGAGTGAGCAGCCATAAGGGTGCAGTAAACAAAAAGAACTCAGCTGAGTGCAGTAACTTTTGGAACTTATGTTTTAGATAGTTGAAGTAGGTTTTAGTGAGTGAATAGCTAAACGAGCGCAGTAAAGAAACACAGCTGATGGCAGTAAAGAAACAGTTGATTGTAGTAAAGAAACAGCTGGTTGTGGTAAAGAAACACAGCTGATTGTGGTAAAGAAACACAGCTGATTGTGGTAAAGAAACAGTTGATTATAGTAAAGAAACACAGCTGATTGTGGTAAAGAAACACAGCTGATTGTGGTAAAGAAGCAGTTGATTGTAGTAAAGAAACACAGCTGATTGTGGTAAAGAAACACAGCTGATTGTGGTAAAGAAACAGTTGATTGTGTAAAGAAACACAGCTGATTGTGGTAAAGAAACACAGCTGATTGTGGTAAAGAAACACAGCTGATTGTGGTAAAGAAACAGTTGATTGTAGTAAAGAAACACAGCTGATTGTGGTAAAGAAACACAGCTGATTGTGGTAAAGAAACAGTTGATTGTAGTAAAGAAACACAGCTGATTGTGGTAAAGAAACACAGCTGATTGTGGTAAAGAAACACAGCTGATTGTGGTAAAGAAACAGTTGATTGTAGTAAAGAAACACAGCTGATTGTGGTAAAGAAACACAGCTGATTGTGGTAAAGAAACACAGCTGATTGTGGTAAAGAAACAGTTGATTGTAGTAAAGAAACACAGCTGATTGTGGTAAAGAAACACAGCTGATTGTGGTAAAGAAACACAGCTGATTGTGGTAAAGAAACACAGCTGATTGTGGTAAAGAAACAGTTGATTGTAGTAAAGAAACACAGCTGATTGTGGTATAGAAACACAGCTGATTGTGGTAAAGAAACACAGCTGATTGTGGTAAAGAAACAGTTGATTGTAGTAAAGAAACACAGCTGATTGTGGTAAAGAAACACAGCTGATTGTGGTAAAGAAACAGTTGATTGTAGTAAAGAAACACAGCTGATTGTGGTAAAGAAACACAGCTGATTGTGGTAAAGAAACAGTTGATTGTAGTAAAGAAACACAGCTGATTGTGGTAAAGAAACACAGCTGATTGTGGTATAGAAACACAGCTGATTGTGGTAAAGAAACACAGCTGATTGTGGTAAAGAAACAGTTGATTGTAGTAAAGAAACACAGCTGATTGTGGTAAAGAAACAGCTGAGTGGTAAAGAAACACAACTGATTGTGGTAAAGAAACAGCTGATTGTGATAAAGAAACACAGCTGATTGTGGTAAAGAAACAGCTAATTGTGGTAAAGAAACAGTTGATTGTAGTAAAGAAACACAACTGATTGTGGTAAAGAAACACAGCTGATGGCAGTAAAGAAACAGTTGGTTGTAGTAAAGAAACACAGCTGATTGTGGTAAAGAAACAGCTGATGGCAGTAAAGAAACAGTTGGTTGTAGTAAAGAAACACAACTGATTGTGGTAAAGAAACACAGCTGATGGCAGTAAAGAAACAGTTGGTTGTAGTAAAGAAACACAACTGATTGTGGTAAAGAAACACAGCTGATGGCAGTAAAGAAACAGTTGGTTGTAGTAAAGAAACACAGCTGATTGTGGTAAAGAAACACAGCTGATGGCAGTAAAGAAACAGTTGATTGTAGTAAAGAAACAGCTGATTGTGGTAAAGAAACACAGCTGATGGCAGTAAAGAAACAGTTGGTTGTAGTAAAGAAACACAGCTGATTGTGGTAAAGAAACAGCTGATGGCAGTAAAGAAACAGTTGGTTGTAGTAAAGAAACACAACTGATTGTGGTAAAGAAACACAGCTGATGGCAGTAAAGAAACAGTTGGTTGTAGTAAAGAAACACAACTGATTGTGGTAAAGAAACACAGCTGATGGCAGTAAAGAAACAGTTGGTTGTAGTAAAGAAACAGCTGATTGTGGTAAAGAAACACAGCTGATGTAAAGGTAAGTAAAGAAACAGCTGATTGTGGTAAAGAAACACAGCTGATTGTGGTAAAGAAACACAACTGAGTGGTAAAGAAACACAGCTGATGGCAGTAAAGAAACAGCTGATTGTGGTAAAAAAACACAGCTGATTGTAGTAGAGAAATTGTTGATGGTAGTAGAGACACACAGCTGATTGCAGAAATGCTTTAAAACATTGAATCAAGAGACAAAGGGTGAACTCTTCACACGTGTGTAACAGTATTACAGTTTTTTAATATTAAGCTTTATTATCAAACTATATTCAGCTGACTGGTGTTGATCTGGTGTTTCTGGTCTCCAGCTGGTCCGAGAGCAGCAGGAGAGTCGACCCCTGCTGAGTCCCTCCATCGATGACTTCCTGTCGGAGAGCCGGAGCGACGCCCCATCCGCCCAGCCCCTCACCTCCAACACAGCTGGTACAGTCCCTCTAATAACCCCCCCCCCCCCCACACACACACACACACACACAGCAGGGCTCCTCTTCAGCCTTCAACCTGCTCAGCTCTGTGTTTACATCCACCCTCCTCTTCCTGCTCCACCCTCTGCCTCTGTCTTTGTCATCCTCTCTCTCCAGCTTTACTTTTTGTTTTTCTTCTGACCTCCCCTCTTCGTCCTCCCTACTCCCGTCCTCCTCTAACCTCCCCCTCTGTTTCTCTGTTTTCTCCCAAATCTCTCTTCCTGTCCTCCTCTAACTTGGTGTCCTTGGCTGTCCTCCTTCCTCCTCTCTGCCCATCTGTCACCTCCGCCTCAGCAGGTACACCTCCCATTAATTAACACCTCTGACCTGCTCCATCCTCCTCCTCCTCCTCCTCCTCCTCACATTCATTGTGAGCCTCAAACAGTCTCTCTCTGCTCTCTGTTTCTGTAGTTTCATACAGTCTGACACTGAGAGACTGAGGAGAAGTTCATCTGTTCACCTGCAGATCAAACTGTCTGATCATGTCTCACAGTTTGATGATGGTGACATTTAAAGGTCACGGTGAGCTTGGTTCACACGAGGAGAGCACAGAATATTATGTTATTGTTACTCAGAATGAACCTGAAATCTAGTATTCAGAGGATTTATTGATCACAGAGCTCAAAGACAGATTCACTCCTGGCGGCATTTATCATGCAGTCAACCAAAATATCTGCAGCAACGTCAGAGTCCAGTTAGATCAGACGAAACACACACACACACACACACACACACACAACAGGAACAATGGAGAGACAAACAGGAAATGGTTTTACATGTGGTGTCCACAGACAGTTGCTCTCTCCTCATCCTTCCTCACTGATCCTTCTCCAGTTTTGTCACTACTGGTAGCATGAGGCCGTACCTGCAGCCCAGTCAGGTTGATACCAGACACCAGGAGACCGGCCGTTACACCAGGAGAGCTGGACAGGGCTGTAGAAGGGCATCAACCCAGCAGCAGGACCGCTATCTGCTCCTTTGTGTGAGGAGGAACAGGAGGAGCACTGAGCCCTACAACATGACCTCCAGCAGGCTACTGGTGTGCATGTTTCTGACCACACTGTCAGGAACAGACTCCTTGAGGGTGGCATGAGGGCCCCACGTCCTCTAGTGGGACCTGTGCTCACAGCCCAGCACCGTGCAGCTCCATCATTCACCAGAGAACACCAGGACTGGCAGGTCCACCATTGGCGCCCCGTTCTCTTCACAGATGAGAGCAGGTTCACACTGAGCACATGTGACAGGCCTGAAAGAGTCTGGAGACGCTGTGGTGAACGTTATTCTGCCTGTGACATCATCCAATGTTTAAGATATTCAACTTGAATAATTTGTTCATCAAGATCTGCTGTATGATTGGAAGTCAATCAGTCAATCAATCAATCAAACAATCAATCAATCAATCAATCAATCAATCAATCAATCAATCAATCAGACAATGTTATTTATAAAACCCAATATCACAAATCATAATTTGCCTCACAGGGCTTTAACTGTTTTGAGCAGTGTACACATACATATATAAACCAGGTTTTCATGTAGTTTGAAGCCCCTCTACACAGAGCAGTAGAGCTGGTTTGAAAAAATCGATTTAATTGATTCGAATCAATTTTCCTTTAAATGGCACAATATCGATTCATGAATTAAAAAATCTATCTTTTACCATGACTATTTATTTTCCTCCGTGGACGTGTTGTACAGCCGGTAGCAGACTGCAGTACTATCAACCCAGGTAGTCTCACGAGATCAGCATTTAGCACCTGAGGTCATGGAGAGAGATCTCGCGAGACGGCCGGACACTGAATGAAGACAGAGCAGCAAACAATGGTGGGAGCGCGTCCACTGAAGGCATGGGTCTACAGTGCATTTTTCTCACTTGCATTTTCCCCTAAAAAATATAACGCTAATAATTTACGCATGTTTATTAAATGCACATTAGTTTCACAGAAAAGATTAAGAAATACCACTAAGCATCAGCACACTGCTCACTGTAGCCTCAGTCTGTGCCTCATACAGATCTGCTGGTAAAGTTAACTTAGCGTTAGCAAGCGTGATAAAAGATGGCAGAGAGGCGACGTTGTGCAAATAAACCAAAGATTTATTAATTCTCTGTAGCAGTAAACACATGGGCCGATAACAAATGTGTTAGCTAACTATGCTAAAGCTTTACAAGCTATTCAGGGCTGCCGACGATAACGTTAACACAACAAACAGCAAGGCTAACGTTACGGCTAACAAGCTAAGTACTGACACTACTCAGACACACACACACACACACACACACACACACACACACATACCGGACAGCCTCTCAGTCCTTAGCTGCTAACGTTAGCTCATGTACAACACATGTACCACACAGAAACTTTTACAAAGGGTCATAATGTGCTTCCAGTGACTGTCAAATGACCAGTGAACGTTGTTTACACTGCCTGCTCTCATGGGACAAAGATCCTCTGAGAAGAAAGACGGATCACTCTGCTCTGCCACCAGGAACAAACTGGGGGACAAAGATCCTCTCTGAGGAAGAGGGCTCACTTTGCTGCAGGGTTCACCTACATACATTGTTTCTCTTCTGATACAGTCAATGTGTGCATCACAACCACTGTAGTGTGTTGCACAAAAGCTTTATAAGACGGTTACAGGCAGCAGACTTGTGGATGTCCTTTGTTTACATTTTTTGTAGCCACTTCATTTAAATTGTCTGCCTTGTGATTAGATTTAATTTAAAATATTTATTTTGTATGTGTTGGTCAGGTAATGTTAAATAAAAGTACATGTTGACTAATGTACTGCTTTGGGGTCAATTCTTAATGTAAACAGTATTTCTAATAGTAATGCAGCAGGTCAGAGGGTTCCTAGTTAAATAGACTTTGTTAGTTCTCAGAAAATATCTTAATATCCAAACAAATTTTGTATCATAATTGAAATATACTTGACTGAATCAATATTAAATTGAATTAAATCGAATTGAATCAATCTGGAAAATCTGAATCAATACCCAGCCCTAATTTAAACTATGTGTGCACAGGTGTGCACAGGTGTACTGTGGGATGGTCACAATAAAATGTGATGTTTTTATGAGAACAGTCTTTTGCAGCCTTGTGTCAGTGACCAAACTCCAGCTGATATTCAGAACAGCAGCGCTACCTGTCGTCGGATGTTGTTTCATTAACTCTTCGTCCTGTTGTCCTGCAGTTCTGTCCACAGCTCTGGACTTGGTGGACCTCAGTGAGCCGGGGGAGAGCAGCGGGGGCAGCAGCGGGGGCAGCAGCGGGAGCAGCAGCGGGGGCAGCAGCGGTGGTAGTAACGGAGGTAGTAACGGTGGAAGTAGTGGCAGCTGCAGTAACAAGGACCAGAGGAGGAGTCCTCTGAGGAGGAAGGGCAGCTTGAGGAGCCCTCGACGCCGGACGAGACCTGATGAGACAGAGCTGATCCAGGTGGAAGTGGAACACCTGCCAGCCAGTCCCAGAACACCTGAGAGGATCTCGCTGGACTCAGGTACTGCAGACTTAGTGCCCGTACACATGCCGCGTTTTTTTCACCTTTAAATTCATTGTTTTCATTGTAGCGCACTCAAACACCAGAGTGACGCCATCCTGATACGCACACGTTCCCAACACCTATTTTTCAGGGCGCCACGGCTGAACCCTGAGATAAACTGATTTTGACTTTTACAACGCAGCAGTGCGCGCCGCATGTCATGTGACGAGGACCAACCAATCACAACTGACAGATAATTTTCCTTCTTCAGTAAATATCAGCGTGTGGTAAATATGGAGGAGAAGTCGATCATGTTAGTGTAGAGCTTTCAGAGCGTCACATCTGTCCCGCAGACAAACAGGAAGTAGATCAGCTCTGCTGTAAACAGGCTATATGATGCTTCTTATGGTCACTTAGCAACCTCAGATGCAACCTGCCGCCGCGCTCTTGAAAGTTAAAAGGTACATAAGTAGTGCCCAGCGCCCGACTTCATGTTTTCCAGGCAGTAAATGACGCAGTATGTGTACGGCTCCTAGTACTGCTACTGCACTTTATTCATGTACAACAGAGACCTGCAGGGATTCCTTTTTTGTTGTATATTTATTTTTATTACAGTTAATGATCTGCGGTGCGTCTTAATGACAGCAGGTTGGAGAACATTAGCAGGATTGTTTTTCTGAGCTGATCAAACTTATCAGAGGTTTTCAAACGCTGTCAGAATATTAAGATAAATGATTGTTATTACTATGTACAGCATATAAGAAATGATATTTTGGAAAATGTCTTTATTTAACACCAGTGCAGTGAGCAGTTAACCAGTTAACAAACCAAATTAGAAATATAAAGGACCAATAACAGAACCCTGAGGAACTCCACAACTGATTACTGACACTGTCAGTGGGCTGATCATGATGCTCTGCGTCTGCTGGATGTAGGCAGCTGTTTGCTAACACGTTAGCATCAACTACTTTATGAGATAATATGTCAGAGCGCACAACAGTCCATAAAAATACAGACTGTTGTGCTGCCCTCAAGATTTAATTAGATATGATACGATTATTTTAAACAATACCAGCCTCTAAGGTACGTGATGGTGAGACAGGGCTGATGAAATATAGAGTTGACTTCTAGTTGGAAAAGCTGTTGGAAGAGTTGTGGCTCACTGCTGCTGCTGTGAGTTTTATGACAAGAGTGGATGTATAAGTAATGTGTGGTATTGAAGTGGAATGTCTAATTTCATCAGATTTCTACGATGTGGCTTCAGTTCATCACCTCACCATTCATTTCTATCTGCCTGACGCACGGGTCACAGTTTCCGTGAATGTTTTTTATGCTCCTGCGTCATTGATGGTCGTGGCCAGAGTTGTATTATGTTTTCAAGCTGTCCGTATGTCCATCCTCTTCTTGTTAACACATTGACTTAAAAAAGCCTTGAGGGAATTTCTACAAATTTGGCACAAACGTCCACTCAGACTCGACAATGAACTGATTAGAATTTATTGGTTGAAGGTCAAAGATCACTGTGACCTTAAAAACCATGTTTTTGGCCATAACTCTAGAATTCATACATTAATCATGACAGATTTTCACACAAATGTCCAATAGGATAAAATGATAAATAATAAATTGTATTTTTTTGTAAATCCATATTTCCTCTTATAAAGTGGCGTTTGCAGTTTTCAGGCTGTTTCTTTTGCATATGCAGCATTTCTAAATGAGAGTGGAGCTGAGCTGCCGTCAAACTAAAACCAGCGGCAGTGTGTTTTTAGCTGCTTCTCCTCGTGCTGCTGCTCATTTTGTTAAAAGCGTTTGAACTCAGTCAGTTGTGAATAAAAACCAGAGGAGGTCAACTTTAATCTGAGCTTTTAATGTGATGAGGGTGGAACTTCCTGTTTCACCTCCGTGTCCTTTTGCTCTCAAACACCAGCTGAAGTCTTTCGTTGTCTGATAAATAAAAAGTTTCCAGGGTAAATTTCAGACTGATTTTATTAGATAATGCAGATGAGAGTTAATCTGAACCTTTCAGTTCATGTTTGATTTCTGATGAGCTGTATCAACAGCTTTCTAATCAGTTCATTGTCAAGTCCGAGTGGATGTTTGTCACAAATTTGGAAGAATTCCTCTGAGAGGTTCTTGAGATCTTGTGTTCACATAAATGGGATAAGCGGCCTGAAAACAAACGGCCTCTGGCGATGTGTATTCACCGATGCGGAGGTGAGATGTTTTGATGTTTCCTTTGAACCACATGAATCTTGACTGTCATGTTTTATTCGATGAATCAGATGCGTTTGTGTTTCAGTCTGGTGTCGTCGGGCCACAGCAGCTACAACACAAAGTTTCACATCAGCTGCAGCCATCTTGGTCATTTTCAAAAATGCTTCAAGGACTCTCGTCTGTACGGTCTTTGTCTCAAACACGCCTCATGTTAGTTTGTTAGGCTGTGATCGGTCGGAGACGTCTCAGGCCTCAGGTCCAGGATCTGTGCGGACTCATCTGCCAAAGCAGATCAAGCCGGAGCTGCAGACTCTTCTGGTTCTCATGATTTCATCAAAAGCTTCACACAGACAGAACTCAGCTCAAGCAAAGTGACATCAGTAATGTTCTGTCATCATGATGTGTTCACAGTCAGTCTGTCGTCTCCTCTGGACAAATGGGACGAGGTGAACCTGGACGTGGAGGACGGAGGACACAGGAAGAGATACGAGAAGAGATGCACCTCCCACCACTCCTCCAGTGAACTACTGTGGTAAATATGACCATAAATCATCAGAGCCGGAGAGACGTCTGTTCACAGAGGGGCGGCTCTCTCTCGATCTGTCGTCGGAGCAGCAGCTGTAGCTTCATGATGTGTTTTGTGTTTGCATCTGTTTTTTGGACTGAAGCTGCTGATTGATGATGTTTGACCACAGTAAATAAGATTCGCACGCACGCTCCTCAGTGTTTGACCTGCTCCTGAAGCCTGGCACCTCTCAGCCTTCACAGGTGCGTCAGTATGAGGCCTGCAAAGTCCTCCGGTGGGCCGAGTCTGGCCCACAACAGGGTCCCTCTGATCTGACGTCAGAGAGGACCAACCAACACTGAGCTGTGACTGAGCGTACTGACCCTTCAGAGGTTGTTCAGACTGTGACTGTAATTAGCTCTGCAGCCTGTAGGGGGCGCTAACGCACCTTTAACACTAACCACAGGTTTGTTTTTTGTTCCTTCAGGTCTGCAGAGTTTAAAACTGATCCTCTAACCAAGAACTCCTTCGACATCCACAGCTTCGATGATCTCGACTTCATATCTTCAACACAGGTCAGTTGCTGCAGCAGTACTTCATCCAGACCAGAACACTTTGCTCCTCTGTTTCTACCTGAAAATAAAGACGACCTAAGAGACAAAAACAACCTGAACCAGAGCCAGTGTGTAGTTCAGGGACTGTGGGATAATAGAATGTTTCCTGCAGTGTTTTTATGTCTCATTAAATATGACTTTAAAGCTGCTGAGTGAGCTACTTTGTCTTAACTGTCACACTGATGGCTGCTGGCTGACCTGTGTGTGTGTGTGTGTGTGTGTGTGTGTGTGTGTGTGTGTGTGTGTTCAGGACAGTGCAGCGTCCAGACAGCGCAGACGGACTCGTTCCCTTCTGGCCAGAAACGAGTCTCTGGAGGACGAGTTTGTCAGAGCGAAGGCTGCTGTTGAGGTAAAAAATACACACACACACACACACACACACAGGATGTCCTCAGTGTCCATTTACAAGTTCTGACTTTCCACAAAAGTTTGAGAAGTGAGAAAACTTTTTTAAAAAATTACTCTCCAACTGAATCCACACTTTATAAAGTTATGATTTTACAAAAATGTCCCCTGATGCGAGGACTAGAAGAGTCCATGTTTCCCACAAAGTCCTCACTTTCCTTGTTTCCCGAAACGTCCTCCTTAGTCCCACCTTTCCAACATGTCCTCACTTTCTAAAAAAGTTGTTGCTTCCCAAAAAGTCCTTACAAGTCCTTTGCTTTTTTTGCTTTCTAAACAAGTCCACCCATGTCAAATATATCCTTACTTTACAGAAAAGTCCTCCTTAGTCTTAGTTTTACAAACATCCTTGCTTTTCGAAAAAGTTTTTGTTTCCAAAAAGTTTTCACTTTGTAAATATGTTCTCACGTTTTGCACAAGTCCTCATTTTTCAAAAGAAGCCCTTGTTTGCCACAAAGTTCTCATTTTGCGAACATGTCCTGGCTTTCTATAAAAAGTTCCTGTTTCCCAAAAAGTCCCCACTCGTCCTTTTTTTTCCAAAAACCTTTGCTTTACAGAAAAGTCCTCCTTAGTCCTAGTTTTCCCAACATGTCCTCACTCTTCAAAAAAATCCTCACTTTCCAAACGTGTCCTCGTTTTCCACAAAGTCGTAACTGTCCAACAAACTACTTGCCTTTACTCTTTCTATAAAACTCCCTACTGTCCCAGAGGTCCTGCTCAGTCCCAGTTTTCCAACCCTGTTGTCGCTTTCCAAAACAACTCATTGCTTGTCTCCACTTTCTGAAGAGTCTTTGCTTTCTAAAAACAGTCCTTGTTTTTTTCTTTCTTGAAAAGTGTTATTTCCGGGATTAATGTCGGGGTTCTTACGGGTCGGTTCTGTCCTCAGAAGTTGTGACCGTCATATTTTGTTGTGATCTGAGCACAGCAATAATCTTTGTCCTTTAAAAGTGCTCGTCCAGCAGCTCTCAGTGTTGAATATCAGATCTCAGCTGATGTTCAGAAACAGATATTGTCTCTGTACTTCCTGTCACCTGAGAACGTTCAGAATAATGACGCTGCGCTCAGATCAGCCTTCGTCAGGACTGACCAGCAGACTCGGGATCAGTTTTCATATTTGACACTGAAGATACAGAATAAACATCATCAGCTGATAGAAGTACTCATTCAGCAGAGTAATGTGATACTATTGTTTAATAACTGACGATGCATGTTGGTTCAGGTAGGCTCTGGTCAATTCAGGTCAGTTCCAGTCAGTCGGTGAAGGTTGGTTCAGGTTGGTTCAGGTTGGTCCCTGTTAGACAGTACAGTTTGGTTCAAATCGATTCAGGTCAGTTCAGGTGCATTTTAGTTGGTTCAGGTCGGTGCAGGATAGTTCTGGTTGGTCCCTGTGGGTTCAGGTATGATGCCGGTGGTTTATATAAAGGTGTGATCCAGTCTGGCTGAGGTGAAGCAAACCAACAGCTCAGTGATTAAAGTGCAGATTAATCTGAGACTCGAAGCTTTCGTGCTCTTCAATCCCGTCAGCTCTGCTCAGTGAACCAATCACAGCGTCTCATCTGACTAAAAGCTCCCTTTCCCCTTTTTCTCATCATCACCACTGAGAGGTTATGAATTTAGCTGCAGGTGTTTTAATCCTCAGAGGTCACAGAGGTCACCGTCAGCTGTGTGCCTTTTATCAGCTGCTCTGATTTTTATTCTGCCATCGACTCACACGTCACAGTGAACTTCTGACCTCGGTGTCCACAGCAGGCCACAGGGTCGAACATATCAACTGCAGCTCCCAGGGTGCATTTTACCAACAATACGGCCAATCACAGAGCTCCATGTTCTGTGTTTTTAATGTGAGCTGCTGCTGGTTGTGTTTCAGTCGGACACGGAGTTCTGGGATAAGATGCAGGCTGAGTGGGAGGAGCTGGCCCGGAGGAACTGGCTGGAGGACTCTGAAGGTCAGGCGCCGATCCCGCCCAGCGTCTCACCTGTGGAGAAGGTACGTTCAACACCTGCACCAACAAACACCTGCTCCAACAAACACCTGCACCAACAAGCACCTGCTCCGACAAACACCTGCACCGACAAACACCTGCTCTGACAAACACCTGCACCGACAAACACCTGCTCTGACAAACACCTGCACCGACAAATACCTGCTCCGACAAACACCTGCACCGACAAATACCTGCTCCGACAAACACCTGCTCCGACAAGCACCTGCTCCAACAAACACCTGCTCCAACAAACACCAATGTGCAGATTCATCAGTGTGTCTTCGTTTGTCCACGCTCAGTCAGTCGACCACTCACTGTTGTACATACATTTTCCACTGACGTTGAAGCTGTTGAAGAAGCAGGGTACATTGTCTCCTGCCTTAGAAAGTATTTACAGGGCGCCACCATTTTGTTTTCAGATAAGTGTCAGATTGTTTTAAACTGGAGCTGCTGGTTGAAAATATTTAGCACGATGTTGAACATGTTTAAATCTGACCACAGACAGTATTCGGTCTTATTTCAGAGCTGTGTTCCGCTCAGGGTGAAGAAACCTGAGGCAGCATTGTACATTCTGTATCTGCTCACTGTTTAAACTTTACACATCTCAGCCTTCACAAGTGGATCAGTATCAGGTGTGAGGTCATCCAGTGGGCCGGATTGGACCCTTTGACGGGCCGGTTCTGGCCCCCAGGCCGTATGTTTGACACGTCTTTTCTACAGCCTGTATCTCTGCATACTTCTATATCATGATGTTGGTGAATATTATTTCTGGCCGACACGACTCAAGTCCAGTTTTAATGGGCCACAGTCATTGCTTAACATTCACAGATGTTTTATTTGTTTAGTCGGCCATCGGAAAAAAGAACTACAATGTCACGACTGTGTTGCAGTGAATTGTGGGTAAATAAACCAGTGAAGTCTGCAGCATGCCCCCTTCAGGTCCCTGTAGAATGGTTGAATGGTGGATTTGGAGCCCTCAGCTCTCTGACTGCCCACCGTCTGAGACGTTGGGACATTTGGGCTGAGCCTATCAGGAGCAGCTGAGCAGGAAGAATCACATCCAGGTGACCTCTGATGGCGTTTTGGCTCAGAACAGGTGAGAGTCAGGTGTGAAGGACGCTGCTGTTCACACTTCCTGTCCTTCGCTTTTAGACTCAGGTCTGCTTCAGTTGTCTCTACACGCCGCCGCCGTCTCTGTGCTCTCATCATAATTCAAGTCAACAACAGAAACAGTGAAACAGAGATTTCTCTGCTCGGACCGACGGCGAGGTGGAACTGTTACAGGAAGTAACACATGAGCACAAGGCGGGTGAGGTGGCTGAAGACAGATTGGGACATGCTGGAGATTCTTCAGGAAGTGTCTGTAGTGTAGTGTCTGTGAAGGTCCTTCATCATCTCTCTCCTCTTATTCAGACTTTTTCCCAGCATGCATCTGTCCCTGAGAGGATGTTAATCTGTAGTTTTAATCCTCTGAACTGAGATCAGCTCGGAGCTGAACACAGAGCGTCACTTAATCCTGCAGTAATCCCGCCTCCGCTCAGGTGTTACATCACCATGGTGACGGAGGTGAAGCCGCTCTGATGTCGACACGTTATCAAACAGCTGTTCACGTCTTCTTCTGCTGCTGCTGCTCTGTGTGAACTCCGAGACCTCAGTGTCATTATGTGGCCAAAAGTATGTGGACGGCTGAGCCTCCTCTCCTCTGCTGTGGAGAGAGCAGATGTCTGTCATTGATCGATTGATCAGAACACACTGTGATCAATACGACCGTCAGAATGAACCATCACTTAGTCTGCTGTCAGTGTCGGAAATACAAGGTTTCAAAGCTGATTGGTTCACAGGATGGATCATTAATTCATGAACACAAAACTCTGAATAAATATTGTGACTTTAATCAGACTGAGGCTGAAAAATAACAATAAAAATAATTATAATTATAATTATAGTCATCAAATTATGCAAATAGAAGAATAATGATTAGAAATTAAGTAAAATTGAAGATAATGTAAATAAATGAAAAAGGAATATGAATAAATACAAAATCAACCGACAAAAATAAATAAATGAATAATAATTAGTAATAAAATAGTAATTAATAAAAATACACATTATTAAAACAAAAATAATAACAATAATAATAATAATAATAATGAGACACTGGTCTGCTCTCACAGGCTGTATCAGCTGGTCATTTATCCATTGTCGTTCACCTCACATGAAACACTTGTCTATTGATTATTGATAGATGGATATTTTGTATTGATCTGGAGGGTTATGATCACAGGTGAAGTATTTTAATCGTCTCTGTCACACAGCAGAACTTCGTTATGAGTTATTCATCGATCGCTCTGTGATCTGACAGTGAGCATTTGTGTGACGGCAGCTGCCTGAGCTCAGTCACAAAGCATCATGTGAGCTGTGGGGCTGCAGCATCATCAGGAGCGGGGGGGGGGTTTGTCCTTGAGTTGCGTAGAGCACATATGGCTGCTGTCAGAGTGGAGAGTTTCTTTTTTCAGCTGTTCAGTGACAAACAACTGCTCCTCTGACAGTGATGATCCTCCAGCAGCAGCAGGGGGCGCCACATCACCTGACCTCAGCTCAGGTCTGTCACAGCAGAGAGTTCATAACGGCCTCAGTAACTTTAAATGTGAACAGTTTAAATAAAGAAGAAGATAATAACTGACCTCACTCATCACGTCTCTGTGGACGAAGCTTCTGTGGCTCAAACACAAATCAGTTTATAAAGAGCATCTTCACATTAACTGAACACAGGCTGAATTTGGGAGCAGGCACATTAACTTGTGACGCTGTCTGTACATATCTCTATCATCAGATAACTCATTGACAATATAATGACCAAGATATTTAATGTCTCACACACTTATAGAGTAACACAGGAAATGCTCTGTCTTCTTTATTTCTAATGATCATCATGTTGCTTTTATTAGCATTATATTTCAAACTCTGTACCACAGTTAGAACATTTATATCAACATGTATTCAAACACCGCTGACCAAACACCCTGTGTTACTGCATTTATCTGTTGGGACAAGTTGTCCATGTTCACATTAAGAAGAAAAGGAGACAGAAAGCCGCCCTGTTGACCAGGAAATGGTTCAGATACAGAGCACCTCCATCTAACCTGCACAGACTGATGATCCATGTAGGGACCCCTCTACCATTATAACCATCAGAGCCTCACAGACATCTGTAACACATGGAGTTCTGATGATTCATTTGATATACATACATATACATACACACATATATATATATATATATATATATACATGTATATAATTTCCCTTAAATCAGAAACACACGTCAGTCACGTTTGAAACCAAACTGGTCATCAGTGGTTGTGATGTCACGCGGAGGCTGTAGACCTGTAGCTTCCCATAATATTTATTTTGTCAGCTTTGTCCTTAATAACAGGCACTGATGTAGCAGAGTAATGGAACAGTAATGAAACAGAGTAATGAAGCAGAGTAATGAAACAGAGTAATGATGCAGAGTAATGAAGCAGAGTAATGAAGCAGAGTAATGATGCAGAGTAATGAAACAGAGTAATGAAGCAGAGTAATGAAACAGAGTAATGAAACAGAGTAATGAAGCAGAGTAATGGAACAGTAATGGAACAGTAATGAAGCAGAGTAATGAAACAGAGTAATGAAGCAGAGTAATGAAGCAGAGTAATGGAACAGTAATGAAGCAGAGTAATGAAGCAGTAATGGAGCATGAATGGAACAGTAATGAAACAGTAATGAAGCAGAGTAATGAAACAGAGTAATGAAGCAGTAATGGAGCATTAATGGAACAGTAATGAAACAGAGTAATGAAACAGAGTAATGAAGCAGTAATGGAGCATTAATGGAACAGTAATGAAACAGAGTAATGAAGCAGAGTAATGAAACAGAGTAATGAAGCAGAGTAATGAAGCAGAGTAATGAAGCAGAGTAATGATGCAGAGTAATGAAACAGAGTAATGAAGCAGAGTAATGAAACAGAGTAATGAAGCAGTAATGGAACAGGAATGGAACAGTAATGAAGCAAAGTAATGAAACAGAGTAATGAAGCAGAGTAATGAAACAGAGTAATGAAGCAGAGTAATGGAACAGTAATGGAACAGTAATGAAGCAGAGTAATGAAACAGAGTAATGAAGCAGTAATGGAACAGTAATGGAACAGTAATGAAGCAAAGTAATGAAACAGAGTAATGAAGCAGAGTAATGAAACAGAGTAATGAAGCAGAGTAATGGAACAGTAATGGAACAGTAATGAAGCAGAGTAATGAAACAGTAATGGAACAGTAATGAAGCAGAGTAATGAAGCAGAGTAATGAAACAGTAATGGAACAGTAATGAAGCAAAGTAATGAAACAGTAATGGAACAGTAATGAAGCAGAGTAATGAAGCAGAGTAATGAAACAGTAATGGAACAGTAATGAAGCAGAGTAATGAAGCAGAGTAATGAAACAGTAATGGAACAGTAATGAAGCAGAGTAATGAAGCAGAGTAATGAAACAGTAATGGAACAGTAATGAAGCAGAGTAATGAAGCAGAGTAATGAAACAGAGTAATGAAGCAGTAATGGAACAGTAA
The DNA here is from genome assembly GCA_013133815.1 of Cromileptes altivelis. Lineage (NCBI taxonomy): Eukaryota > Metazoa > Chordata > Actinopteri > Perciformes > Serranidae > Cromileptes > Cromileptes altivelis. The sequence goes on along the minus strand of CM023144.1, from coordinate 41,539,145 downwards.
TGGAACAGTAATGAAGCAAAGTAATGAAACAGTAATGGAACAGTAATGAAGCAGAGTAATGAAGCAGAGTAATGAAACAGTAATGGAACAGTAATGAAGCAGAGTAATGAAGCAGAGTAATGAAACAGAGTAATGAAGCAGTAATGGAACAGTAATGGAACAGTAATGAAGCAAAGTAATGAAACAGTAATGGAACAGTAATGAAGCAGAGTAATGAAGCAGAGTAATGAAACAGTAATGGAACAGTAATGAAGCAGAGTAATGAAGCAGAGTAATGAAACAGAGTAATGAAGCAGTAATGGAACAGTAATGGAACAGTAATGAAGCAAAGTAATGAAACAGAGTAATGAAGCAGGGTAATGAAGCAGAGTAATGAAACAGTAATGGAACAGTAATGGAACAGTAATGAAGCAGAGTAATGAAACAGAGTAATGAAGCAGAGTAATGAAACAGTAATGGAACAGTAATGAAGCAGAGTAATGAAGCAGAGTAATGAAACAGTAATGGAACAGTAATGAAGCAGAGTAATGAAGCAGAGTAATGAAACAGTAATGGAACAGTAATGAAGCAGAGTAATGAAGCAGAGTAATGAAACAGAGTAATGAAGCAGTAATGGAACAGTAATGGAACAGTAATGAAGCAGAGTAATGAAACAGAGTAATGAAGCAGTAATGGAACAGTAATGGAACAGTAATGAAGCAAAGTAATGAAACAGTAATGGAACAGTAATGAAGCAGAGTAATGAAGCAGAGTAATGAAACAGTAATGGAACAGTAATGAAGCAGAGTAATGAAGCAGAGTAATGAAACAGAGTAATGAAGCAGTAATGGAACAGTAATGGAACAGTAATGAAGCAAAGTAATGAAACAGTAATGGAACAGTAATGAAGCAGAGTAATGAAGCAGAGTAATGAAACAGTAATGGAACAGTAATGAAGCAGAGTAATGAAGCAGAGTAATGAAACAGAGTAATGAAGCAGTAATGGAACAGTAATGGAACAGTAATGAAGCAAAGTAATGAAACAGAGTAATGAAGCAGGGTAATGAAGCAGAGTAATGAAACAGTAATGGAACAGTAATGGAACAGTAATGAAGCAGAGTAATGAAACAGAGTAATGAAGCAGAGTAATGAAACAGTAATGGAACAGTAATGAAGCAGAGTAATGAAGCAGAGTAATGAAACAGTAATGGAACAGTAATGAAGCAGAGTAATGAAGCAGAGTAATGAAACAGAGTAATGAAGCAGAGTAATGAAACAGAGTAATGAAGCAGAGTAATGGAACAGTAATGGAACAGTAATGAAGCAGAGTAATGAAGCAGAGTAATGGAACAGTAATTGAACAGTAATGAAGCAGAGTAATGAAGCAGAGTAATGGAACAGTAATGGAACAGTAATGAAACAGAGTAATGAAGCAGAGTAATGAAACAGTAATGGAACAGTAATGAAGCAGAGTAATGAAGCAGAGTAATGAAACAGAGTAATGAAGCAGTAATGGAACAGTAATGGAACAGTAATGAAGCAAAGTAATGAAACAGTAATGGAACAGTAATGAAGCAGAGTAATGAAGCAGAGTAATGAAACAGTAATGGAACAGTAATGAAGCAGAGTAATGAAGCAGAGTAATGAAACAGAGTAATGAAGCAGTAATGGAACAGTAATGGAACAGTAATGAAGCAAAGTAATGAAACAGAGTAATGAAGCAGGGTAATGAAGCAGAGTAATGAAACAGAGTAATGAAGCAGAGTAATGAAACAGTAATGGAACAGTAATGAAGCAGAGTAATGAAGCAGAGTAATGAAACAGAGTAATGAAGCAGAGTAATGAAACAGAGTAATGAAGCAGAGTAATGGAACAGTAATGGAACAGTAATGGAACAGTAATGAAGCAGAGTAATGAAGCAGAGTAATGGAACAGTAATTGAACAGTAATGAAGCAGAGTAATGAAGCAGAGTAATGGAACAGTAATGGAACAGTAATGAAACAGAGTAATGAAGCAGAGTAATGGAACAGTAATTGAACAGTAATGGAACAGTAATGAAGCAGAGTAATGAAGCAGAGTAATGGAACAGTAATGGAACAGTAATGAAACAGAGTAATGAAACAGAGTAATGGGACAGTAATTGAACAGTAATGAAGCAGAGTAATGAAACAGAGTAATGAAGCAGAGTAATGGAACAGTAATGAAGCAGAGTAATGAAACAGAGTAATGATGCAGAGTAATGAAACATAGTAATGAAGCAGAGTAATGAAGCAGAGTAATGAAACAGTAATGAAGCAGAGTAATGATGCAGAGTAATGAAACAGTAATGATGCAGAGTAATGAAGCAGAGTAATGGAACAGTAATGGAACAGTAATGAAGCAGAGTAATGAAGCAGAGTAATGAAACAGTGTAATGAAGCAGAGTAATGGAACAGTAATGAAGCAGAGTAATGAAGCAGAGTAATGAAGCAGAGTAATGAAACAGTAATGAAACAGTAATGAAGCAGAGTAATGAAGCAGAGTAATGAAACAGAGTAATGAAACAGAGTAATGAAGCAGAGTAATGAAACAGAGTAATGAAGCAGAGTAATGAAGCAGAGTAATGAAACAGAGTAATGAAACAGAGTAATGAAACAGTAATGAAGCAGAGTAATGAAACAGAGTAATGAAGCAGAGTAATGAAGCAGAGTAATGAAACAGAGTAATGAAGCAGAGTAATGAAACAGTAATGAAACAGAGTAATGAAGCAGAGTAATGAAACAGAGTAATGAAACAGAGTAATGGAACAGTAATGAAGCAGAGTAATGAAACAGAGTAATGAAACAGAGTAATGAAACAGAGTAATGAAACAGAGTAATGAAGCAGAGTAATGAAACAGAGTAATGAAGCAGAGTAATGAAGCAGAGTAATGAAGCAGAGTAATGAAACAGAGTAATGAAGCAGAGTAATGATGCAGAGTAATGAAGCAGACAGTGAGCAGGAGGAGAAGTAAATCTAGTTTGGTTGAGGACAATCACTTTAATTTGCTCTTTTCTGTCGTGACGTCTAAAAGCTGCTGCAGGTCTGAACGCAGACGTGTCCTCAGATATCTGGTTATACGGGTTGTTTTTGTGTGACAAAGTTTACAGTGGTATATTTAGAAAAGTCTCTGATCTTTATAAGAAACTGCTTCATTTCACGCGATGACGATGGAGAGGAGGCGGGACTGAAAACATTTAAACTTCCTCTCTCTGCTTTTCAGACTAACTGCGCTGTCAGCTGCTTCTCATCATGTGTAAATACGACCTGTCTGCTTTACATGTTTCAGATAAATTTCAAATATCAAAATGCAAACTGTATATGAATAATAACTAGAAGGATAAAGCAGATCAACACACAGCGGTGGAGAAGGCTGAAAACACTGCAGTGTAGAAATACTCTGTTACTCTGTTACAAATATTATCATCTAAATTCATCTGATCACATAACATCCTGTTACGTCTGTGTTGAGACGAGCGACTCGTGTGTTCAGTTCAGTCTGTGTTTTAGAGTCAATAAATCAAAGTGTCGACAGCTAACGACGAGTCCTTGTGTTTTACTTTGAAGTTTTCAGATGTGAGGTTTTCACAGGACACTGAACATTTATGGATTCTGGATTTGATTTTCATCTTTGAATCAAAGTTTTTGTGTTTTCTGATATTTTAATGTTTCACAGTTCAAACAGTGGACGAGTTCACTGAGACAATGACTGGCACCACATTGATGATGAAAATAATATTGTTGTGGTGTAATTTGTTCTGAAGCTTGTTGAATGTAAAATAAAAGTGGCCTGAGGACTGAACCCTGGGGACCTCCCTAATGAGGTCATGTGACCTCACACAGGTAAGGTGTTGTGATGTCAGCAGCTGTGAAAGAGCAGGTGTTTGTCTCGTACAGGGTTACTTCTTCAATGCCAACAACCCATACAGAGACTGGCCCAGTGCCTTCGCCGAGGGGCAGGAGAAAGCTCGTGAGGGAGACCTGAACGCCGCCGTCCTGCTGCTGGAGGCCGCCATCCTCCAGGATCCGCAGGACTCTGAGGTGAACTGGAATGTTTGACATGTTCTGATGCAGTCATCCATCTTTAGTTCTGATGATGAAGGTTAACTCTTCTTCGTGTGTTTTCAGGCCTGGCAGGTTTTAGGAATGACGCAGGCTGAGAACGAGAACGAACAGGCCGCCATCGTGTCGCTGCAGAGGTCAGACTTCCTGTTGTTTCCACTGTTACATTCACCGGAAAGTTACTGAGGTACACCTGCGCCCCCTGTAGGTCAGACAGGTGATGAAGTTTATAAATAAAGATTCTGATTGGCTGTTCGTCTGGACGGGGACTTAAACCAGCGACCCTCCGGTTCCCAACCCAAGTCCCTGTGGACTGAGCTATTGCCGCCCCCAATCATATAGCCTGTTTACCTGAAACCCTGAGGTCAGAGCTGATCTACTTCCTGTTTGTCTGTCAGACAGACGTAAACAACGATCAGCTCCTCCTCCATGTTTATCTCAGACTGATAAACATATCTGTGTGCTCTGATTGGTTGTCGGTCGTCATGTGACATGCAGTGCGCTGCTGCATTCTAGAAGTTGATCTGTGTTTATCTCTGGAAGGCGTGGCCTGTGTCCGGACCCCCGGCCTTGCGCGACTCAGGGACAGTTTAAACTCCTCACTGAGTGACGTGTGGACGGAGCGCTGCTTCAGCGCCAAAGTTCAGCTGCTCAGCCAGTCAGCGAGGAGGGAGGAGTCATTATAAGGACTTTCCTCAAACCTGACCCCTTAACCTCTAACCCCTAACCCCTGAACCTTTAACCTTTAACCTTTGACCCTTAACCCTTGAAACCCACTCATGAAGGAATCTGTCTTTTGCAACCCTTCAGCTTCAGGACTTAAACCGAACCACCTTCAGAGCAGTCTGGACTCATCTGGGGCTTTAATGAGGTCGAGTCCTCGGCCTTAACACATGAGTTATCCTAAAGAGAGTAATTAGAAAAAATTAAAAAAAAAAAACTCCACACAGTAACTCCAAACAGAGCTTTATGTAGCTTTATTAAAGCAACACCATCTTCCCTCCCTTTATGAATGAATGAATGAGTAGTTGTTATTCTGATCTGACCTCTGACCCTTTATTCATTTAATATCTGATTTCATTTGATACTAAATAAAAACAAAAACTTTAAGTCTTCATCAGAATTTCATCAAACTTTGTGAACCTTGTTTCCTTGGATGAATCGATAAAGGCTCCGAAACACATGCTGCGTTTATTCGCCCCCAAATTCACTGACGGCGTGACGGCTGCACCCTGAACTTTTGGAAGGCAGCAGCATGCATCACGTCATGTGACGAGGACCAACCAATCACAGCTGACATCACCATCATCATCATCACCATCACCATCATCATCATCATCATCATCATCATCAATGAGAGCAGTTGTTTCTGTGATGATCTGGAGAATTCAAGGATGAGGCCGATCACAGAGTTCTTTCTTAATGCATGTTTAATTGGGAGCTCTGATCAACATGGCCTCAGGCAGAGGCTGTGTGATGCGTGTGACCAGAGAGACACAGCTTGTATCGGATGGTGGCATGTATGCTAAAACCTAAAATGGTCACGTTTAACTTGACCTTGGGCCAACTAAAATTAGTCCATTCATCAGTAAGCCTTGCACTTCTGACACCATGTCGTCTGCCATGTCAGAACATGATCCCCAGGGGTCTTGACAAAGTATCCACTGGTCAGTGGGGACGTAAAGATACATAATAACACACTGTTCATCTCTAACTGCACGTTATTTGATTAAACTACTGTATTTTGCTGTTTGACTCCAACAAACTACAGAGATGTTTTGGTTTGGGTGATTTGGATGGAGCCATGTGTCAGTCAGTCTCTGAGCTCTGATTATTGATTATCATTCAATGTTTGACTTGTTTTGTGATTTCTTATTAAAACGATAATTAGCTAACTGCTGCTAAGCTAACGTGTCACCCTTCGCAGGTGTCTGGAACTCCGCCCCAACAACCTGCCAGCTCTCATGGCACTCGCCGTCAGCTTCACCAATGTCGGCATGCAGCGTGAGGCGTGCGACGCCCTGCGCCGCTGGATCAGCCACAACCCCCGATACAAACACCTGGTGGTGGAGCGCAGGAGCCCGCTACAAGGCTCCCCGGCCACGCCTCGCAGGGGCCCCCACAACTCATCACCAGCCAGGTACGAACACCTGAGGGACGTGAGATCAGACTCACTGAATCATCATAAGCCCAGTATCCCTCCTCGACTCCTCGACTCCTTCATCCTCGATCACTTGACCCAGAAATTGATTGAGACATTTTGATGTATCGATACGTTAAATGTGCTCAGAGGAGTCGAGGAGAGAGGTTTCAGGCTCAGGAAATTTTTTCACTTTAAACCCTGAGGATGTCTGTCTGTCAGAGAGTCTGTCTGTCTGTCAGGTGAATGAAACATGGATATGAGATCCGGTGTTGGGATGAACCCCTGGAGTCTCAGCTGCCATCTCCATGGAGACAACTCCATATAGAGCTGTGGCATTAAAACCCTGTGTGTGTGTGTGTGTGTGTGTGTGTGTGTGTGTGTGTGTGTGTGTTTGTGTGTGTGTGTGTGTGTGTGTGTGTAGGTGTGAGCTGCAGGACGTCCTGCTCCTCTTCCAGGATGCGGCTCTGTTGAATCTGGACTGTGTGGATCCGGACCTGCAAACTGGACTGGGCGTCCTCTTCAACCTCAGCTCTGACTTTAACAAGGCTGTGGAGGCGTTCACTGCAGCGCTGTCTGTCAGACCACAGGTGACACACACACACACACACACACACACACTGTATGTGTTCTGAGCTCACTGCTCTGTTCTGCTGTTTGCAGTCATTACATCACATCATCATTACTGATTATTATCAGAGATCTAATCACCAATAACTGACTTTTGATATCCACACATGATCAATATTGAGCTATTTGGTCAGCTATTTGTGATATTCATGTCCCCCTGTCGCACAGCTCGCCTACGTGTCTGTGTTTCACAATACAAACATATATATATATATATATATATATATGTGTGTGTGTGTGTGTGTGTTTGTATATATGCATGTATGTATATATATATATATATATATATATATATATACAGTACAAGCCAAAAGTTTGGACACACTTTCTCATTCAATGCGTTTTCTTTATTTTCATGACTATTTGCATTGTAGATTCTCACTGAAGGCATCAAAACTATGAATGAACACATGTGGAGTTATGTACTTAACAAAAAAAGGTGAAATAACTGAAAACATGTTTTATATTCTAGTTTCTTCAAAATAGCCACCCTTTGCTCTGATTACTGCTTTGCACACTCTTGGCATTCTCTCCATGAGCTTCAAGAGGTAGTCACCTGAAATGGTTTCCACTTCACAGGTGTGCCTTATCAGGGTTAATTAGTGGAATTTATTCCACTTGGGACCATCAGTTGTGTTGTGCAGAAGTCAGGTTAATACACAGCCGACAGCCCTATTGGACAACTGTTAAAATTCATATTATGGCAAGAACCAATCAGCTAACTAAAGAAAAACCAGTGGCCATCATTACTTTAAGAAATGAAGGTCACTCAGTCCGGAAAATTGCAAAAACTGTGTCCCCAAGTGGAGTCGCAAAAACCATCAAGCGCTACAACGAAACTGGCACACATGAGGACCGACCCAGGAAAGGAAGACCAAGAGTCACCTCTGCTTCTGAGGATAAGTTCATCCGAGTCACCAGCCTCAGAAATCGCAAGTTAACAGCAGCTCAGATCAGAGACCAGATGAATGCCACACAGAGTTCTAGCAGCAGACCCATCTCTAGAACAACTGTTAAGAGGAGACTGCGCCAATCAGGCCTTCATGGTCAAATAGCTGCTAGGAAACCACTGCTAAGGAGAGGCAACAAGCAGAAGAGATTTGTTTGGGCCAAGAAACACAAAGAATGGACATTAGACCAGTGGAAATCTGTGCTTTGGTCTGATGAGTCCAAATTTGAGATCTTTGGTTCCAACCGCCGTGTCTTTGTGAGACGCAGAAAAGGTGAACGGATGGATTCCACATGCCTGGTTCCCACTGTGAAGCATGGAGGAGGAGGTGTGATGGTGTGGGGGTGTTTTGCTGGTGACACTGTTGGGGATTTATTCAAAACTGAAGGCACACTGAACCAGCATGGCTACCACAGCATCCTGCAGCGACATGCCATCCCATCCGGTTTGCGTTTAGTTGGACGATCATTTATTTTTCAACAGGACAATGAGCCCAAACACACCTCCAGGCTGTGTAAGGGCTATTTGACCAAGAAGGAGAGTGATGGAGTGCTGCGGCAGATGACCTGGCCTCCACAGTCACTGGACCTGAACCCAATGGAGATGGTTTGGGGTGAGCTGGACCGCAGAGTGAAGGCAAAGGGGCCAACAAGTGCTAAACACCTCTGGGAACTCCTTCAAGACTGTTGGAAAAGCATTTCAGGTGACTACCTCTTGAAGCTCATGGAGAGAATGCCAAGAGTGTGCAAAGCAGTAATCAGAGCAAAGGGTGGCTATTTTGAAGAAACTAGAATATAAAACATGTTTTCAGTTATTTCACCTTTTTTTGTTAAGTACATAACTCCACATGTGTTCATTCATAGTTTTGATGCCTTCAGTGAGAATCTACAATGTAAATAGTCATGAAAATAAAGAAAACGCATTGAATGAGAAGGTGTGTCCAAACTTTTGGCCTGTACTGTACATATGGAAGTGGCCCGGTACTGCTGACAAAAAGCTGTGGCAAAGGGTGAACACTGACCTGACCCTGACCCTTGAGCAGCTTCGAGGGACATTGGAGAAAAAGTTGGAGAGAATGGGAGACATCATCTACCAGTATGGGGCAGAACATTTTGGAATTCAAGAGGTGAAAAGTGCAAAAAGGCTCCAACCCCACCAGTTTCCAGGAAGCAACGAGAGATCAAGCTCCTCGTTCAAGAGAGGAGACAACTCAAGAAGCGGTGGAAAAAGGCCTCTGAAGCAGAAAAGAAGGGGATAACCGCTCAGCAAGCTGACATTAAGATCTGCCTGGCATCCCTCCGCAGAACAGAGAACTTGCGGAAACGCAGAAGGTGTAAAGAACAAACAAGAACATGGTTCTACAAAGATCCCTTCAAGTTCCTAAAAACCCTCTTTACCAAAGAGAAAACTGGAACTCTAAAAACAACTAAAGAAGACCTGGAGCAGCACCTGAAAACAACTCATTCTGATCCAAGACGTCATGAACATCTGGCCATCCCTTCGGACATCCCACCAATTGACTCCCCAGAACATCAATTTGAGAGCGGCCCTCCGACCTGGAAAAAGGTGGTAAACACAGTCCATCGAGCAAGAACAGCATCAGCCCCGAGGCTAAATGGTGTTCTGTACAAGGTGTATAAGAACACACCAGATGTCCTGAGGTTTCTCTGGAGGCTCATGGGAACAGCATAGGAGAAGAAGACTGTACCCAAAACGTGGCGTAGGGCAGCTGGGGTCTTGATCCCGAAGGAAGAGGATGCAGTGAACATCAGCCAATTCTGCCCAATCTCCCTGCTGAATGTGGAAGGTAAAGCCTTCTTTAGCATCACTGCTCAGAGGATGGCCAAGTACCTGAAGAGAAACCAGTACGTTGATACATCTGTCCAGAAGGCGGGAATATCAGCTTTCTCTGGATGTCTGGAGCCCTCCAGTATGATCTGGCACCAGATCCAAATGGCAAAGCTGGAGAAGAGGGACCTCCATGTAGTCGTTTCTGGATCTTGCCAATACCTTTGGCTAAGTGCCCCATGGTCTCCTGTGGGCTGCCTTCAGCTTTTTTCACATTCCAGACGACATTACAACCCTGGTCAAATCCTACTTCCAGCACATGCAATTCTGCTTCTCAACCCCCAAGTTTACCACCTCTTGGCAATGCCTGGAAGTAGGCATTATGGCAGGATGCACCATCTCTCGCCTGGTGTTCACCATGGCAATGGAGATCATTATTTGTGCCTCAAAATGGGTTTTAGTGGACAGCGAGTTGGGTCTGGTTTGCATCTCCCTCCTCTCAGAGCTTACATGGACGACATTGCAACTCTGACCACCACCGTCCCATGTACCAAGAGGCTGCTCAGAAAACTAGAGGAGAACATCAGTTGGGCCCAGATGAAGATCAAACCATCCAAGTCACGCAGCATCTCAGTGGTGAAGGGAGTGCTCACTGACCTGAGGTTCTTCATCAGAGATGATCCAATCCCCATGATATCTGAGCAGCCAGTTAAAAGCCTTGGAAGGTGGTACGATGCAAGCCTGCAGGACAAAGACCAGGTGAAACAACTGCTCAAAGACATCTTTAGTGGCCTACAATCCATCGATAACACCCATCTGCCTGGGAAGTTAAAGACCTGGTGCCTACAGTTTGGGCTGCTACCCCAGGCGTTGTGGCCCCTCACAGTGTATGAGGTCCCCATCTCAACAGTGGAGAAGCTGGAAAGAGGAGTCACCGTATACATCAAAAAGTATACATCAAAAAGTGGCTTGGGGTTTCACAATGCCTCACCACTATAGGCCTCTATGGAGGTGGTGTCCTCAAGCTGCCCCTCACCAGTCTCGTGGAGGAGTTCAAGTGCGCAAAAACACAACTCCAAATGACACTGAATGAATACAAGGACTTGGCAGTGAAGAAGGTCGCACCAACCGGGCGCAAATGGAGACCAGTAACAGCAGTGGGGGAGGCAACATCAGCCCTCAGACGTGCTGACGTTTAGGGGCATGTTCAGCAAGGAAGAGGAGGCCTTGGACTTGCACCTAGTCGCCCAGCTTGGGGTAAGGCCACTGCACCAGAACGGAGGAAGATGGTGGTGGAGGAAGTACGCCATCAGGAAGAGGCTGCAAGGTGGGCCAAGGCAGTTTCCCTTGACAAACAGGACAGTGGACTCGATGGGATGCCATGGAGAGGAGGAAGTTCAGCTGGAAGGATGTGTTGGAAATGGAAGCAAGGAGCTTAAGCTTTGCAATCAGAGCTACCTACGACGTCCTTCCCACACCAACCAATCTTTATCAGTGGTTTGGTGAAGATCCAGGGTGTGCCCTTTGTTCCATGCCAGCCTCCCTCCGGCACATACTGACAGGGTGCAAAACCAGCCTCATCCAAGGGCGGCACACTTGGTGTCACAACCAAGTTTTAAAGACCATAATATCCACCCTGGAGGACTAGTGCAATTCCCAACCACCACCAGTTTCCAACCCCCCATGGACAACAGCCTTTGTCCGTGAGGGGGCAAAAATAAGCAGGAGCAGCTCCACACCATTTGAGAAAGGCAAGCTTGGCTTAGCCCGTGACTGGAAATTGCTGGTGGATATTGGACGGCAGCTTGTGTTCCCTCCAGAGTTCGCCGCCACCACCTTAAGACCTGACTTGCTACTCTAGTCCCCTTCTCTAAAGAAGATTTACATCATTGAGCTCACCGTACCCTGGGAAGATTCAGTGGATGAGGCATATGAGCGAAAACACCTGCGCTATGCCTAACTAGCTGCTGAAGCTCAACATTGTGGCTTGAAAACAGAAGTCCGCCCAGTGGAGTTTGGGTGCAGAGGGTTTGTGGCAACATCTACCACCAAACTACTGAGGGACCTGGGAATCAGGGGCCAGAGCGCTTGGCCATCAAAGCTGCATCGGAGGCAGCAGAGAGAAGCAGCCAGTGGCTCTGGCTGAAAAGGAAGGATCCCTGTTGGTCTCCAAATAGCGATAATTGATCATAAATAGCAGTAAATAATCATGAATAATTGGACATGGGATGCAAACTCAGGACTGATTACCCTGTAGCTGGCTGCCTTTGGTGAGGGTGAACAGTGTAAATGGCCAAAACACCCCAGGGACCAAAGGAACACTACTGCATCCCAAATTTAAAACTTAATCTTAGCTCATATCTACTGTTTGCCAATAACTCTTGCATGTGCTTGCACAAAGGATTTTAACATCTTGTCCCGTGTGTTTTGGTGTTTTGTCAAGAATCAAGAAAAACGACATAGTATAGCATGTCGTCAAAACTCATGAAAAACCTTCATAGTATAGTATTTCGTCAAAAATCACGAAAAACGTCATGGTATAGCATGTCATCAAAAATCAAGAAAAAAGTCATAGTATAGCATGTCGTCAAAAATCAAGAAAAATGTCATAGTATAGTATGTCGTGAAAAACCACGTGACAATGTCATAGTATATCATGTCGTCAAAAATCATGAAAAACGTCATGGTATAGCATGTCGTCAAAAATCAAGAAAAATGTCATGGTATAGTATGTCGTGAAAAACCACGTGACAATGTCATGGTATAGCATGTCGTCAAAAATCATGAAAAACGTCATAGTATAGCATGTCGTCAAAAATCATGAAAAACGTCATGGTATAGCATGTCGTCAAAAATCATGAAAAACGTCATAGTATAGCATGTCGTCAAAAATCATGAAAAACGTCATGGTATAGCATGTCGTCAAAAATCATGAAAAACGTCATAGTATAGCATGTCGTCAAAAATCATGAAAACGTCACGGTATATCATGTCGTCAAAAATCAAGAAAAACGTCATAGTATAGCATGTCGTCAAAAATCAAGAAAAACGTCACGGTATAGTATAGCATGTCGTCAAAAATCAAGAAAAACGTCATAGTATAGCATGTCGTCAAAAATCATGAAAAACGTCATAGTATAGCATGTCGTCAAAAATCATGAAAAACGTCACGGTATAGCATGTCGTCAAAAATCAAGAAAAACGTCATAGTATAGCATGTCGTCAAAAATCAAGAAAAACGTCATAGTATAGCATGTCGTCAAAAATCATGAAAAACGTCATAGTATAGCATGTCGTCAAAAATCAAGAAAAACGTCATAGTATAGCATGTCGTCAAAAATCATGAAAAACGTCATAGTATAGCATGTCGTCAAAAATCATGAAAAACGTCACGGTATAGCATGTCGTCAAAAATCATGAAAAACGTCATAGTATAGCATGTCGTCAAAAATCAAGAAAAACGTCACGGTATAGCATGTCGTCAAAAATCATGAAAAACGTCATGGTATAGCATGTTGTCAAAAATCAAGAAAAACGTCACGGTATAGCATGTCGTCAAAAATCATGAAAAACGTCATAGTATAGCATGTCGTCAAAAATCATGAAAAACGTCACGGTATAGCATGTCGTCAAAAATCATGAAAAACGTCATAGTATAGCATGTCGTCAAAAATCAAGAAAAACGTCATAGTATAGCATGTCGTCAAAAATCAAGAAAAACGTCATAGTATAGCATGTCGTCAAAAATCATGAAAAACGTCATAGTATATCATGTCGTCAAAAATCATGAAAAACGTCATGGTATAGCATGTCGTCAAAAATCAAGAAAAATGTCATAGTATAGTATGTCGTGAAAAACCACGTGACAATGTCATGGTATAGCATGTCGTCAAAAATCATGAAAAACGTCATAGTATAGCATGTCGTCAAAAATCATGAAAAACGTCATGGTATAGCATGTCGTCAAAAATCATGAAAAACGTCATAGTATAGCATGTCGTCAAAAATCATGAAAAACGTCATGGTATAGCATGTCGTCAAAAATCATGAAAAACGTCATAGTATAGCATGTCGTCAAAAATCATGAAAAACGTCACGGTATAGCATGTCGTCAAAAATCAAGAAAAACGTCATAGTATAGCATGTCGTCAAAAATCATGAAAAACGTCACGGTATAGCATGTCGTCAAAAATCATGAAAAACGTCACGGTATATCATGTCGTCAAAAATCAAGAAAAACGTCATAGTATAGCATGTCGTCAAAAATCAAGAAAAACGTCATAGTATAGCATGTCGTCAAAAATCATGAAAAACGTCATAGTATAGCATGTCGTCAAAAATCAAGAAAAACGTCATAGTATAGCATGTCGTCAAAAATCATGAAAAACGTCATAGTATAGCATGTCGTCAAAAATCATGAAAAACGTCACGGTATAGCATGTCGTCAAAAATCATGAAAAACGTCATAGTATAGCATGTCGTCAAAAATCATGAAAAACGTCATAGTATAGCATGTCGTCAAAATCAAGAAAAACGTCACGGTATATCATGTCGTCAAAAATCATGAAAAACGTCATGGTATAGCATGTCGTCAAAAATCAAGAAAAACGTCACGGTATAGCATGTCGTCAAAAATCATGAAAAACGTCATAGTATAGCATGTCGTCAAAAATCATGAAAAACGTCAAAAATCATGAAAAACGTCATAGTATAGCATGTCGTCAAAAATCATGAAAAACGTCATAGTATAGCATGTCGTCAAAAATCAAGAAAAACGTCATAGTATATCATGTCGTCAAAAATCATGAAAAACGTCATGGTATAGCATGTCGTCAAAAATCAAGAAAAACGTCACGGTATAGCATGTCGTCAAAAATCATGAAAAACGTCATAGTATAGCATGTCGTCAAAAATCATGAAAAACGTCATAGTATAGCATGTCGTCAAAAATCAAGAAAAACGTCATCATGTCGTCAAAAATCATGAAAAACGTCATAGTATAGCATGTCGTCAAAAATCATGAAAAACGTCATAGTATAAAAATCAAGAAAAACGTCATGTCGTCAAAAATCAAGAAAAACGTCATAGTATAGCATGTCGTCAAAAATCAAGAAAAACGTCACGTGATGTCGTCAAAAATCATGAAAAACGTCATAGTATAGCATGTCGTCAAAAATCATGAAAAACGTCATGGTATAGCATGTCGTCAAAAATCATGAAAAACGTCATAGTATAGCATGTCGTCAAAAATCATGAAAAACGTCATAGTATAGCATGTCGTCAAAAATCATGAAAAACGTCATAGTATAGCATGTCGTCAAAAATCAAGAAAAACGTCACGTCACGGTATAGCATGTCGTCAAAAATCATGAAAAACGTCACGGTATAGCATGTCGTCAAAAATCATGAAAAACGTCACGGTATAGCATGTCGTCAAAAATCATGAAAAACGTCACGGTATAGCATGTCGTCAAAAATCAAGAAAAACGTCACGGTATAGCATGTCGTCAAAAATCATGAAAAACGTCACGGTATATCATGTCGTCAAAAATCAAGAAAAACGTCACGGTATATCATGTCGTCAAAAATCATGAAAAACGTCATAGTATAGCATGTCGTCAAAAATCAAGAAAAACGTCACGGTATAGCATGTCGTCAAAAATCATGAAAAACGTCATAGTATAGCATGTCGTCAAAAATCATGAAAAACGTCATAGTATAGCATGTCGTCAAAAATCATGAAAAACGTCACGGTATAGCATGTCGTCAAAAATCAAGAAAAACGTCATAGTATAGCATGTCGTCAAAAATCATGAAAAACGTCACGGTATATCATGTCGTCAAAAATCAAGAAAAACGTCACGGTATAGCATGTCGTCAAAAATCATGAAAAACGTCACGGTGTATCGTCAATAGCATGTTGTCAAAAATCAAGAAAAACGTCACGGTATAGCATGTCGTCAAAAATCAAGAAAAACGTCATAGTATAGCATGTCGTCAAAAATCATGAAAAACGTCACAGTATATCATGTCGTCAAAAATCATGAAAAACGTCATGGTATAGCATGTCGTCAAAAATCAAGAAAAACGTCATAGTATATCATGTCGTCAAAAATCATGAAAAACGTCATGGTATAGCATGTCGTCAAAAATCAAGAAAAACGTCATAGTATATCATGTCGTCAAAAATCATGAAAAACGTCATAGTATAGCATGTCGTCAAAAATCAAGAAAAACGTCATAGTATATCATGTCGTCAAAAATCAAGAAAAACGTCATAGTATAGCATGTCGTCAAAAATCATGAAAAACGTCATAGTATATCATGTCGTCAAAAATCATGAAAAACGTCATGGTATAGCATGTCGTCAAAAATCAAGAAAAACGTCATAGTATATCATGTCGTCAAAAATCAAGAAAAACGTCATAGTATAGCATGTCGTCAAAAATCAAGAAAAACGTCATAGTATAGCATGTCGTCAAAAATCAAGAAAAACGTCATAGTATATCATGTCGTCAAAAATCATGAAAAACGTCATAGTATAGCATGTTGTCAAAAATCAAGAAAAACGTCACGGTATAGCATGTCGTCAAAAATCAAGAAAAACGTCATAGTATAGCATGTCGTCAAAAATCATGAAAAACGTCACGGTGTATCATGTCGTCAAAAATCATGAAAAACGTCATAGTATATCATGTCGTCAAAAATCATGAAAAACGTCACGGTATAGCACGTCGTCAAAAATCAAGAAAAACGTCATAGTATATCATGTCGTCAAAAATCAAGAAAAACGTCATAGTATACCATGTCGTCAAAAATCAAGAAAAACGTCACGGTATATCATGTCGTCAAAAATCAAGAAAAACGTCATAGTATAGCATGTCGTCAAAAATCAAGAAAAACGTCATAGTATAGCATGTCGTCAAAAATCATGAAAAACGTCACGGTATATCATGTCGTCAAAAATCATGAAAAACGTCATGGTATATCATGTCGTCAAAAATCAAGAAAAACGTCATGGTATAGCATGTCGTCAAAAATAAGAAAAACGTCATGGTATAGCATGTCGTCAAAAATAAGAAAAACGTCATGGTATAGCATGTCGTCAAAAATAAGAAAAACGTCATAGTATAGCATGTCGTCAAAAATAAGAAAAACGTCATGGTATAGCATGTCGTCAAAAATCAAGAAAAACGTCATAGTATATCATGTCGTCAAAAATCAAGAAAAACGTCATAGTATAGCATGTCGTCAAAAATCATGAAAAACGTCATAGTATAGCATGTCGTCAAAAATCATGAAAAACGTCACGGTATAGCATGTCGTCAAAAATCAAGAAAAACGTCATAGTATAGCATGTCGTCAAAAATCATGAAAAACGTCACGGTATAGCATGTCGTCAAAAATCATGAAAAACGTCACGGTATAGCATGTCGTCAAAAATCATGAAAAACGTCACGGTATATCATGTCGTCAAAAATCATGAAAAACGTCATAGTATAGCATGTCGTCAAAAATCAAGAAAAACGTCATAGTATAGCATGTCGTCAAAAATCATGAAAAACGTCATAGTATAGCATGTCGTCAAAAATCATGAAAAACGTCACGGTATAGCATGTCGTCAAAAATCATGAAAAACGTCATAGTATAGCATGTCGTCAAAAATCAAGAAAAACGTCATAGTATAGCATGTCGTCAAAAATCATGAAAAACGTCATGGTATAGCATGTTGTCAAAAATCAAGAAAAACGTCACGGTATAGCATGTCGTCAAAAATCATGAAAAACGTCATAGTATAGCATGTCGTCAAAAATCAAGAAAAACGTCACGGTGTATCATGTCGTCAAAAATCATAAAAAACGTCATAGTATAGCATGTCGTCAAAAATCAAGAAAAACGTCATAGTATAGCATGTCGTCAAAAATCATGAAAAACGTCATAGTATAGCATGTCGTCAAAAATCATGAAAAACGTCACGGTATAGCATGTCGTCAAAAATCATGAAAAACGTCATAGTATAGCATGTCGTCAAAAATCAAGAAAAACGTCACGGTGTATCATGTCGTCAAAAATCATGAAAAACGTCATGGTATAGCATGTTGTCAAAAATCAAGAAAAACGTCACGGTATAGCATGTCGTCAAAAATCATGAAAAACGTCATAGTATAGCATGTCGTCAAAAATCATGAAAAACGTCACGGTGTATCATGTCGTCAAAAATCATGAAAAACGTCATAGTATAGCATGTCGTCAAAAATCAAGAAAAACGTCATAGTATATCATGTCGTCAAAAATCAAGAAAAACGTCATAGTATAGCATGTCGTGAAAAACCACGTGACAATGTCATAGTATATCATGTCGTCAAAAATCATGAAAAACGTCATGGTATAGCATGTCGTCAAAAATCAAGAAAAATGTCATAGTATAGTATGTCGTGAAAAACCACGTGACAATGTCATGGTATAGCATGTCGTCAAAAATCATGAAAAACGTCATAGTATAGCATGTCGTCAAAAATCATGAAAAACGTCATGGTATAGCATGTCGTCAAAAATCATGAAAAACGTCATAGTATAGCATGTCGTCAAAAATCATGAAAAACGTCATGGTATAGCATGTCGTCAAAAATCATGAAAAACGTCATAGTATAGCATGTCGTCAAAAATCATGAAAAACGTCATAGTATAGCATGTCGTCAAAAATCAAGAAAAACGTCATAGTATAGCATGTCGTCAAAAATCATGAAAAACGTCATGGTATAGCATGTCGTCAAAAATCAAGAAAAACGTCACGGTATAGCATGTCGTCAAAAATCATGAAAAACGTCATAGTATAGCATGTCGTCAAAAATCATGAAAAACGTCACGGTAAAAATCAAGAAAAACGTATCATGTCGTCAAAAATCATGAAAAACGTCATAGTATAGCATGTCGTCAAAAATCAAGAAAAACGTCACGGTATAGCATGTCGTCAAAAATCATGAAAAACGTCATGGTATAGCATGTCGTCAAAAATCAAGAAAAACGTCACGGTATAGCATGTCGTCAAAAATCATGAAAAACGTCATAGTATAGCATGTCGTCAAAAATCATGAAAAACGTCACGGTATATCATGTCGTCAAAAATCATGAAAAACGTCATAGTATAGCATGTCGTCAAAAATCATGAAAAACGTCATAGTATATCATGTCGTCAAAAATCATGAAAAACGTCATGGTATAGCATGTCGTCAAAAATCAAGAAAAACGTCATAGTATAGTATGTCGTGAAAAATCATGTGAAAACGTCATAGTATAGCATGTCGTCAAAAATCATGAAAAACGTCATAGTATAGCATGTCGTCAAAAATCATGAAAAACGTCATGGTATAGCATGTCGTCAAAAATCATGAAAAACGTCATAGTATAGCATGTCGTCAAAAATCATGAAAAACGTCATGGTATAGCATGTCGTCAAAAATCATGAAAAACGTCATAGTATAGCATGTCGTCAAAAATCATGAAAAACGTCACGGTATAGCATGTCGTCAAAAATCAAGAAAAACGTCACGGTATAGCATGTCGTCAAAAATCATGAAAAACGTCACGGTATAGCATGTCGTCAAAAATCATGAAAAACGTCACGGTATAGCATGTCGTCAAAAATCATGAAAAACGTCACGGTATAGCATGTCGTCAAAAATCATGAAAAACGTCACGGTATAGCATGTCGTCAAAAATCATGAAAAACGTCACGGTATAGCATGTCGTCAAAAATCAAGAAAAACGTCACGGTATATCATGTCGTCAAAAATCATGAAAAACGTCATAGTATAGCATGTCGTCAAAAATCAAGAAAAACGTCACGGTATATCATGTCGTCAAAAATCATGAAAAACGTCATAGTATAGCATGTCGTCAAAAATCATGAAAAACGTCATAGTATAGCATGTCGTCAAAAATCATGAAAAACGTCACGGTATAGCATGTCGTCAAAAATCAAGAAAAACGTCATAGTATAGCATGTCGTCAAAAATCATGAAAAACGTCACGGTGTATCATGTCGTCAAAAATCAAGAAAAACGTCACGGTATAGCATGTCGTCAAAAATCATGAAAAACGTCACGGTGTATCATGTTGTCAAAAATCATGAAAAACGTCACGGTATAGCATGTCGTCAAAAATCATGAAAAACGTCATAGTATAGCATGTCGTCAAAAATCAAGAAAAACGTCACAGTATATCATGTCGTCAAAAATCATGAAAAACGTCATGGTATAGCATGTCGTCAAAAATCAAGAAAAACGTCATAGTATATCATGTCGTCAAAAATCATGAAAAACGTCATGGTATAGCATGTCGTCAAAAATCAAGAAAAACGTCATAGTATATCATGTCGTCAAAAATCATGAAAAACGTCATAGTATAGCATGTCGTCAAAAATCAAGAAAAACGTCATAGTATATCATGTCGTCAAAAATCAAGAAAAACGTCATGGTATAGCATGTCGTCAAAAATCATGAAAAACGTCATAGTATATCATGTCGTCAAAAATCATGAAAAACGTCATGGTATAGCATGTCGTCAAAAATCAAGAAAAACGTCATAGTATATCATGTCGTCAAAAATCAAGAAAAACGTCATAGTATATCATGTCGTCAAAAATCAAGAAAAACGTCATAGTATAGCATGTCGTCAAAAATCAAGAAAAACGTCATAGTATAGCATGTCGTCAAAAATCATGAAAAACGTCATAGTATAGCATGTTGTCAAAAATCAAGAAAAACGTCACGGTGTATCATGTCGTCAAAAATCAAGAAAAACGTCATAGTATAGCATGTCGTCAAAAATCATGAAAAACGTCACGGTGTATCATGTCGTCAAAAATCATGAAAAACGTCATAGTATAGCATGTCGTCAAAAATCATGAAAAACGTCACGGTATATCATGTCGTCAAAAATCAAGAAAAACGTCATAGTATATCATGTCGTCAAAAATCAAGAAAAACGTCATGGTATATCATGTCGTCAAAAATCAAGAAAAACGTCACAGTATATCATGTCGTCAAAAATCAAGAAAAACGTCATAGTATATCATGTCGTCAAAAATCAAGAAAAACGTCATAGTATAGCATGTCGTCAAAAATCAAGAAAAACGTCATGGTATATCATGTCGTCAAAAATCATGAAAAACGTCATGGTATATCATGTCGTCAAAAATCAAGAAAAACGTCATGGTATAGCATGTCGTCAAAAATAAGAAAAACGTCATGGTATAGCATGTCGTCAAAAATAAGAAAAACGTCATGGTATAGCATGTCGTCAAAAATAAGAAAAACGTCATAGTATAGCATGTCGTCAAAAATAAGAAAAACGTCATGGTATAGCATGTCGTCAAAAATCAAGAAAAACGTCATAGTATATCATGTCGTCAAAAATCAAGAAAAACGTCATAGTATAGCATGTCGTCAAAAATCATGAAAAACGTCATAGTATAGCATGTCGTCAAAAATCATGAAAAACGTCACGGTATAGCATGTCGTCAAAAATCAAGAAAAACGTCATAGTATAGCATGTCGTCAAAAATCATGAAAAACGTCACGGTATAGCATGTCGTCAAAAATCATGAAAAACGTCACGGTATAGCATGTCGTCAAAAATCATGAAAAACGTCACGGTATATCATGTCGTCAAAAATCATGAAAAACGTCATAGTATAGCATGTCGTCAAAAATCAAGAAAAACGTCATAGTATAGCATGTCGTCAAAAATCATGAAAAACGTCATAGTATAGCATGTCGTCAAAAATCATGAAAAACGTCACGGTATAGCATGTCGTCAAAAATCATGAAAAACGTCATAGTATAGCATGTCGTCAAAAATCAAGAAAAACGTCATAGTATAGCATGTCGTCAAAAATCATGAAAAACGTCATGGTATAGCATGTTGTCAAAAATCAAGAAAAACGTCACGGTATAGCATGTCGTCAAAAATCATGAAAAACGTCATAGTATAGCATGTCGTCAAAAATCAAGAAAAACGTCACGGTATAGCATGTCGTCAAAAATCATGAAAAACGTCATAGTATAGCATGTCGTCAAAAATCAAGAAAAACGTCATAGTATAGCATGTCGTCAAAAATCATGAAAAACGTCATAGTATAGCATGTCGTCAAAAATCAAGAAAAACGTCACGGTATAGCATGTCGTCAAAAATCATGAAAAACGTCATAGTATAGCATGTCGTCAAAAATCAAGAAAAACGTCATAGTATAGCATGTCGTCAAAAATCATGAAAAACGTCATAGTATAGCATGTCGTCAAAAATCAAGAAAAACGTCACGGTATAGCATGTCGTCAAAAATCATGAAAAACGTCATAGTATAGCATGTCGTCAAAAATCATGAAAAACGTCACGGTGTATCATGTCGTCACGGTCATATCATGTCGTCAAAAATCATGAAAAACGTCATAGTATAGCATGTCGTCAAAAATCAAGAAAAACGTCATAGTATATCATGTCGTCAAAAATCAAGAAAAACGTCATAGTATAGCATGTCGTCAAAAATCACGTGAAAACGTCATAGTATATCATGTCGTCAAAAATCATGAAAAACGTCATGGTATAGCATGTCGTCAAAAATCAAGAAAAACGTCATAGTATAGTATGTCGTCAAAAATCACGTGAAAAACGTCATGGTATAGCATGTCGTCAAAAATCATGAAAAACGTCATAGTATAGCATGTCGTCAAAAATCATGAAAAACGTCATGGTATAGCATGTCGTCAAAAATCATGAAAAACGTCATAGTATAGCATGTCGTCAAAAATCATGAAAAACGTCATGGTATAGCATGTCGTCAAAAATCATGAAAAACGTCACGGTATAGCATGTCGTCAAAAATCAAGAAAAACGTCATAGTATAGCATGTCGTCAAAAATCATGAAAAACGTCACGGTATAGCATGTCGTCAAAAATCATGAAAAACGTCATAGTATAGCATGTCGTCAAAAATCAAGAAAAACGTCATAGTATAGCATGTCGTCAAAAATCATGAAAAACGTCACGGTATAGCATGTCGTCAAAAATCATGAAAAACGTCATAGTATAGCATGTCGTCAAAAATCATGAAAAACGTCATAGTATAGCATGTCGTCAAAAATCATGAAAAACGTCACGGTATAGCATGTCGTCAAAAATCATGAAAAACGTCATAGTATAGCATGTCGTCAAAAATCAAGAAAAACGTCACGGTATAGCATGTCGTCAAAAATCATGAAAAACGTCACGGTATAGCATGTCGTCAAAAATCAAGAAAAACGTCACGGTATAGCATGTCGTCAAAAATCAAGAAAAACGTCATAGTATAGCATGTCGTCAAAAATCATGAAAAACGTCACGGTATATCATGTCGTCAAAAATCATGAAAAACGTCATAGTATAGCATGTCGTCAAAAATCATGAAAAACGTCATGGTATAGCATGTCGTCAAAAATCAAGAAAAACGTCATAGTATATCATGTCGTCAAAAATCAAGAAAAACGTCACGGTATATCATGTCGTCAAAAATCATGAAAAACGTCATGGTATATCATGTCGTCAAAAATCAAGAAAAACGTCATGGTATAGCATGTCGTCAAAAATAAGAAAAACGTCATGGTATAGCATGTCGTCAAAAATAAGAAAAACGTCATGGTATAGCATGTCGTCAAAAATAAGAAAAACGTCATAGTATAGCATGTCGTCAAAAATAAGAAAAACGTCATGGTATAGCATGTCGTCAAAAATAAGAAAAACGTCATAGTATAGCATGTCGTCAAAAATCAAGAAAAACGTCATAGTATATCATGTCGTCAAAAATCATGAAAAACGTCATAGTATAGCATGTCGTCAAAAATCATGAAAAACGTCACGGTATAGCATGTCGTCAAAAATCAAGAAAAACGTCATAGTATAGCATGTCGTCAAAAATCATGAAAAACGTCACGGTATAGCATGTCGTCAAAAATCATGAAAAACGTCATAGTATAGCATGTCGTCAAAAATCATGAAAAACGTCACGGTATAGCATGTCGTCAAAAATCATGAAAAACGTCATAGTATAGCATGTCGTCAAAAATCATGAAAAACGTCACGGTATAGCATGTCGTCAAAAATCAAGAAAAACGTCATAGTATAGCATGTCGTCAAAAATCATGAAAAACGTCACGGTATAGCATGTCGTCAAAAATCATGAAAAACGTCACGGTATAGCATGTCGTCAAAAATCATGAAAAACGTCACGGTATAGCATGTCGTCAAAAATCATGAAAAACGTCACGGTATATCATGTCGTCAAAAATCAAGAAAAACGTCACAGTATAGCATGTCGTCAAAAATCAAGAAAAACGTCACGGTATAGCATGTCGTCAAAAATCATGAAAAACGTCATAGTATAGCATGTCGTCAAAAATCATGAAAAACGTCATAGTATAGCATGTCGTCAAAAATCATGAAAAACGTCACGGTATAGCATGTCGTCAAAAATCATGAAAAACGTCATAGTATAGCATGTCGTCAAAAATCAAGAAAAACGTCACGGTGTATCATGTCGTCAAAAATCATGAAAAACGTCACGGTATAGCATGTCGTCAAAAATCATGAAAAACGTCATGGTATAGCATGTTGTCAAAAATCATGAAAAACGTCACGGTATAGCATGTCGTCAAAAATCAAGAAAAACGTCATAGTATAGCATGTCGTCAAAAATCATGAAAAACGTCACGGTATAGCATGTCGTCAAAAATCATGAAAAACGTCACGGTATAGCATGTCGTCAAAAATCATGAAAAACGTCACGGTATATCATGTCGTCAAAAATCAAGAAAAACGTCATAGTATAGCATGTCGTCAAAAATCAAGAAAAACGTCACGGTATAGCATGTCGTCAAAAATCATGAAAAACGTCATAGTATAGCATGTCGTCAAAAATCATGAAAAACGTCATAGTATAGCATGTCGTCAAAAATCATGAAAAACGTCACGGTATAGCATGTCGTCAAAAATCATGAAAAACGTCATAGTATAGCATGTCGTCAAAAATCATGAAAAACGTCACATGAAAAACGTATAGCATGTCGTCAAAAATCAAGAAAAACGTCACGGTATAGCATGTCGTCAAAAATCATGAAAAACGTCATGGTATATCATGTCGTCAAAAATCATGAAAAACGTCATAGTATAGCATGTCGTCAAAAATCAAGAAAAACGTCATAGTATATCATGTCGTCAAAAATCATGAAAAACGTCATAGTATAGCATGTCGTCAAAAATCAAGAAAAACGTCATAGTATAGCATGTCGTCAAAAATCAAGAAAAACGTCATGGTATAGCATGTCGTCAAAAATCAAGAAAAACGTCATAGTATAGCATGTCGTCAAAAATCATGAAAAACGTCATGGTATAGCATGTCGTCAAAAATCAAGAAAAACGTCATAGTATAGCATGTCGTCAAAAATCATGAAAAACGTCATAGTATAGCATGTCGTCAAAAATCAAGAAAAACGTCACGGTATATCATGTCGTCAAAAATCATGAAAAACGTCATGGTATAGCATGTCGTCAAAAATCAAGAAAAACGTCACGGTATAGCATGTCGTCAAAAATCATGAAAAACGTCATAGTATAGCATGTCGTCAAAAATCATGAAAAACGTCACGGTATATCATGTCGTCAAAAATCATGAAAAACGTCATAGTATAGCATGTCGTCAAAAATCAAGAAAAACGTCATAGTATAGCATGTCGTCAAAAATCAAGAAAAACGTCATAGTATAGCATGTCGTCAAAAATCATGAAAAACGTCATAGTATAGCATGTCGTCAAAAATCATGAAAAACGTCATGGTATAGCATGTCGTCAAAAATCATGAAAAACGTCATGGTATAGCATGTCGTCAAAAATAAGAAAAACGTCATAGTATAGCATGTCGTCAAAAATCATGAAAAACGTCATGGTATAGCATGTCGTCAAAAATCAAGAAAAACGTCATAGTATAGCATGTCGTCAAAAATCATGAAAAACGTCATAGTATAGCATGTCGTCAAAAATCATGAAAAACGTCATAGTATAGCATGTCGTCAAAAATCATGAAAAACGTCATAGTATAGCATGTCGTCAAAAATCATGAAAAACGTCACGGTATAGCATGTCGTCAAAAATCATGAAAAACGTCACGGTATAGCATGTCGTCAAAAATCATGAAAAACGTCACGGTATATCATGTCGTCAAAAATCATGAAAAACGTCATAGTATAGCATGTCGTCAAAAATCAAGAAAAACGTCATAGTATAGCATGTCGTCAAAAATCATGAAAAACGTCATAGTATAGCATGTCGTCAAAAATCATGAAAAACGTCACGGTATAGCATGTCGTCAAAAATCATGAAAAACGTCATAGTATAGCATGTCGTCAAAAATCAAGAAAAACGTCACGGTATAGCATGTCGTCAAAAATCATGAAAAACGTCATGGTATAGCATGTTGTCAAAAATCAAGAAAAACGTCACGGTATAGCATGTCGTCAAAAATCAAGAAAAACGTCACGGTATAGCATGTCGTCAAAAATCAAGAAAAACGTCATAGTATAGCATGTCGTCAAAAATCATGAAAAACGTCACGGTATAGCATGTCGTCAAAAATCATGAAAAACGTCATAGTATATCATGTCGTCAAAAATCATGAAAAACGTCATAGTATAGCATGTCGTCAAAAATCAAGAAAAACGTCATAGTATAGCATGTCGTCAAAAATCAAGAAAAACGTCATAGTATAGCATGTCGTCAAAAATCAAGAAAAACGTCATAGTATAGCATGTCGTCAAAAATCATGAAAAACGTCATGGTATAGCATGTCGTCAAAAATCAAGAAAAACGTCATGGTATAGCATGTCGTCAAAAATCATGAAAAACGTCATAGTATAGCATGTCGTCAAAAATCAAGAAAAACGTCATAGTATAGCATGTCGTCAAAAATCATGAAAAACGTCATAGTATAGCATGTCGTCAAAAATCATGAAAAACGTCACGGTATAGCATGTCGTCAAAAATCATGAAAAACGTCATAGTATAGCATGTCGTCAAAAATCATGAAAAACGTCACGGTATATCATGTCGTCAAAAATCATGAAAAACGTCATAGTATAGCATGTCGTCAAAAATCAAGAAAAACGTCACGGTATATCATGTCGTCAAAAATCAAGAAAAACGTCATAGTATAGCATGTCGTCAAAAATCATGAAAAACGTCACGGTATAGCATGTCGTCAAAAATCATGAAAAACGTCACGGTATAGCATGTCGTCAAAAATCATGAAAAACGTCACGGTATAGCATGTCGTCAAAAATCAAGAAAAACGTCACAGTATAGCATGTCGTCAAAAATCATGAAAAACGTCACGGTATAGCATGTCGTCAAAAATCATGAAAAACGTCACGGTATAGCATGTCGTCAAAAATCATGAAAAACGTCATAGTATATCATGTCGTCAAAAATCATGAAAAACGTCATAGTATAGCATGTCGTCAAAAATCATGAAAAACGAAAAACGTCATAGTATAGCATGTCGTCAAAAATCAAGAAAAACGTCATAGTATAGCATGTCGTCAAAAATCATGAAAAACGTCACGGTATATCATGTCGTCAAAAATCATGAAAAACGTCATAGTATATCATGTCGTCAAAAATCATGAAAAACGTCATGGTATAGCATGTCGTCAAAAATCAAGAAAAACGTCATAGTATATCATGTCGTCAAAAATCAAGAAAAACGTCATAGTATAGCATGTCGTCAAAAATCATGAAAAACGTCATAGTATATCATGTCGTCAAAAATCATGAAAAACGTCATGGTATAGCATGTCGTCAAAAATCAAGAAAAACGTCATAGTATAGCATGTCGTCAAAAATCAAGAAAAACGTCATAGTATAGCATGTCGTCAAAAATCAAGAAAAACGTCATAGTATAGCATGTCGTCAAAAATCATGAAAAACGTCATGGTATAGCATGTCGTCAAAAATCAAGAAAAACGTCATAGTATAGCATGTCGTCAAAAATCAAGAAAAACGTCATAGTATAGCATGTCGTCAAAAATCATGAAAAACGTCATAGTATAGCATGTCGTCAAAAATCATGAAAAACGTCATAGTATAGCATGTCGTCAAAAATCATGAAAAACGTCATAGTATAGCATGTCGTCAAAAATCAAGAAAAACGTCACGGTATATCATGTCGTCAAAAATCAAGAAAAACGTCACGGTATAGCATGTCGTCAAAAATCATGAAAAACGTCACGGTATAGCATGTCGTCAAAAATCATGAAAAACGTCATGGTATAGCATGTCGTCAAAAATCATGAAAAACGTCACGGTATAGCATGTCGTCAAAAATCATGAAAAACGTCATAGTATAGCATGTCGTCAAAAATCATGAAAAACGTCATGGTATAGCATGTCGTCAAAAATCATGAAAAACGTCACGGTATAGCATGTCGTCAAAAATCATGAAAAACGTCACGGTATAGCATGTCGTCAAAAATCATGAAAAACGTCATAGTATAGCATGTCGTCAAAAATCAAGAAAAACGTCATAGTATAGCATGTCGTCAAAAATCATGAAAAACGTCATAGTATAGCATGTCGTCAAAAATCATGAAAAACGTCACGGTATAGCATGTCGTCAAAAATCATGAAAAACGTCATAGTATAGCATGTCGTCAAAAATCAAGAAAAACGTCATAGTATAGCATGTCGTCAAAAATCATGAAAAACGTCATGGTATAGCATGTCGTCAAAAATCAAGAAAAACGTCACGGTATAGCATGTCGTCAAAAATCATGAAAAACGTCATAGTATAGCATGTCGTCAAAAATCAAGAAAAACGTCACGGTGTATCATGTCGTCAAAAATCATAAAAAACGTCATAGTATAGCATGTCGTCAAAAATCAAGAAAAACGTCATAGTATAGCATGTCGTCAAAAATCATGAAAAACGTCATAGTATAGCATGTCGTCAAAAATCATGAAAAACGTCACGGTATAGCATGTCGTCAAAAATCATGAAAAACGTCATAGTATAGCATGTCGTCAAAAATCAAGAAAAACGTCATAGTATATCATGTCGTCAAAAATCAAGAAAAACGTCATAGTATATCATGTCGTCAAAAATCAAGAAAAACGTCATAGTATATCATGTCGTCAAAAATCAAGAAAAACGTCATAGTATATCATGTCGTCAAAAATCATGAAAAACGTCATAGTATAGCATGTCGTCAAAAATCATGAAAAACGTCACGGTGTATCATGTCGTCAAAAATCATGAAAAACGTCACAGTATATCATGTCGTCAAAAATCATGAAAAACGTCACGGTATAGCATGTCGTCAAAAATCAAGAAAAACGTCATAGTATATCATGTCGTCAAAAATCAAGAAAAACGTCATAGTATATCATGTCGTCAAAAATCAAGAAAAACGTCATAGTATATCATGTCGTCAAAAATCAAGAAAAACGTCATGGTATAGCATGTCGTCAAAAATCAGAAAAACGTCATGGTATAGCATGTCGTCAAAAATAAGAAAAACGTCATAGTATAGCATGTCGTCAAAAATCATGAAAAACGTCATGGTATAGCATGTCGTCAAAAATCAAGAAAAACGTCATAGTATATCATGTCGTCAAAAATCAAGAAAAACGTCATAGTATATCATGTCGTCAAAAATCATGAAAAACGTCACGGTATAGCATGTCGTCAAAAATCATGAAAAACGTCACGGTATATCATGTCGTCAAAAATCAAGAAAAACGTCATAGTATATCATGTCGTCAAAAATCAAGAAAAACGTCATAGTATATCATGTCGTCAAAAATCAAGAAAAACGTCATGGTATAGCATGTCGTCAAAAATCAAGAAAAACGTCATGGTATAGCATGTCGTCAAAAATAAGAAAAACGTCATGGTATAGCATGTCGTCAAAAATAAGAAAAACGTCATAGTATAGCATGTCGTCAAAAATAAGAAAAACGTCATGGTATAGCATGTCGTCAAAAATCAAGAAAAACGTCATAGTATATCATGTCGTCAAAAATCAAGAAAAACGTCATAGTATATCATGTCGTCAAAAATCATGAAAAACGTCATAGTATATCATGTCGTCAAAAATCATGAAAAACGTCATAGTATAGCATGTCGTCAAAAATCATGAAAAACGTCACGGTATAGCATGTCGTCAAAAATCATGAAAAACGTCACGGTATATCATGTCGTCAAAAATCATGAA
This sequence comes from Cromileptes altivelis, assembly GCA_013133815.1. Classification (NCBI taxonomy): domain Eukaryota; kingdom Metazoa; phylum Chordata; class Actinopteri; order Perciformes; family Serranidae; genus Cromileptes; species Cromileptes altivelis. The sequence continues at coordinate 41,509,285 of CM023144.1, read as the reverse complement.
AAACGTCACGGTATATCATGTCGTCAAAAATCATGAAAAACGTCATAGTATAGCATGTCGTCAAAAATCAAGAAAAACGTCATAGTATAGCATGTCGTCAAAAATCATGAAAAACGTCATAGTATAGCATGTCGTCAAAAATCAAGAAAAACGTCACGGTATAGCATGTCGTCAAAAATCAAGAAAAACGTCATAGTATAGCATGTCGTCAAAAATCAAGAAAAACGTCATAGTATAGCATGTCGTCAAAAATCATGAAAAACGTCATGGTATAGCATGTTGTCAAAAATCAAGAAAAACGTCACGGTATAGCATGTCGTCAAAAATCATGAAAAACGTCATAGTATAGCATGTCGTCAAAAATCAAGAAAAACGTCACGGTATAGCATGTCGTCAAAAATCATGAAAAACGTCATAGTATAGCATGTCGTCAAAAATCATGAAAAACGTCATAGTATAGCATGTCGTCAAAAATCAAGAAAAACGTCACGGTATAGCATGTCGTCAAAAATCATGAAAAACGTCATGGTATAGCATGTCGTCAAAAATCAAGAAAAACGTCATAGTATAGCATGTCGTCAAAAATCATGAAAAACGTCATAGTATAGCATGTCGTCAAAAATCAAGAAAAACGTCATAGTATAGCATGTCGTCAAAAATCATGAAAAACGTCATGGTATAGCATGTTGTCAAAAATCAAGAAAAACGTCATAGTATAGCATGTCGTCAAAAATCAAGAAAAACGTCATAGTATAGCATGTCGTCAAAAATCATGAAAAACGTCATAGTATAGCATGTCGTCAAAAATCATGAAAAACGTCATAGTATAGCATGTCGTCAAAAATCAAGAAAAACGTCACGGTATAGCATGTCGTCAAAAATCATGAAAAACGTCATAGTATAGCATGTCGTCAAAAATCAAGAAAAACGTCATAGTATAGCATGTCGTCAAAAATCATGAAAAACGTCATGGTATAGCATGTTGTCAAAAATCAAGAAAAACGTCACGGTATAGCATGTCGTCAAAAATCATGAAAAACGTCATAGTATAGCATGTCGTCAAAAATCAAGAAAAACGTCACGGTGTATCATGTCGTCAAAAATCATGAAAAACGTCATAGTATAGCATGTCGTCAAAAATCATGAAAAACGTCATAGTATAGCATGTCGTCAAAAATCAAGAAAAACGTCACGGTGTATCATGTCGTCAAAAATCATGAAAAACGTCATAGTATAGCATGTCGTCAAAAATCAAGAAAAACGTCATAGTATAGCATGTCGTCAAAAATCATGAAAAACGTCATGGTATAGCATGTTGTCAAAAATCAAGAAAAACGTCATGGTATAGCATGTCGTCAAAAATCATGAAAAACGTCATAGTATAGCATGTCGTCAAAAATCATGAAAAACGTCACGGTGTATCATGTCGTCAAAAATCATGAAAAACGTCATAGTATATCATGTCGTCAAAAATCAAGAAAAACGTCATAGTATATCATGTCGTCAAAAATCAAGAAAAACGTCACGGTATATCATGTCGTCAAAAATCATGAAAAACGTCACAGTATATCATGTCGTCAAAAATCAAGAAAAACGTCACAGTATATCATGTCGTCAAAAATCAAGAAAAACGTCACGGTATATCATGTCGTCAAAAATCAAGAAAAACGTCACGGTATATCATGTCGTCAAAAATCAAGAAAAACGTCATAGTATATCATGTCGTCAAAAATCAAGAAAAACGTCACGGTATATCATGTCGTCAAAAATCAAGAAAAACGTCATAGTATAGCATGTCGTCAAAAATAAGAAAAACGTCATGGTATAGCATGTCGTCAAAAATAAGAAAAACGTCATAGTATAGCATGTCGTCAAAAATAAGAAAAACGTCATGGTATAGTATGTTGTTGAAAACATATTTATGTACAGAACACATAGTAGACAAAACGTAAGCGACCAGATTAGTCCAGGAGTCAGTTTTAGGCCTTTATCAATTACTGTGCGTGTGTGTGTGTGTGTGTGTGTGTGTGTGTATGTTCAAATTAGGATTGGGCGATGTTTGGAAAATCAAACATTACAACATTTTTGACCAAATATCTTAAAATTGCTATTTTAATGATATTAAGTATTGACCACTGGTGCTTTTACTTTGTATTTACTATAATATCATCTATAATATGAATTTATGGGATCTATGATCACGAGAATCAGAAAATGACATCACTTCACTTTTTTCAGCTTTTTTAACCAGCAGAAGTCGACACTCATCGTCTGCTCTGGTGTGCTGATGTTATATCCACACACCATCAGGCCCTGTTTGAAATCTGACACGTTGATGCTGGAACTAGAGGTCTGAGGGTCAAAGGGAACCATGCTGGATCACCTGGTGGTCCGTCTGCAGTCAGACCCTTCACCTGGATGTAGTGTGATGATGTCATGACTTTATGATGATGTCATGATGGTGTTACCTTCCTGTGCGTTTCCTCTTCAGGACTACCTGCTTTGGAACCGTCTGGGTGCGACACTGGCGAATGGAGACCGCAGTGAGGAGGCCGTGGAGGCGTACACCAGAGCTCTGGAGCTGCAGCCTGGATTCATCCGGTCCAGATACAACCTGGGGATCAGCTGCATCAACCTGGGAGCTCACAGGTAACACCATCAGCTGTCCTACCTGTGACTCACACAAACGTGGGCTAAAACACCAGATACAGAACCGAACGTGGGCTAAAACACCAGATACAGAACCGAACGTGGGCTAAAACACCAGAGATACAGAACCGAACGTGGGCTAAAACACCAGATACAGAACCGAACGTGGGCTAAAACACCAGAGATACAGAACCGAACGTGGGCTAAAACACCAGAGATACAGAACCGAACGTGGGCTAAAACACCAGATACAGAACCGAACGTGGGCTAAAACACCAGATACAGAACCGAACGTGGGCTAAAACACCAGAGATACAGAACCGAACGTGGGCTAAAACACCAGATACAGAACCGAACGTGGGCTAAAACACCAGAGATACAGAACCGAACGTGGGCTAAAACACCAGATACAGAACCGAACGTGGGCTAAAACACCAGAGATACAGAACCGAACGTGGGCTAAAACACCAGATACAGAACCGAACGTGGGCTAAAACACCAGATACAGAACCGAACGTGGGCTGGGCTAAAACACCAGAGATAGAACCGAACGTGGGCTAAAACACCAGATACAGAACCGAACGTGGGCTAAAACACCAGATACAGAACCGAACGTGGGCTAAAACACCAGATACAGAACCGAACGTGGGCTAAAACACCAGATACAGAACCGAACGTGGGCTAAAACACCAGAGATACAGAACCGAACGTGGGCTAAAACACCAGAGATACAGAACCGAACGTGGGCTAAAACACCAGATACAGAACCGAACGTGGGCTAAAACACCAGAGATACAGAACGTGGGCTAAAACACCAGATACAGAACCGAACGTGGGCTAAAACACCAGAGATACAGAACCGAACGTGGGCTAAAACACCAGATACAGAACCGAACGTGGGCTAAAACACCAGAGATACAGAACCGAACGTGGGCTAAAACACCAGAGATACAGAACCGAACGTGGGCTAAAACACCAGAGATACAGAACCGAACGTGGGCTAAAACACCAGAGATACAGAACCGAACGTGGGCTAAAACACCAGAGATACAGAACCGAACGTGGGCTAAAACACCAGAGATACAGAACCGAACGTGGGCTAAAACACCAGATACAGAACCGAACGTGGGCTAAAACACCAGAGATACAGAACCGAACGTGGGCTAAAACACCAGATACAGAACCGAACGTGGGCTAAAACACCAGAGATACAGAACCGAACGTGGGCTAAAACACCAGATACAGAACCGAACGTGGGCTAAAACACCAGATACAGAACCGAACGTGGGCTAAAACACCAGAGATACAGAACCGAACGTGGGCTAAAACACCAGATACAGAACCGAACGTGGGCTAAAACACCAGATACAGAACCGAACGTGGGCTAAAACACCAGATACAGAACCGAACGTGGGCTAAAACACCAGATACAGAACCGAACGTGGGCTAAAACACCAGAGATACAGAACCGAACGTGGGCTAAAACACCAGAGATACAGAACCGAACGTGGGCTAAAACACCAGAGATACAGAACCGAACGTGGGCTAAAACACCAGATACAGAACCAAACGGTCATAGTAACGTTGGCTGTATCTTGATGCGACCCGTTGGTGTGTTTGTTTGTAACTCTCGGTGATCACAGTGATTTCATGCTCTTTAAAATGAACGTATTCAGTGTGATTACAGTCGATGTCATGCAGTCCTGGTCTGACCTGGTTCTGGTCCCGCAGGGAGGCGGTCAGTAACTTCCTGACGGCTCTGAACCAGCAGAGGCGGAGTCAGCGCTGCAGCCACCAGCAGATGTCGGCGAACATCTGGGCCGCCCTGCGAATCGCTATCTCCCTGATGGACCGGCCCGAGCTGTTCCAGGCTGCCAACATCGGGGACCTGGACCTGCTGATGAGGGCCTTCGACATGGGCGACGTCTGACGGTGACGGGGGCGGCCTGGTCGGACTGAAGGTTGTCTGTCGGGTCAGCTCAGAGGAAGTGTGAGTGTTGTCTCCTAGAAACAGAGGACCAGAGGGGGACATGGGCTGGATGTGGACAGTTTGGTATGAAACCAAAGAGACAATGACGTCCGCAGGAAAATCCTTGGCAATATAACAGCACAACCCTTTAGCTTTCTTTAAGAACACTGTCCTGTTGTCTCGGCGCCGATGACGTCATCAGAGGCGTCTGCAGATCCTTCAGGTCCTTTAAAGGTTAAACCGTCCAGAATATGAGTCTTCTACATGACTACAACAAGCTGGAGAGGAGTTTCTCTTTCAACACACAAACAGCTCTTCATTCCTCTTTTATATTTCATCATATATTAGTTTGAAGTCTCAGTTTTCATTTCCAGTTAATACAAACTCGACTCTATAGAAGAGCATCAGGGTTAGAAACACTACACCAGAGGAAGATTTGGCGTCAGGTTTTCAGATTGTCCGTCCGTATGTCTTGTTCTCATGAACAAGGAATTTCTTCAGATTTGGCACAAATGTCCACTTGGACTCAACAATGAATTGATTAGGATTTGAAGCTTGAAGGTCAAAGGTCAGTGTGACCTCCCAAAACATGTTTTGGTCCATAAGTGAAGAATTCATTCACTAATTCTAACCAAACCAAGACACAAATGTCTAACAGGATAAAATAATGAAGGTCAAAAGGTCAAAGGTCAGCTTGACTGTGACATCATCATGTTTTAACGTCATATCTCAGGAACAGAAGGGGAGACATTTGGTCAGATACTGAATTGGTGACTCTAATCTTGAAACTGTGCTGATTGTATAGATCTTCTGTGTGTGAAGCATCCATGTTTTCATTGACATGGATGGAGACTGTCAGAGACACTGGTTGCTTAATCGCAGAAAAAAAGGATATCTGTGGACAGATATCTTTCCCTTCTTCTGTAAGTATTCAGTCTGATGAACATGTTGATCATGTTAGTCCAGGGCTACTCAGAGCTTGACATCTGTCCCACACAGTTCCTGGAGGAAGATCAGCTCAGGGTTTCAGGTGAACAGGATATACGATGCTTGTTATATGAGCTCTGCTGAGTGCGACCGAGTGGCTAACTTCCTGTTTAGCGCTCCACTAACATGATGATAAAACAGTTGAATCCATCGGCTCTTCCAAATGTTCTCAGACTGAATGGATCAAATCCTGATGGTGAGACGAGTCATTTCTCAGGAGCTGGGCGACACGTGACGAACCCTGGAAACTGCAGTACCGCTATTTGGCCACTAGGAAAACTGTCTTCCTGGAGATCTGCAGATGTCTGTGTTTGTCTGTAATCTTTAGTCCAAGCAGTGCTGCTGTTATCATTTACATGCTCATGACACACTGGGCATGTGCGAACTGAGGATAAGATAAGATGCACTTCAGAGATTTGATCAAGACTCCAGAGCTGACACATGTAGCTGCTCACATGCTGAATCAATCATTCATAAATAGAAATCTAGGCCACATGTTGCACATGGTGCATCACAGCCCTGACACATGATCTGCATGAGGTCGATATAAACACACAAATATACAGTAATCTTCACACACACACACACACACACACACACACACTGGCACACATCAATACGGAACCACCATGTTTCTCAACATTACTGCACGACACCTGTGGCTCAAACGCTTTGTTTTACATCCACACAGATGCACAGTGAGTTTATAAAGACCCTCATGTCACAGGGCGTTTTAACACAGTCACGGTTTTAAAACGGTCAGTTTATACACACACACACACACACACACACACACACACACAGAGGAAAAAACGCTTTATAATTATTCGTGAACGAAGGAAACGTGTCTGCAGGTCTCGTAGCTGATGTAGAAATGAAACTCCTCTCCAACACGTTTGATGTGAAGCAAAGAAGAAAAGCAGTTGCACTCACCTGACAGGTCTCAGCCCGTCGGCCATCTTTAACACAAACTGCTGCAAGAAAAGAGAGTTATTAATAAAGTTACTGATCACTGCTGACCCGACAGTTTGCAGGTCTCTAAATAACATGTAATTATTATTTTAAAAAAGAAAACACAATAACTTCATAAATAACTTTTGTCTTCATTTTCTGTTTGTAACTTTGACCTGCAGTCAGCGCGCAACGACTGAAACTGTGACAGACAGACGTCATCATGTAGTGAGAAGGCTGGAAAATAATTTACAGTCATATTCAGAATAATGTTATGATCTGTAATATTCATATATTTCATTTATTTTATTGAACCTTTATTTTAAAAGTCAGTTAATTAATTAACTGTTCAACAGCCTGTCAAAGGCAGAATGAACAGAAGCTGACTTCCTGTTCATCGTCAACACGTTACATCAGAACCTTTAAATGACGTGTTTGTGATTTCAGTCTGATCAAAGCAGATTTGAATATTAATATGAATCTGAACTTTGATCGTCAGCTCTCAGGAGTTTTAATCTTAAAGGACCTTGAAGGTGAAATTATTGTCTCATCTCATCATCTGAACCTTAAAGCTCAATATTAAATTATTATTATTATAATTATATTATTTGTTTTAAATTCACAATTTAAATTCTGACAACTTCATTTTAATCTTTCAAATTTCAGTTTTAATGTTGCCGTTAAACTTCTTGGATCCTATCTGATGAAGCTTTAATGTTTTGGGATGAACAGGAGCTCAGGGAGGTCAGTGATGAAGAGGAGGAGGACGATGCAGAGTTATGACTGCTGAGGCTGCAAAAAACACAGACCGTGAATCATGTATTTATTTTTACGTACTGCTCCGCCCTCACGCCACGATCATACAGGAAGTGGTTTGCAGGTCACAAAACATGAAGCGCACCGCACTGATTTTTTTTTTTTTTTCATTGAATGCTTTTTGTATAAACACACTTGCTGCACCTTTTTATTGTTGCCAGGCAACCACCCATCACCTCCTCACACTAACCTTCCTGTGTGATCAGTCTACAGTTTGTGTATCCTGCAGTAATCAGTGTGTAGCTGCTGCCATGTTGAGGCAGAGGGTGCTGTCTGTAGCTCTGGTTGAGGGTGAGAGGCTGTCAGCAGATAAACAGAGATCTGTGTGGGTACATGAGACCCTAAAAAAGAGGCTGGATCATGGGGAGTACCACCAGTTGGTCCAGGAGCTTCTCCTCCATCATGGACGTTTACAGTACTGCACTTATCTGCTGTTTTCTATTCAGATGGTGCTAACTGTGCTTTGTAAAGTCATATAGCTCTGGGTATCCAGTAACCACTACCACCAGTTTCTCCTCCATTGTTTACCAACTGTAAACTTGTTGTCATGACCACCACAGAAGCCCCGCCTCTCACATCATCCCATTGGACAATGGGGAGAAAGCAGAGATGACATGGGGCTCTTTTCTGCTCTGAGAGTTTTTCCAACTCGAGGAGTTCAGGCGCCTAGAGCGCAGAAACACGAGGCACAAAGTTTAATTCTCGTTAAAAACTGATACAATGCTGAATCACTTCCTGTGTGATCGGACACAAAATCAAGCTGTACTACTTGGTCATAACTCTGCGCCCTGAACTCTGACGCTCCTGTTTGTGTTTCTGTGGCATGAAATTTAAAGTAAAAATATCAAGTTGGTGATTTGGAAGATCTAAACGTGATCTGCAGATAAAACGCCACAGACAGAGGTCAGCCTGCTGCTCTACTCTGAAATATCTGTAGTTTGAACTTTAAGTTGTACCTGTGCTCACGGCAGGTTATAACACATGGTATCCCTCTGTCATGGTTATTTTGTTCATTACTGTCAGTCATCTGTCTGCAGCTCAGTCATGTGACATCTCTTCAGCTGAGCAAAGGACTGTGGGTCAGAACAGACAGTAAAACACGCTGGCGTACAGACGGCACATTCAGCTCCTGCTGTTTGTAGCAAACTGCTTTCATGTGTCGGGACATGTTCGGTCTTTTTCTGGGTGCGAGGACACATAAAGTGAGTAACCTGCAGCGAGGTGACCTCCACCTGTGAGCCTGAACCACACTGAAGAAGAACTCTGACACAGGAAATTATAAATCTTCATCACTGACGTGGAAACGAAACAAACGTGATGTTTATGTCACTTTGTTCCCTTTAAACTCTGAAAGCCATAATACGTCCCCGCTGATCATCAGAGGACTGTAAATGTGTCCGCTGCTGCACAACGTTTCAAAACTCAGCTGCTGCTCCGTCAGGATGTTCTTCATCATTATCATCATCATCATCATCTTCATCAGCAGCAGCAGTGGGTGGTGTCACCTCCTGCAGGAACACAGAGGAACAGCAGGTTGAAGTGACGCCACCTGCAGGACACCAGCAGCTCAGTTCCTCTTTATAAAGCTGCTGTTTTTTTTGTTCTTTAATCACTTAATTCCTGTCGCCGGCTCTCAGGTGAATCTTCAGTTTGATCCCGCAGCAGTTTCTCTGCTCGATGCACAAAACACTCAGACAGCAGAATATATTTATACTGCATCAAATACTGTAACCTTAATATCTGCAATATCTCATGTTAACCTGTCGTCAGCTGCCTCTGTACTCGCTCTGTTTCAGGTCGGAGGTTCGTTTAAAGACGACCTGAATTATTTAACCTCCAGCTGAGAGCTCATCAGACTGAGAGTGAAGGAAACGTCTTCAGAGGCAGACGAGCTGAACGCACACAGATAAATACAGATTTAATAGACACACAGAAACACTGACCTGATGTCTATGGGGTGCCATTTGTTAAGTGGCTCACGCTGAAAATAACATCAACATTTTGCCGCATTTAGCTTCAAACAATGTTTAAAAAAGTGTTATGAATTTTTTAACGTCACCTTTTACCACATTTACAGCAATATTTGTTAACTTAGAAATATATTAAATAGTTAAATCTAAATATTAATGTGGCACCTAAATGTTAAATGTTAAATCTAAATATTAAATCTAAATATAAATGTTAAATATAAATATAAACCTAAATATTAAATCTAAATCTAAATGCTAAATATAAATATAAATATAAATGTTAAATCTAAATGCTAAATCTAAATGTTAAATGTTAAATCTAAATGTTCTGGGTGAAACTAAATATTTAGCTAATATGCAAATTCACACTGCCGGTCACTGGAAGTACCAAAATAAAAGCTCGAGATGGTCAGACTGTGTTTATAGAATCAAATAATGAATTAAAACCAACTTATCGGGGGAAATGAACACTGACATACATTAGCGTGATAATAACTACCTAAAATAACAAAAAACATGTTTGGAGAAATTCTATTTGATGTGTACTTTGAGTCGTTAGTGTCCCTTCAGAGGGAATCACCTTGTTGTTTACAAATACTTCCAGGTAGAAAACCAGCAGAGTTTAGCTACATATATATATATATATATATATATATATATATATATATATGCACATCTCACGTTTTTCACATCACTGTATCACCGTTTAGACTAATCTGGTGTTTGTAAAGTCTATAAACACAATGATTGAACAAACATTACTATCACGTTCTGAAATTAATAACATGGTTATCGTAGATTAGCTGGGCTAACCATTAGCTGTTAGCCCCGTTAGCGGTGTCTGTAATGACTCATTGACTCTAAACGGTCCGTGAAAATAATATTGTTTTCCAGCGGATGTCTTAGTTACAACATGATTGAGCTAACTGGAGTAGTTTCATGTCGTATCCGCCAACGAGAGGCTTTTAACAGATGACGTCCTGATGTTAGCTTTACTGCTGCTGTTAGCTGTCCCTGTCAGCTGATGCTTTCTAGACATCGTGATTTCCCAAAACTGAATAAATACCACACATAGCAACACAAAACTGCTTTGCTAGCTCAATCATGTTGTAACTAATATTTTTTTCACGGACCGTTAATGAGTCATTACAGACTCTGCTAACGGTGCTAAAAGCTAGCGGTTGTTAGCTTATCTTAGGTTGTTAATCCCTCCGAAGGGACACTAACAACTCAAAGTACACGTCAAATAGAATTTCTCCAAACATGTTTTTTGTTATTTTAGGTAGTTATTATCACGCTAATGTATGTTAGTGTTCATTTCCCCCGATAAGTTGGTTTTAATTCGTTATTTGATTCTATAAACACAGTCTGACCATCTCAAGCTTTTATTTTGGTACTTCTGGTGACCGGCAGTGTGAATTTGCATATTAGCTAAATATTTAGTTTCACCCAGAACATTTAGATTTAACATTTAACATTTAGATTTAGATTTAATATTTATATTTAACATTTATATTTAGATTTAGCATTCAGATTTAACATTTAACATTTGGGTGCCACATTTAATATTTAGATTTAACTATTTAATATATTTCTAAGTTAACAAATATTGCTGTAAATGTGGTAAAAGGTGACTTTAAAAAATTCACAACACTTTTTTAGCTAAATGTGGCAAAATGTTGATGTTATTTTCAGCGTGAGACACTTTACAAACGGCACCCCATAGGTGTCTGGGGTCCTTCACAGCAACATCAGGAACACGTTACAGATGTTTGGTGAAGCTGCAGTCCGCTGAGCTCTCAGCTCTTTAACTCTTCGTTCACATGTTTAAAAGGAAGATTCACAACCTGTTTCAGAGGATGCCGCTCGGCCACCGAAACATCACCGAGACAGAGTTTGGTGTCGGTGACCGAGATGACAGATTCTGATGTCACAGACATGTTTGAGAGGTTTGAAGGAAAACTGATTATCAAGATTGATTAAGATTTAAAATCAGTCGCTCCAGGATTTCACTGCTGCTTTTGGGATTGTTGCGACCTGAAATTATTTCACAGCAGCTTCTTTAAAAAACAGTTTTCATAGTTTGTGTTTGTTTGTGATCAAATTATGGAGCTAAGTGGAGCAGCAACAGCTGATCGCCACCAATCAGCCGTTGCTGCTGTCTGCTGCAGCGCTGAAGGACCGCCTCCCTGAGCCGTGCTCTCTGCCTGGTTAACACACGCTCACAAACACAACGTGATCTCATCAGTACTCGCCGTATTTTGCCTCGCGGCAGCGGTTATCATCCAACATGTTGTTGAGTTACATTAGCCATGCAGTGCTAACAGTTAGCCCTGTCACTGTGGGTGGAGCGCTCTGTGACACAGACTGAACCGTCTGTAAGTTCAGAGCGTTGTTGGAAGGCACTGTGCAGTTTTTCAGAACAACACGCTGTCGGGGCAGCAGAGCACCGAGCGGAGGGAATGTGATTCATTTGACTTGATCTGAGTTTAAAGCGTCAGTTTAAATTTATGAATGCGTCCTTGTCCCACGCGCAGCAGCTGCCTTATGATAAAGAGAAAACAGGAATTTCACGCCATCGTACGTCCTTCAGGTTCTGTGTGAAAGGTCCAGTCACAGAATGAGGGGACAGAGTTGTGTCACCTTTCAGCCAGCAGCAGATGAACTAACAGCGCTGAAATCACGTCTGTATAAACAGGACATAAATTTGCGATTCCCAGGACAGCGAAGAAATGGCCAGACTTATTCTGCCACTGATTGGCTTAACCTGATATTCTTACTCTAACCTGAGCTAATCCAACCAAATAAGGCAATAAATACTAGCCAATCACAAGGAGAGTAGAGCGGGTCGTTCTTTTGATATCCCAGGATTCGCAAATTTGCAAACAGAACAGCCACAAAACGGGTGTGACGTTTTAATAATGTGTTCTGGTGCAAGAGTTAAAAAGCAGCTGTTAGCAGTTAGCGGCTAACAGGAGCTCCTTACCGTCTGAGCGGAGGACGAGGTCAGCCGCCATGTAACAGGGACGCTGAATGATCGTTGTTGACGTGTAATGTCATTGTTATTGTTTATAAAGAGCTGCTGACACGTGTGTTATATGTCACACTAGAGGCCGACGCTGTTGTGTCACATGTCATGCCTCTTTTGGTCCTGTGTAAAGGAGGGATTTTAGCAGCTCTGTGGCGCCACCTGTGTGTGAAAGGGGAGAAAGGGGGTCTGAGTGAATCAATGCGCTGCACGCAGCTCGACAGTAAGATGAGATTTGAGTTGTTGAAATAATCAAATTTACGGTAAAGTTCAGCGATCAGACAAAATTATAATGTCAGTCAAGAATTCATGAGGATCAGCTGAGCTGTGATGTCAGCATCCTGGAGGGACTGAACTATGACCCTTTAAAGCGTAATCAGTCTCAAAGTTTTCCTAAAAAAACATCTGCTCAGTGACGTCAAGTTTTGTCAGCAGCGATGTGATTGGTTGATGGATTTGAATCTTCTCTCCGCAGGTTTGTCTTCATGTCATCACTTTGAGTTCTGGATGTTTCTCATGTTAACGATAATAATCACATGTAAACTGATATTTTAGAAATTAAATGACTGAAACAACCTGAAAAACCGTTTCACTGGTTCTTTACATTGACATAAAAAAACATGTTGACAGCGTCAGACCCCGAGGTCCAGCTGCTCATCAGACAGGATCAAATCCTGAAAATGGTTTGTTGAAAGGAAAAAAAGGGTTCTGACATCATGTGATATCATGTGACGACATGTGACATCATCCAGTCACGGTTCTGGATCAAACCTTCAGTTTGTGTACGTTTGATCTCAAACCAGTACGATCCTGATCCCAGCAGAGGGCTGGACTCAGGAACAAAATGTAATTAAACTTTTAAATTGTTCAAATATATACATATAAACTTATTCATATTTTGCACGATTTTTTAACAGTTACTGTGATGGAGTAGAAAAATATTAGGTCCTGTTGCCTCAAACAGCTCTAACAAACCAACACTATTTAAAGTTATGATCTCAGACATCAGTTTCCTTCTCTCAGGCCCAGAGCCATCTCCTTTGGTCTGAATCAAAGCTAACAGCTAACAGGCCAACGGCTAATTGCTTACTGCCCAACAAGCTAATAGCTAACTGCTAACAGATTGAGCTAACCACCGGATGTTTCTGTGTCATTTACAGATTCACGTTTTTTATTTTGCTGTAAATATCCGGTGTTTCCAGTAGACCTGTTAAAGTTTCCTGTTGGTGCCACTCAGCTAAAAGGACTGACAGTTACTGACCTGTCACTCAGCTAACTGTAGCTCAGCTGTTAGCCTGCTGCACTGAGCCCGGTTAGGAGCGTGCTGATGGTGCTGCAGCGCCTCCTGTGGGTGACACAGAGTGATGAGTGGACTGGAGGAAAATATTTGATTTACAACATGTGAATTTAATTAATTCCTCTGATCTGATGTGACAACATCATCACATCAGGTCCAAGTGTCGGGTCAGCCTCGTACTGTGGTCTGCAGCTGTCTCGCCTCAGCGCGTGCACATCTGCGTGCAAAGTGAATGTGGACAAAGATTTGTCTCCATATAATGTGTGGACAGATCCACAGTCTGTTCAGAGAGCCTCCACAAACGAGAGAAACTCCAAACTCAAAAAAATTGATATATCAGATGAAACATCAGACAGAACTGTTAGCCTGGAAATCCAGACCCAAATCTAGACAGATTAAGGGTCTGGCTATGAGTAATGCAAGTGCCCCAACTCGAGGGGCGGCACCAAGCATGCATTTGTAAATATCACTGCACGCAATTTGGTAACACTACGACCAATCAGAACAATACACGGGGTGACGTATCCAGAGCTTAGCTACCAGCAGAGCTAACTGGTAGATTAGATTGTTGCCGTATCTGATTGGCAAAACAGCAAAAACTCCTTCATGCAAAGGAAAGATTCGAGCGCCATCTTCTGTTCCTCTTTTAGAGAAAAAGCCAAGTCCAACTCGTTCATTGTAGCAGCCAAAGCTGTTTCAAATAACTGGTGTTCATCCGTAGCCATCTTGCAATGTTTTCTGACTGATTCCAGACTTGATCGTCGCAGTGCTGTCGTCATCTGTTTAGTTCGCCTCTGGCCCGCCCAGGGTACAGAACTGCATAAACACAAATAAAAATCTCTGAATACATTTAATTAATTTACAAATAAATGAAAAATATTTGTGAATATGTTTCTCAGCAGATGCCACAGTTACATCACAGTCACATCACAGCAGTGGCGTGTGCGTACTGATGGCAGAGAAACAGCGGACATCAGAGAGACACAGTGACGTACCTGGAATAAAAATGTCTTGTGTCGCTGGATGTCAGAACAGGAACACAGGTTAAGATAAGAAACGCACGTGTCAAACATGGATGTGTCTTATTGACTTTGTTATGATCCAGGTGTTAATCAGCACACAGTGTTAGCTAGCTAGCGCACTAGCACGTTGGTAAGTTGTGGACGTCTCCATAAATATTAACCAGGGACAATAAGACAAGTCCATGTTTGACAAACCTGAGTTTTTACATTTCTCACTTTGAGTTATCTCTCATCATGTAAATAAGTCATTTAAATACTCCAGACACACAGCAGCCATTACAGCCTCAATATACACATTAGAATTCACCAAAGACTAAACTTGATTTTTAAATGTACATTATGGTGCTTTTCCAGTTCTCCAGTTCTCCCACATATTTTTAACTGGTCATTAATGGAATGTAGGTCCCTGACTGTTATAAGTCTGCTGTCACAGTTCCTGTTCCCAAAAAGACGAAGATTAGCTGCTTGAATGATTTCAGACCGGTAGCCTTAACTCCTGTCATAATGAGGATTTTGAATGCATTGTATATGATCACCTGTCCAGAGCAGTTAGCCTGGACCGCTTTCAGTTTGGATATAGAGCAAACAGGTTGGATGAGGATGCTGTATCCTACGTATCCACTAGGCAACCTATGTAGGCAACTATGCTAAGATCCTTTTTATAGATTATAGCTCTGTTTAATATATTTTGCCATCTAAACTTTTTAATAAACTTCAGCAGTTGGGCGTCCATGACTCTGTCTGTCACTGGGCAAACAGTGAATATAACAGGGGTGTGTTTTAACACCCCTGTTATATTCACTGTTTGCAAATGACTGTGTATCACACACAGATTCTGTTAAAATGTATAAATTTGCAGATGACACGACACGAGTGGGGCTGGTCTCCATGGCTGATGATACTGCATATAGGGACGAGGTCCTCAGACTAACTGAGTGGTGCTCCCTCCATAATCTAGAGCTAAACGTCTCTGCAACTGAGGAGTTAGTAGTGGACTTTCGTCAGAAGGGGAGAGTGTCTCAGCCCCTGTCCATCCAAGGGGTGGAGGTGGAACGGGTGGACAACTTCATGTTTTTATGTACCACTATCTCCTCCTCACTCAGGTGGGAGGAGTTGCATTACCTTCGTCAATTGAGGAACTTTGGGGAGGCCTGTAGGGGGCTGTTGCAGTTCTATCAAGCCACCATAGAAAGTGTCCTTACCTTCTCTATAACTGTCTGGTTTGGCAACTCTACTGTCCAGCAGAGGTTACAGCTAGACAGAATTGTCCACACTGCAGAGAAGATTATAGGCTGCAATCTACGCCCGTCTCAGATATCTATGAGGCCCGTATCCAACGCAAGGGCGTGAAAATCCTCCTGGATGAAACCCACCCCGCCAACCCACTCCTAAATGTACTTCCATCAGGTAGAAGGCTGAGGGCCAAGACAACTAAGACCTCTCGCTTCTTGAACAGTACTTAATGTCATTAAGTTCCTTAACAGCTCTACAACTCTGCAGCAGTACCTTATGAAATTAGAGAACTCCTCCAAAGGATTTGAATAGCTTGAAGAACTTTTATTCATTTTTATTCTTTCATATAGTATTTATGTTCTTATTATGCTGTGATGTCTCACACTTTTATACGTTCTATATATATTGCACTTTACTAGAAATGCACTTGAATAGGCACAAGCCACTTTAGCCCCCTGGACTAACATCCAGGCTCTTCATATGAGTGCCATGACCTGTTCTCAGGACATGTGACCTTGTCTGTTCCTGCTGTCTTTGTATGTTGTTTCTTTGCTGTGACTGGCTTGTGGTTTGTCCTTCCATGTAGAGCGCACTGTAGCAAATTTGAATATAATGTGTATGAATGTTACATACAGCTGGAAGAAAGGAAATGTAACATTATACACTGTTACTGATGAAAACTACATAAAAAATTTAAGTTCTAAAAAACAAAAACTTTAGAAGAGCTAAACTGTTTAAGAGACGAAAAATACTGAAATCAGATCAAATGTCTGGTCAATCAGACGTCACACGTTCAAATGTAAAACTACCTTCATGACCTCTGAGGCCTAAACTTTATAAACCTGAATGTCAGACATGTGAGGATGTAAAGGAGCTGCAGGCGCCCTGAGGAACACCTCACCACACTGATCAGGAACATCTAGGTGATACTGATCAGATATGATCCGACTGCGGCAGCCAGACGTCACATCATCAGTCCATGATCATAAGTCCACTGCCACCAGGGTAAACACAGCTGTAAGGCTGAAGGCCTGTTTGGCGAGCACTTCCACGGCTTCTTGGACTGAGTATGGAGCGGTGCCTCGCCTCTTTATTTTATCGGCACTCGCTGGACCCTGTCGACGCTTTTTTTCTCTGTGTGACTGAGACGTGGCTGACTGTTGATGAGTCCAGTGCTTTCACAGAACTTTTACCCGATGATTGCTGCTATTTTAACTCCCCGCAGACATCGGGTCGAGGAGGAGGAATAGCGACTATTTATAAGAGTCACTATGAACGTAAGCAGCTAGGTAAGATGACGTGTGCCGTCTGAGTGCCATAAATCGTTTTGTCCTGGAAGTGACCTGGGGCGGACCCGGAGACAGTTTCCTAAAGGTATGGATATACACTATATAGAAATAGCTTATCTTCACACTGATGGTCTCATTTGTTGTTGTAGGTCACGCACAGACATCAGCAGAAACGAGTGACTGTTGCATATCCAGTTAAAAGTTCCTTGTAGCGGCTTTAAGCTCTTTGTCAACCTCCACAATACGAGGATAAGAAATGTTTCAGCTCTACTAAGCAGTTTGGAGTCGGCCTTCTCTCTTCCAAATAATCCAGCCACGTAATTATCCGATTAATGTCACTCGCACAGTTTGATCCTCCTTAAACCACCTCAGTGCAATACACCGATTCCGTGCTTTGGGGCCCAAGCACTCACAGAAAAGTATGAGCGCCGAGGCCATTCATTTTTTCGTAAGATTCACGTGTAGACATTTTCCTCTCTGTGAGGTTTGGCCTGTAAAATAAGACATAAATGTCTGATTCATGATGCTGGAGCCTGAAGTAACATCATTACATCTTCTTTATTTAAATATCACATTTACTAGAGACAGTGAATCAATGTTACAGACACTGAACAGTGTTTCATGTCTCCACCTGCTGGTGGGCTGTCACCATCACAGTCTGTGTGTATAATGTGATGTTAATTCATCTACAGAAGAGACTTGATGATGATCACTGACATGAGGACAGAAACAAAGTTATCGGCCAAATCACTCGTTATATATCAGCAACAAGTCCAATACGGTGCATCTCTAACATTTACTATCATGTCGGACTGAGAAATGTCTCATCATTCCAAACTGAAGCCATGAACTGATTGTTAATGTAGGTAATGATTACTTTTCTAAACATGAATAATGGCTGCAGCTCCTCACTGTGGATATGACCCGCATTAAGAACAGTTTGATGACTCCAACTGAAGATTAATAATGTTTGGATTGATAAGGTTTATACTGTCTTCTTATTTAGGATATTTTAAGGTTTTCTTATATTCAGACAGACAGGATGTGAGGAGATGTGACAAGAACATAAAAAAGAATGCGAAAAAGAGACAGCGGGGCAATTCACAAGGACACGAAAAGACAAAGAACAGGAAAACCTAAAATCAGCCATCACAGATGACTGCAGGAGAAATAACCACATCATGGACTGGGACAGGAGCAAAATAATCACACCAGAGACCAATAAACTCAAACGGTGGATAAAAGAGGCCACAGACATCAGGAAACGGCACCACTGAACGAACAACGACGCGGGAGGCGGGGTGGGCCTGACAGACTCTGATTGGTCTGCCAGGCCCACCAGCTGATACATGACACGTCAGCAGCACGTCGGATGACGCTTCTGAGGAAGACTGGAGTCTCAGTCCAAACTGTCAGGCAGGTAAAACACATCATCACATCCTCTCTGTCTGAATATAAGAAAACCTTAAAATATTAATGTTTCCTGTCTTCATTCACGTTCTCCTTTTCCACCAACTTGGAACCGGTTCTGTTCTGGTTCCTGCTCCTGATGATGAACCGTCCACCTCCACCAAAAATAAACTGGTTCAGGACCTGAGGACTTGGTTCTCAGCTGGAACCAAAAAGCAGTGAACGGCGATGACATCGAGTCAGAAGGACAAACAGCGCGCAGTGTTCTTGTCAACAGCTGGTACATGTTTGGTTTTGGCAGAGGTGGGAGCAAGTCACACATGTCCAAATCATTAACAAGTCTCAACTCATAACATTCAAGTCCCAAGTCACTGTTGTGGAAATCAATCAAGTTGAGTCGAGTCATACTTACAAACTCATAAAGATAATAAACAAACTGCAGCCAGTGGCGGAACATAACTGAACACATTCTCCTCTCAGGTCACCGTCTACCTTCACTTGTACTTTGACAGCTTTAGTTACTCGTTTCTCAACTAATTAAGACTTGACACTCGCAACACCTGAAACTGTTCAAGTCCATCTGGAACTACGAGTCAGTTATTGAACTGACAGAAAATAACCATGCCTCTATTTTAATAATTCATCCATCCATCTCCATCCTCTTATCTGGGTCAGGTCTCGGGGGCAGCGGGCCGATCAAAGTCCTCCAGACGTCCCTCTGCTCAGCTCCTTCCTCCAGCTCCTCCTGGAGGACCCCGAGGTGTTCCCAGACCAGATGAGATCTGGAATCCCCCCAGTGTGTTCTGGGTCTGCCCCGGGGCCTCCTACCAGCTGGACCAGGAGGATCCTGATCAGATGTTGAACCACCTCAACATGAAGGAGCAGCGGCTCTACTCCGAGCTCCCTCCAGATGTCTGACTCCTCCCCCTATCTCTAAGGCTGAGCCCAGACACCCTATCTGATTTTTTTTCCTGCTTTTGCTTTTTATTATTTAATAATTTTTTTGCTGAAGTCTGAACAGTTGGTCGGACAAAACAAACATGATGGAGGTGTCACTTTGGGCCCTGGGTCAGTGTGTCTCACTGTTTCCAGAGCTGTGGAGGAGCACAGAGCTGTGAGAGAAGAGCACAGAGCTGTGAGAGAGGAGCACAGAGCTGTGAGAGAGGAGCACAGAGCTGTGAAAGAGGAGCACAGACCTGTGAAAGAGGAGGACAGAGCTGTGAAAGAGGAGCACAGACCTGTGAGAGAAGAGCACAGAGCTATGAGAGAGGAGCACAGAGCTATGAGAGAGGAGCACAGAGCTATGAGAGAGGCGCACAGAGCTATGAGAGAGGCGCACAGAGCTATGAGAGAGGAGCACAGAGCTATGAGAGAGGCGCACAGAGCTATGAGAGAGGAGCACAGAGCTATGAGAGAGGAGCACAGAGCTGTGAAAGAGGAGCACAGAGCTGTGAGAGAGGAGCACAGAGCTATGAGAGAGGAGCACAGAGCTATGAGAGAGGAGCACAGAGCTGTGAGAGAGGAGGACAGAGCTGTGAGAGAGGAGCACAGAGCTGTGAAAGAGGAGGACAGACCTGTGAAAGAGGAGCACAGAGCTGTGAAAGAGGAGCACAGAGCTGTGGTAGTGTGAGTACAAATGTAAGCCGGTGGGTCCTCCCCGGCTGCGACATCATAATTTAAAAACAAAACTTCTCAACATCTAGAAAAATATAAATATTGAATTAAAAAAGGTCAAGTAATTTCAAGTTGTCCGTCTCAAGTCAAAATCAAGTCTTGGTTACCAAGTCAAAGTTAAGTCGAGTCTTTCACCAGTGTTAGTCAAGCAAGTCTCAAGTCCTCAAGTCACGTGACTCGTGTCCTCCCACCTCCTGAAATAATGAAACCTAATATCTGTAATAACAGAACAAAAGCTCAGAGTTCAGCAGTGCAGTCAGTCACTTTGCTGCGCGTTGCCCTGCGTTCACGACTCATCCTGAACAGAGGCGGAGGAAGGAGGAGTGAGAGGAGACAGTTTGGAGTTTAGAGTCACAGTGTGGAGGTCTGTCAGCAGGAGGCGCTGCAGCTCTCAGCTGTGCTTCAGTTTCCCTGCAGGTACTGAACAGAGAAGAGCTCCAGCTGAGTCTCCAGCTCCGTCGCTCTGTTCCTGAAAACACACACAGAACTCAGTCAGTGTCCACCTCTTTACTCACACAGCAGCGTGGCGGCCCTTTAAATCCAATTCAGCTTTATTCATAAAGCCCAGAATCATAAATCACAATAAGCCTCAGAGGGTCTCACAGCATACGATGAAGTTACAGGTTCAGGTTATAAATCTGTGTTTATCTGACGCTGCTCATTGCGGAGGAGCTACTAACTACGGTGTCCGACATGAAAACCAGTGTCTGGTTGGTCCGCCTGGCAGCTGACAGGAAGTAAACAGGGACCTGAGCTGTTGTCCTAGCAACAGCAGAGCATCAAACGGTCCACGGGATCTGTCCAACAGAAGGTTCGTCTTTTATTCTTAAAGCTGCTATAAAGGAACAGTTTCCTGTTGGGATTAAAACATTAGCGGATCTAAGATCTGCTGGTGTACCTGCAGCCTCTCAAAAACTCTGCCCCCCTCAGTGACAGTGTGACCTCTGACCTGAAGGCCTTGGACCTCCTCTGGATGTTCTCCAGTCGCTGGATCCTGAAGCTCAGCTGACGGATGTTTCCCTCCAGTTCGGCTTCACTCAGGTCCACTCTCTGAGTCAGACGGCTGAAGGTGGACGACAGCTCCCTCAAACACAAACGCAACAGGTGAGTCAGAGCTAACGCCAGGCGTTCAACACGACAGGTGAGTCAGAGCTAACATCAGTTGTCGGCTCAGGTGTGACTGTGTGTGTCAGGAGTGGGGCGGGGTCTTACTTAAACACCTGCTGGCTGCAGGCAGAGCTGGTGACAGGGATGACAGCCCTCAGGCGGTGGGCGGTGTGCTCCACAAACTGCCGCTTCAGAGCGCGCTCTCTGCTGGCGTCGGTCCAGGTGAGTTTCTCGTACAGGTAGAGGAGACCGTACAGAGACAGTGACAGAGCGATGACACGCCAGCCCACCGAACGCCACACCTGCAGCACACAGACACAGACACACACACACACACACACACACACACACACACGACACCTGAGACACTGATGAGGTACAGGTTCAACCAACAACACAAATATGAGTTTATTCGATTTTTTATCATTGGCACTATTTTAAGTCTCACGTTCTGTTATTAATCTTCTTAGTTCTTAGTTTTCATACACATTTAACGAGCTGTGGGAGGAGCCTGAGACCAAACGACTGCTCCTCTCTAACTGTTGTGACAACAACCAGGTGGAAACTTTAAAAAATAAAATCAAAACCAAAACAAAAAAAATAAACTGAAGAATAAAATTTATTTTCCTTAATTTAAATAATAATGTTTGAAACAACAAATAAAGAAATTATAAATACACGACTTCAAATGACCTTTTACAGACTAAACAATCAAGGCGTACCACTCCTCCAATGATCAGCACCGTCATGGACGCCCGGGAGGTGACGGAGACCAGACCTGTCGCTATGGAAACCACCATCTCATCCTTAAAGTTGGCGCCTTCCTGTAGCGAGGGATAATGAGAGTTTTCATAGTTACAGGATTAAAACTGTGTCACATATATGTGTGTGTGACGCACGTATGTTTTCACTCTTTATTTTAATCCTAACAACATTATTATTATTAATTCCATTAATTTATTTCTGTCTCCTCCAGGAACATTCCTCTGGTCACAGTTATGAACATATGCACATACGACACACACATTCATGTACGACAGAAACACTGATCATATCATGATGTGTGTTTTATGGCTTGTGGTCATGTTGGTGTATTTCGTTATATTTATTTATGATCTGTTTGTACTGTCACACTGAGAGGAGGAAAAAAATGTATTAAGGGGACGTCCTCAGGAGGACATGTTGTGACCGTCCTTGGGACAATAGTTTAACACTTACAGGACCTGTATGAATCAGAGACACTAAATGCAAAAGTGATGATGATGTCACATTAACCAGATCATTGGACGTCAGCGAGTCATCAAAATTATATCACAGTAACTTTCTCAACTGGAACAGAGTAATCCTTTCAAAACAAACAAACAGCAGCTGATCTGTAAGAACACTAAAAGTCTAATTTCTTTTCATTCATTTGATTTCCAATGATTAACGTGGACTTCAGAACTGTTTGGAAATGCAAAATAACTTTAAACATGTCATTAAAACACTGATTCGTCTCAATTATTTATTAAAATTCAGTAAATAATTATGATTTTCAGAAATGAGTTTGACAGCCCTGTAAAAAAACACAAGCTCTGTGTCGCTGTCACGGAGGACGTGCTTCCTTATAAAACAATAACTGTGGAGTGTTACTGACACCCACTGGTCAAAGTGTGTATTGTGCTGAATGGACAGCATGAACCTGTCAGCTGCCGGGACCTGCTGGCCACAGACAGAGCCGGTATGTTAAAGGACTGAAACATCTCTTGAACTGGAGGTCAGAAGACACCCGATGTGACTGTAATTTATTTTGTCCTGATATTTAGTGGAGGATTGTGGATTTATTCTGTGCTGACAAATGCTGGTGTCTGAATTATTCACGTGGTGTGAGGGTTTCAGGGTGTGTGCTGGAGAATAAATACTGGTCAAACATCAGGTGGGGCGTGGCCTGTCTGTACCAGAGGAAAACCTTGGGAGCAGTTATAAACAGCTGCCATTTCAAAACTAAAGGATGTGATGAGGACACCTGCAGTCGCGGGTCGGAGCCGCTCAGCGCTCGCTTGGCGTTGGTGGCTCCGATGAAGCGGGTGACGAGGGCGGTCCAGCCCAGAGAAAACTGGAACTCAATGTTTTCACGAAAATCTGCGCAGAGGGCGACGAGGCCGAGGTCATACGTCAGGTCGAAGGACGTGGAGGGAGCGGAGAGCTGATCGTGGACGGGCAGAGACAGCAGAGGACGGACGCTGTCTGAGGACAGAGGTCAGAGGATCACGTGACACGTTTGTGACCAGCAGTGAACCAACACGTGAAGAGACGACGTACCGATCATGAATCTCTGAGCGTCTCTGATGTCTTTGAGGACGCTGACAGAGCAGCGGTGAGACAAACTGCCGACCATCCTCTCCTCCACGTGCTGCAGCAGCTTCTGAGGACACGAGACAAAAACACTCACTGAAAGACATCAACTCCCATCATCAGCGTTATTTCTCTCTGTTTTGTGTCTGAGGTGAAAACTTGTTTGCTGTCGTTTAGTTGCAGAGGGAATAAAGTCAAGTCAGACGTGAACTCAGTTTCCTTTGTTTATAATCACTGATATTCATTTTAGGAAGAACAGGATGTGATGACGCTGCTTCAGGTGTCTGTATCATTCTGACTGATAAAGTCAGACGTAGTGTTGTTGACAGGAGCGGATCATGTTGACCTTTGACCCTGTGATATCACTCACCTTTCACCTGTCAGTCAAAACACACATTCAGTTTTGGTACTGTGTTTCCTCAGCCCTGAGCTGTGTCTGCAGGAGCTTGGGACAGTCTGTCTGAGAGGCAAAACCCAGGGCACAGAAAAATGTGCACATGGTGTGTGTGTGTGTGTGTGTGTGTGAGAGAGAGTGTGGGTGTGTGTGTCACTAATGAAACACTGTTTGTGCTGTAAACTGGATTGGAAGTAAATCAGCTTTAATGTGTCGTCAGTTCCTCTGAAGCAACATTTAGATTAAGACTGTGTGTGTATGTGTGTGCGTGTGTGTGTGTGTGTGTGTGTGTGCGCTTAGCTCGGCTTCACGCTGACAGATAAAGTGAACTTTGAACCTCGTACCTGTACACAGGTGGAGTACCTGAGTGCTGCAGTACTCACAGTCTTGTAGAGCTCCAGAGTTTCCTGTGTGGGGTTGAAGTCGGCTCTGAACTCCTCCACCAGAACAGGAAGTGAGCGGATCTGGTCGGACAGCGCTGTGGCCACCTGACAAACATCAATCCGCTGTTACTGTCCGTCGTCACATCTACGCCCATTTCTAAATGAAAAAGATGCTGAGACATTGATTCATGTCTTTATTTCAAACCGTCTCGACTGTGACAAACTTTTAACTGAGAGACTTGAGCTGAGTGAAACTCTGCAGCTTTGAAGCAGAACCAAGAGGAGAGAGCACATCAGGCCAGTCTGAGCTGCTCTGCACTGACTTCCTGTTACATTTAGGATTGGTTTTAAGCTCCTCCCCCTTGTATACAAAGCCCTCCATGGGCTGGGGCCGAGCTACATCACGAACTCCCTCTGTAACTATCTGTCTCCAAGAACACTGCGATCAGCTGCTGCTGGTTTATTGGGAGAAGATCGGTGATGCAGCCGCCATCAGAGAACATGCGACCTACAGACATCAGAGAAGCTGCTCCCTGAAAATTTCTCAAAGAAAGTTAAAAACAAATCTACTGTAAAACTTCAATTAAAGGCCCAGTCCCTTTTAGCAGCCTGCTGTGGCTACACTGTGTGACAAATAAAGGCCTGGTCTGGTTGCCAAACTGTTCCTTTCACAGACGTTCTTTAGATGTATAAAAACAAACTGTCGACTACCCACTGAAGCTAATGCTAGTTAGCCGTTTAAATCACACATACAAATATAAATGTTTAAACGTTTTATCAGTGTGGAGATGCTACACATCGTCAGCTTGGTCTCCATAATTAAATCGTTCAGTTCATTTTACTGAAACCTGGTTAAAGATCTGAGACTTTTTATTCTCTCAGTGGAGATTTTCTCTCAGACTCTGAGACAACCCATCCACCTGACAGGTGTGTGGTTAAACACAGGTGTGTTTGAGGATGGTCACAGTAACAGGACCGAGGGTCGTTCCCACCTGACACTTAAAAATCTTGAATCAGTTTCTAAGCACGCAGGTGTGATGAAGCTAAAGACTCTTCTGTGAGAGTCGTGAGTCAGCAAGTCTGAATTCGCTCAGGACAGGTGTGTTTGCTGAAGTGTGAGCGCAGTGACCAGCAGGTGGATCTCTTTACCTTGGCAGTGACATCATCAGTCAGAGTCTTGATCCTCTCTTTGACGTTGTCAGTCAGACGGTTGATCTGTCCTCGGACAAAGTCCAGCCGGTCCCTCTGCTCCTCGCGCTCCTCCAGGCAGCAGATCCTGTCAGAGGTCAGAGGTCAGACGCTCCAGAAAAAAAAGACTCTATATAAATATATAATGTTAAACAGGAAGTGAGTTTTCCTGACTTCCTGTCAGCGGAGGCAATATTGATGGCGTCCATCACAGCTTTGATGGCCTCAGTGATCTGCCACGCTCTCACTGTGTGCTGCTCAAACTTGGTCTTCACTGCAGACTGAGAGATGAACTCCTGCAGGATCAGACGTGGTTTGAAACCATCTCAGGTTCACGGCACTGATCTGATGTGGACCATCAAACTAAATGTTTGTACCTCAAACGTCCTCTCGAACATCTGGAACTCTCTCAGTCTGTCCTGGAAACCTTCAGCCAGAGCGCCACCTGCAGGAAGACACACGTCTGGTGGGTCATTATCTACTGTAGATGTCAAACTTAAACACCATGACTGCTACACTGCTCTGACCAGAAACACCTGACTATGTCACAGTTACATCACAGCAGTGGCGTGTGCATACTGATGGCAGAGAAACAGCGGACATCAGAGAGACACAGTGACATATCTGGAATAAAAATGTGTTGTTGTGTCGTCAGAACAGGAACACAGGTTAAGGTAAGAAACTCACATGTGTCAAACATGGACTTGTCTTATTGTCCCTGGTTCAAACTCGTGGAGACGTCCACATAGAATATCATTTAATGTGGAGGTAACAGACGACTTTGTAGCTAGCTAGCTAACGCTGTCTGTTCATGAACTCCTGGATCAGAACAGAATATAGAAACTTTGAGCGCTGCTCATTGTAGAAAGGACGCCACAAGAAAACATGTTCTTTGTTTAGATTAATAAACAGATGATGGATCATCGTTTGTTTCTACCTGTCAGCGTTCAGCTATAGGTAGCACGCAAGCTATGTTAACTACATGGCTAACATTAGCGAGCCTTTCATTTTCCCTGCCTGGATGCAGATGAGCTGATCTAAACACACATTATAGTCTCTACGTTAACATAAACTGAGAACAGGTTTTCTCGTGGTGTCCTTAATAAAGTGAGCAGTGGTGACAGCTCATA
This sequence comes from Cromileptes altivelis, assembly GCA_013133815.1. NCBI lineage: Eukaryota > Metazoa > Chordata > Actinopteri > Perciformes > Serranidae > Cromileptes > Cromileptes altivelis. Next base: position 41,482,454 of record CM023144.1, on the reverse strand, counting down.
TACTTTGTTATGATCCAGGTGTTAATCAGCACACAGTGTTAGCTAGCTAGCACGCTAGCACGTTGGTAAGTTGTGCTAAATGATATTCTATGTGGACGTCTCCATAAATATTAACCAGGGACAATAAGACAAGTCCATGTTTGACAAACTTGAGTTTTTACATTTCTCACTGTCAGAACGTGCCAGTTCATGTTCCCTCCTCTCCACGAGGAGGAGGCACCCAGTGGTGGCTCAGGGTATCAGTGGTACTCTATAAACAGAGGCCTGAAGATCACTTCCTCCTCTTTGTCTCCAAGCACTCACACCTTGACTGAGTGTTTGCAGGTGTTTGCCATGTGTCTTTTGGTTTGACCTCCACTGTAAGTAGTTTCTTTATATTCCTTTAATTATAGTGTCTCTGACATGAAGAATGGATAATTTATTTGATATAATTTGTTAAATAATGTTAAAAATCATGTGTTTGGGAATCATTATTGGAGAGATTTGTGGTCCTTTAATATGTATATATTCAACATGCTTCAAAGAGTGAATTCATTTGTTTGTCAAGATAATGTAATCTGTTCTTTCTTTGTTTAGAACCATGGTAATCATCCTGCAACATCACAGAACCAACATTCACCCTGTGATTTAAATAAATTGGATGACTGATTGATTGCAATCCTGTTTCCTGGTGGTTTGTGGCTCCAGTCAGAACTTCCATTCACTTCACTCACGATGAATTATCTTTCATCATGTAAATAAGTCATTTAAATAATCCCGACACACACTCCTCTACTGAGTGTCCAGCAGCCATTACAGCCTCAGTATACACATTAGAATTAACCAAAGACTAAATCTGATTTTCTGCTACACGTAGATCAGACAGAAACTCATGGATATGAAAAATTTAGTGTTTTGTGCATTTTATTTGACGCTCACACCGACACCACTACTGTCCCTTTCTCTCCAGTTAGGCTCCGTCCACAAAATACATCATCACTGTTTACAAACATAAAGAGGGTCCATATAAGATATTTTAAATCTTTGCACAGGTTACGACCCACGGTCGATGCTGAGTCCGATTTAAGGCCTCCTCTTATCGATTCATCTGATAACGACTCGTACTCAGGTGTGTATGTCAGAGTGAAGTCATCTGTGGACATTTTGACACATCAGTCGCCCTCCTGTGTCTGTGTGATGAGGAGGCTCCTCCCCCCGCTGTCCCTCACCTGTCTCACCTGTCTCAGGCATGCCCTGCGCTCGCTGCATCCTGGAGTTCAGGACCTCTTTGGCCGAGACAAAGAAGATCCTCCCTGGAGCCTCGTCCAGACCGACCACCTTCAGCTCCTCCGCCAAGAAACTCACACAGCGGTCCAGGTGCTGCTTCCTCACCTGGACAGCAGGGGGACACAGTGGGCACACCTCAGTCCCCCAAACAGGTAAACCTCAGTCCCCCAAACTGGATACACATCAGTCCCCTAAACTGGATACACATCAGTCCCCTTAACCGGGTACACCTCAGTCCCCTAAACTGGTACACCTCAGTCCCCTAAACTGGTACACATCAGTCCCCTTAACCGGGTACACATCAGTCCCCTAAACTGGATACACCTCAGTCCCCTAAACTGGTACACATCAGTCCCCTTAACCGGGTACACATCAGTCCCCTAAACTGGTACACCTCAGTCCCCTAAACTGGTACACATCAGTCCCATTAACCGGGTACACCTCAGTCCCCCAAACTGGATACACATCAGTCCCCTAAACTGGATACACATCAGTCCCCTTAACCGGGTACACATCAGTCCCCTACACTGGTACACATCAGTCCCCTAAACTGGTACACATCAGTCCCCTAAACTGGTACACATCAGTCCCCTAAACTGGATACACATCAGTCCCCTAAACTGGTACACCTCAGTCCCCTAAACTGGTACACATCAGTCCCCTAAACTGGTACACCTCAGTCCCCTAAACTGGTACATATCAGTCCCCCAAACTGGTACACCTCAGTCCCCTAAACTGGTACACCTCAGTCCCCTAAACTGGTACACATCAGTCCCCTTAACCTGGTACACCTCAGTCCCCTAAACTGGTACACATCAGTCCCCTTAACCTGGTACACCTCAGTCCCCTAAACTGGTACACCTCAGTCCCCTAAACTGGTACACATCAGTCCCCTTAACCTGGTACACCTCAGTCCCCTAAACTGGTACACATCAGTCCCCTAAACTGGTACACCTCAGTCCCCTAAACTGGATACACATCAGTCCCCCAAACTGGTACACAGCAGTCCCCTAAACTGGTACACATCAGTCCCCTTAACTGGATACACATCAGTCCCCCAAACTGGTACACATCAGTCCCCCAAACTGGTACACCTCAGTCCCCTAAACTGGTACACATCAGTCCCCTTAACTGGATACACATCAGTCCCCCAAACTGGTACACATCAGTCCCCTAAACTGGTACACATCAGTCCCCTAAACTGGTACACATCAGTCCCCTAAACTGGATACACATCAGTCCCCCAAACTGGTACACCTCAGTCCCCTAAACTGGTACACCTCAGTCCCCCAAACTGGTACACATCAGTCCCCCAAACTGGTACACATCAGTCCCCTAAACTGGATACACCTCAGTCCCCTAAACTGGTACACATCAGTCCCCTTAACCGGGTACACATCAGTCCCCTAAACTGGTACACCTCAGTCCCCTAAACTGGTACACATCAGTCCCATTAACCGGGTACACCTCAGTCCCCCAAACTGGATACACATCAGTCCCCTAAACTGGATACACATCAGTCCCCTTAACCGGGTACACATCAGTCCCCTACACTGGTACACATCAGTCCCCTAAACTGGTACACATCAGTCCCCTAAACTGGTACACATCAGTCCCCTAAACTGGATACACATCAGTCCCCTAAACTGGTACACCTCAGTCCCCTAAACTGGTACACATCAGTCCCCTAAACTGGTACACCTCAGTCCCCTAAACTGGTACATATCAGTCCCCCAAACTGGTACACCTCAGTCCCCTAAACTGGTACACCTCAGTCCCCTAAACTGGTACACATCAGTCCCCTTAACCTGGTACACCTCAGTCCCCTAAACTGGTACACATCAGTCCCCTTAACCTGGTACACCTCAGTCCCCTAAACTGGTACACCTCAGTCCCCTAAACTGGTACACATCAGTCCCCTTAACCTGGTACACCTCAGTCCCCTAAAGTCCCTAACTGGTACACATCAGTCCCCTAAACTGGTACACCTCAGTCCCCTAAACTGGATACACATCAGTCCCCCAAACTGGTACACAGCAGTCCCCTAAACTGGTACACATCAGTCCCCTTAACTGGATACACATCAGTCCCCCAAACTGGTACACATCAGTCCCCCAAACTGGTACACCTCAGTCCCCTAAACTGGTACACATCAGTCCCCTTAACTGGATACACATCAGTCCCCCAAACTGGTACACATCAGTCCCCTAAACTGGTACACATCAGTCCCCTAAACTGGTACACATCAGTCCCCTAAACTGGATACACATCAGTCCCCCAAACTGGTACACCTCAGTCCCCTAAACTGGTACACCTCAGTCCCCCAAACTGGTACACATCAGTCCCCCAAACTGGTACACATCAGTCCCCTAAACTGGTACACATCAGTCCCCCAAACTGGTACACCTCAGTCCCCTAAACTGGTACACATCAGTCCCCTTAACTGGATACACATCAGTCCCCCAAACTGGTACACATCAGTCCCCTAAACTGGTACACATCAGTCCCCTAAACTGGTACACATCAGTCCCCCAAACTGGTACACCTCAGTCCCCCAAACTGGATACACCTCAGTCCCCCAAACTGGTACACATCAGTCCCCTAAACTGGATACACATCAGTCCCCCAAACTGGTACACCTCAGTCCCCCAAACTGGTACACCTCAGTCCCCCAAACTGGTACACCTCAGTCCCCTAAACTGGTACACATCAGTCCCCCAAACTGGTACACATCAGTCCCCCAAACTGGATACACATCAGTCCCCTTAACTGGATACACATCAGTCCCCCAAACTGGTACACATCAGTCCCCCAAACTGGTACACCTCAGTCCCCTAAACTGGTACACATCAGTCCCCTTAACTGGATACACATCAGTCCCCCAAACTGGTACACATCAGTCCCCTAAACTGGTACACATCAGTCCCCTAAACTGGTACACATCAGTCCCCTAAACTGGATACACATCAGTCCCCCAAACTGGTACACCTCAGTCCCCCAAACTGGTACACCTCAGTCCCCCAAACTGGTACACCTCAGTCCCCCAAACTGGTACACTGTCCCCTAAACTGGATACACATCAGTCCCCCAAACTGGTACACATCAGTCCCCCAAACTGGTACACATCAGTCCCCTAAACTGGTACACATCAGTCCCCTTAACTGGATACACATCAGTCCCCCAAACTGGTACACATCAGTCCCCTAAACTGGTACACATCAGTCCCCTAAACTGGTACACATCAGTCCCCTAAACTGGTACACATCAGTCCCCCAAACTGGTACACCTCAGTCCCCCAAACTGGTACACCTCAGTCCCCTAAACTGGTACACATCAGTCCCCCAAACTGGTACACCTCAGTCCCCCAAACTGGTACACCTCAGTCCCCTAAACTGGTACACCTCAGTCCCCTAAACTGGTACACATCAGTCCCCTAAACTGGTACACATCAGTCCCCTAAACTGGTACACATCAGTCCCCCAAACTGGTACACATCAGTCCCCCAAACTGGTACACATCAGTCCCCTAAACTGGTACACATCAGTCCCCCCTTAACTGGAAACTGGTACACATCAGTCCCCTAAACTGGTACACATCAGTCCCCCAAACTGGTACACCTCAGTCCCCTAAACTGGTACACCTCAGTCCCCCAAACTGGTACACATCAGTCCCCCAAACTGGTACACATCAGTCCCCCAAACTGGTACACATCAGTCCCCCAAACTGGTACACATCAGTCCCCTAAACTGGTACACATCAGTCCCCTAAACTGGTACACATCAGTCCCCTAAACTGGTACACATCAGTCCCCCAAACTGGTACACCTCAGTCCCCCAAACTGGTACACATCAGTCCCCTAAACTGGTACACCTCAGTCCCCCAAACTGGTACACATCAGTCCCCCAAACTGGTACACCTCAGTCCCCCAAACTGGTACACCTCAGTCCCCTAAACTGGTACACATCAGTCCCCCAAACTGGTACACATCAGTCCCCCAAACTGGTACACATCAGTCCCCTAAACTGGTACACATCAGTCCCCCAAACTGGTACACCTCAGTCCCCCAAACTGGTACACCTCAGTCCCCCAAACTGGTACACCTCAGTCCCCCAAACTGGTACACCTCAGTCCCCTAAACTGGTACACATCAGTCCCCCAAACTGGTACACATCAGTCCCCCAAACTGGTACACCTCAGTCCCCCAAACTCACATCAGTCCCCTAAACTGGTACACATCAGTCCCCAGTCCCCTAAACTGGTACACATCAGTCCCCCTGGAAACTGGTACACATCAGTCAGTCCCCTAAACTGGTACACATCAGTCCCCTGGTAACTGGTACACCTCAGTCCCCCAAACTGGTACACCCAGTCCCCCAAACTGGTACACATCAGTCCCCTAAACTGGTACACACAGTCCCCCAAACTGGTACACATCAGTCAGTCCCCCAAACTGGTACACCTCAGTCCCCCAAACTGGTACACCTCAGTCCCCTAAACTGGTACACATACACATCAGTCCCCCAAACTGGTACACATCTCAGTCCCCCAAACTGGTACACCTCAGTCCCCCAAACTGGTACACATCAGTCCCCTAAACTGGTACACCTCAGTCCCCCAAACTGGTACACATCAGTCCCCTAAACTGGTACACATCAGTCCCCTAAACTGGTACACATCAGTCCCCTACACATCAGTCCCCTAAACTGGTACACATCAGTCCCCCAAACTGGTACACATCAGTCCCCTAAACTGGTACACATCAGTCCCCTAAACTGGTACACATCAGTCAGTCCCCTAAACTGGTACACATCTGGTACACATCAGTCCCCTAAACTGGTACACATCAGTCCCCTAAACTGGTACACATCAGTCCCCTAACATCAGTCCCCTAAACTGGTACACATCAGTCCCCCAAACTGGTACACCTCAGTCCCCCAAACTGGTACACATCAGTCCCCTAAAACTGGTACACATCAGTCCCCTAAACTGGTACACACATCAGTCCCCTAAACTGGTACACATCAGTCCCCCAAACTGGTACACATCAGTCCCCCAAACTGGTACACCTCAGTCCCCTAAACTGGTACACATCAGTCCCCTAAACTGGTACACATCAGTCCCCTAAACTGGTACACATCAGTCCCCTAAACTGGTACACACATCAGTCCCCCAAACTGGTACACATCAGTCCCCCAAACTGGTACACATCAGTCCCCCCCTAAACTGGACACATACACTGGTACACCTCAGTCCCCCAAACTGGTACACATCAGTCCCCTAAACTGGTACACATCAGTCCCCTAAACTGGATACACATCAGTCCCCTAAACTGGTACACCTCAGTCCCCTAAACTGGTACACATCAGTCCCCTAAACTGGTACACATCAGTCCCCTAAACTGGTACACATCAGTCCCCTAAACTGGTACACATCAGTCCCCTAAACTGGTACACATCAGTCCCCTAAACTGGTACACATCAGTCCCCTAAACTGGTACACATCAGTCCCCTAAACTGGTACACCTCAGTCCCCTAAACTGGTACACCTCAGTCCCCTAAACTGGTACACATCAGTCAGTCCCCCCCTAAACTGGTACACCTCAGTCCCCTAAACTGGTACACATCAGTCCCCTAAACTGGTACACATCAGTCCCCTAAACTGGTACACCATCAGTCCCCTAAACTGGTACACCTCAGTCCCCTAAACTGGTACACATCAGTCCCCTAAACTGGTACACCAGTCAGTCCCCCCCTAAACTGGTACACATCAGTCCCCTAAACTGGTACACATCAGTCAGTCCCCAGTCCCCTAAACTGGTACACATCAGTCCCCTAAACTGGTACACATCAGTCCCCTAAACTGGTACACATCAGTCCCCTAAACTGGTACACCTCAGTCCCCTAAACTGGTACACATCAGTCCCCTAAACTGGTACACATCAGTCCCCTAAACTGGTACACATCAGTCCCCTAAACTGGTACACATCAGTCCCCTAAACTGGTACACCTCAGTCCCCTAAACTGGTACACATCAGTCCCCTTAACCGGGTACACATCAGTCCCCTAAACTGGTTACACATCAGTCCCCTAAACTGGTACACCTCAGTCCCCTAAACTGGTACACATCAGTCCCCTAAACTGGTACACATCAGTCCCCTAAACTGGTACACATCAGTCCCCTAAACTGGTACACCTCAGTCCCCTAAACTGGTACACCTCAGTCCCCTAAACTGGTACACATCAGTCCCCTAAACTGGTACACCTACACAGTCCCCTAAACTGGTACACCCAGTCCCCTAAACTGGTACACATCAGTCCCCCAAACTGGTACACCTCAGTCCCCTAAACTGGTACACCTCAGGGTACACATCAGTCCCCTAAACTGGTACACCTCAGTCCCCCAAACTTGTACACCTCAGTCCTCTAAACTGGTACACATCAGTCCCCTAAACTGGTACACCTCAGTCCCCCAAACTGGTACACCTCAGTCCCCCAAACTGGTACACCTCAGTCCCCCAAACTGGTACACCTCAGTCCCCTAAACTGGTACACATCAGTCCCCTGGTAAAGTCCCCCAAACTGGTACACAAACTGGTACACCTCAGTCCCCCAAACTGGTACACCTCAGTCCCCTAAACTGGTACACCTCAGTCCCCTAAACTGGTACACCTCAGTCCCCTAAACTGGTACACCTCAGTCCCCTAAACTGGTACACCTCAGTCCCCCAAACTGGTACACCTCAGTCCCCCAAACTGGTACACCTCAGTCCCCCAAACTGGTACACCTCAGTCCCCTAAACTGGTACACATCAGTCCCCTAAACTGGTACACCTCAGTCCCCTAAACTGGTACACCTCAGTCCCCTAAACTGGTACACATCAGTCCCCTTAAACTGGTACACATCAGTCCCCTAAACTGGTACACCTCAGTCCCCTAAACTGGTACACCTCAGTCCCCCAAACTGGTACACCTCAGTCCCCTAAACTGGTACACCTCAGTCCCCTAAACTGGTACACCTCAGTCCCCCAAACTGGTACACCTCAGTCCCCCAAACTGGTACACCTCAGTCCCCTAAACTGGTACACCTCAGTCCCCTAAACTGGTACACACAGTCCCCTAAACTGGTACACCCAGTCCCCCAAACTGGTACACCTCAGTCCCCCAAACTGGTAAACTGGTACACCTCAGTCCCCTAAACTGGTACACCTCAGTCCCCCAAACTGGTACACCTCAGTCCCCAAACTGGTAAACTGGTACACCTCACCTCCAAACTGGTACACCTCAGTCCCCCAAACTGGTACACCTCAGTCCCCTAAACTGGTACACCTCAGTCCCCCAAACTGGTACACCTCAGTCCCCAAACTGGTACACCTCAGTCCCCCTGGTACACTCAGTCCCCTAAACTGGATACACATCAGTCCCCAAACTGGTACACCTCAGTCCCCTAAACTGGTACACCTCAGTCCCCTAAACTGGTACACACAGTCCCCCAAACTGGTACACCTCAGTCCCCTAAACTGGTACACACATCAGTCCCCTAAACTGGTACACCTCAGTCCCCCAAACTGGTACACCTCAGTCCCCTAAACTGGTACACCTCAGTCCCCTAAACTGGTACACCTCAGTCCCCTAAACTGGTACACCTCAGTCCCCTAAACTGGTACACCTCAGTCCCCCAAACTGGTACACCTCAGTCCCCTAAACTGGTACACCTCAGTCCCCTAAACTGGTACACCTCAGTCCCCCAAACTGGTACACCTCAGTCCCCTAAACTGGTACACCTCAGTCCCCCAAACTGGTACACCTCAGTCCCCCAAACTGGTACACCTCAGTCCCCCAAACTGGTACACCTCAGTCCCCTAAACTGGTACACCTCAGTCCCCTAAACTGGTACACCTCAGTCCCCCAAACTGGTACACCTCAGTCCCCCAAACTGGTACACCTCAGTCCCCCAAACTGGTACACCTCAGTCCCCTAAACTGGTACACCTCAGTCCCCCAAACTGGTACACCTCAGTCCCCCAAACTGGTACACCTCAGTCCCCTAAACTGGTACACCTCAGTCCCCCAAACTGGTACACCTCAGTCCCCTAAACTGGTACACCTCAGTCCCCCAAACTGGTACACCTCAGTCCCCTAAACTGGTACACCTCAGTCCCCTAAACTGGTACACATCAGTCCCCCAAACTGGTACACCTCAGTCCCCTAAACTGGTACACCTCAGTCCCCCAAACTGGTACACCTCAGTCCCCTAAACTGGTACACCTCAGTCCCCCAAACTGGTACACCAGTCCCCTAAACTGGTCAAACTGGATACACATCAGTCCCCTAAACTGGTACACATCAGTCCTGGTACACCAAACTGGTACACCTCAGTCCCCTAAACTGGTACACCTCAGTCCCCTAAACTGGTACACCTCAGTCCCCTAAACTGGTACACCTCAGTCCCCCCCTAAACTGGTACACCTCAGTCCCCTAAACTGGTACACATCAGTCCCCTAAACTACACATCAGGTACACATCAGTCCTCCAAACTGGTACACCTCAGTCCCCTAAACTGGTACACCTCAGTCCCCCCCTAAACTGGTACACCTCAGTCCCCTAAACTGGTACACCTCAGTCCCCTAAACTGGTACACCTCAGTCCCCTAAACTGGTACACATCAGTCCCCTAAACTGGTACACCTCAGTCCCCAAACTGGTAAACTGGTACACCTCAGTCCCCTAAACTGGTACACCTCAGTCCCCTAAACTGGTACACCTCAGTCCCCCAAACTGGTACACCTCAGTCCCCCAAACTGGTACACCTCAGTCCCCCAAACTGGTACACCTCAGTCCCCTAAACTGGTACACCTCAGTCCCCTAAACTGGTACACCTCAGTCCCCCAAACTGGTACACCTCAGTCCCCAAACTGGTAAACTGGTACACCTCAGTCCCCTAAACTGGTACACCTCAGTCCCCCCCTAAACTGGTACACCTCAGTCCCCAAACTGGTAAACTGGTACACCTCAGTCCCCAGTCCCCCAAACTGGTACACCTCAGTCCCCCAAACTGGTACACCTCAGTCCCCCAAACTGGTACACCTCAGTCCCCAAAACTGGTACACCTCAGTCCCCTAAACTGGTAAAAACTGGTACACCTCAGTCCCCCAAACTGGTACACCTCAGTCCCCTAAACTGGTACACCTCAGTCCCCTAAACTGGTACACCTCAGTCCCCCAAACTGGTACACCTCAGTCCCCCCCTAAACTGGTACACCAGTCCCCCAAACTGTCACCCAGTCCCCAAACTGGTACACCTCAGTCCCCCAAACTGGTACACCTCAGTCCCCTAAACTGGTACACCAGTCAGTCCCCTAAACTGGTACACCTCAGTCCCCTAAACTGGTACACTCAGTCCCCAGTCCCCTAAACTGGTACACCTCCAAACACACCCCTAAACTGGTACACCTCAGTCCCCTAAACTGGTACACCTCAGTCCCCTAAACTGGTACACCTCAGTCCCCCCTCAACTGGTACACCTCAGTCCCCTAAACTGGTACACATCAGTCCCCTAAACTGGTACACATCAGTCCCCTAAACTGGTACACATCAGTCCCCCAAACTGTACACCTCAGTAAAACTGGTACACCTCAGTCCCCTAAACTGGTACACCTCAGTCCCCTAAACTGGTACACCTCAGTCCCCCAAACTGGTACACCTCAGTCCCCTAAACTGGTACACATCAGTCCCCTAAACTGGTACACCTCCCCCCCCAAACTGGTACAAACTGGTACACCTCAGTCCCCCAACTGGTACACCTCAGTCCCCTAAACTGGTACACCTCAGTCCCCCAAACTGGTACACCTCAGTCCCCCAAACTCCCCCAAACTGGTACACCTCAGTCCCCAAAACTGGTACACCTCAGTCCCCCCCTAAAACTGGTACACCTCAGTCCCCCAAACTGGTACACCTCAGTCCCCCAAACTGGTACACCTCAGTCCCCCAAACTGGTACACCTCAGTCCCCCTGGTAACCTCAGTCTGGTACACCTCAGTCCCCCAAACTGGTACACCTCAGTCCCTAAACATCAGGATACACATCAGTCCTCCAAACTGGTACACCTCAGTCCCCTAAACTGGTACACCTCAGTCCCCTAAACTGGTACACCTCAGTCCCCTAAACTGGTACACCTCAGTCCCCTAAACTGGTACACATCAGTCACATTGTTTATTACAACAGCACTTTATTTCACTTCATTACAACAGTACTGTCTTTGACTTTATTCATTTAATATTTTGTATTTTAGTAGTCTATAGTAGTTCAGACCAGATTTCAAAATACTGACTAGGGATGTCACGATACCAAAAATTCAGTAGTCGGTGCAGATACCAAAGTTGATCCCACAGTAAAAAAAATAAATAAATAAGATACCATGTACTTAATCAAGAAATACTTCATTAAAATATTTGCATATAAAATAACATTTCTGTCAACAGATTGATATTACTTATATTTTCTTTTCCTCTTTACCTATTTTTCATTGTAAAAAACATTGATCAACATCTGCAATAAACTTAATATTTACTATTTAAATCACGCTGACAGCATTTGAGCCGACCACATGTTTCATTGGTTTCATTTATTGTTTGTCCTGTCCCAGTTCAAACGGCGTTTTTTGACATCCGTGGTCCAGTTGTGGGAAAAACAAACGTCCCAGTACAATAAATCAAACGCACCCCAACCACTGTGTTTCAGAAATAGATGCGCATGCGCAGTCACGTACTGCTGAGAGTGAAGTCCCTGATCGTTAGCTCACACGCAGCTTGTTCAAGTTGTTCTCTGTGTTGTTGAAATTAAACAAAATAACATGGAACATATCTGCTTATTATGCTACAGATTTTAACTGATGAGCTGAATGACGTTTAACAGAGTGTTACACGTCTGGAAGGCTGGGCTCATAGGAGACCACCGGACTCTCTCCCAGGGGAGGGGCTGGGGGAGAGAGGGAGATGGACCAAAACACAGCACGGACGGTTCAGAAGCAATTAATAAACAGACGAAGTGGTGTTTAAAACTGCATATATTGCTAGCAGATCTATTTTCTGAAGTGCGGCCGTGGCTGGTTCTGAATGTGGGCTTTAGCAGGCAGCTGCTCTCTCCTCTTCCTCGTCACCCCCTCGCTCTGAATGTAGGCATGGACTGTAACGCTATATGTCGTATACTGCCCCCATCAGTTCTGGAGGAGTCATAGCACCGATTTGTACGCTGGTATCGGTTCTTCCGGTTCTTCAAAAAAATGAGTATCGCTGGGTTCTTTTCACCAAGGAATCGAAATTTACTGCGAGTATCAGTTCTGACACATATACAGTGTATTGCTATAAATACATTCATTAGTCAACTCGCCCAGCCCTACCAGTTCCCTTCAACTTGGTTCGTCTCTCTCAGTTTGTTTTTTCTCCTCATATGTCAGAGAAAAGACGTGAGGAAAGATGATGTGATGTCACAGGTGTAAACTGAAGCACGCACACACACACACTGACCTCCTCGATGTATTCTGGTTCACTCACTGAGGCGTCCCATCTGTTGTGGAGAATGAAGATATTTGGTTTGGAGATTCTCTCGCTGACTTTGTGGAAGAAAAGTTTCTCCTGCAGACACACAGAGACAAGCAAGATCAACACACACACGCACACGCACACGCACACACACACACACAATCCTCTCACCGTGTTCATGAGCGTCGACTCAGCATTTCCCACCAGAACAAAGACGTCAGCATCCAAACAGAACTTATCGATCCAGCTGTCCAACTCCAAAGTGACATCAGTACCAGGGCTGAGGTCAGAGGTCAGAGGCAGAAATTCATATTATTAATTATTCCTGTGCTGACATTTTGACTTCTTGTTTTTATTTGTATTCAGGTGCAGTTTGTTTCTGATGAGTTCAAAACTCGGAGCGGACATTTTCCTGGATGAATTCTGATTCTCTGAAATGTTTCCACGACGACCAAACTGACAAACTCAAACAGAATAAAATAATGTGTCCTCTGATCGATACCAGAGTGACGCTTAACACACAGAACTGCTCCTGTCAACATGTTTCAGCCCAAACATCATAAATCATCTTCAGTCTGGTCGATAGGAAATGTACCGTGTGTCAGTTTATAATCTGTAGGTTATGATTTATTTTACGTCACATTAAACTAAGTACTGTCTGTTTTTCCAGGTGTCACAGTGAAGAGGCAGATTAAAGGGTTAAATCAGATCTGGGCTGGAGGTGTGAACAGGAAGTCACCTGTCCATCAGCACCAGGTCGTCTCTCAGCAGAGCGCAGCGACTTTTAGGCCACATGACCTTCACCAGGCTGCCGGAGTCCAGAGTGGGATCCATGTGGAGGGCATGAGCCAGCTGGTTCACCGTCTGAGGAGGAGGAGGGAGGAGGATGAAGGTTATGACAGAGTCATGTGACTGACAGACAGAGTAACGCTGACAGTTAAAGGGACAGTGTCTCATGTTCTTGTGCTCCTCATACAGACCGATTTCATCCTGGTGATGAAACTCATTTAATCATCAGCACTATGGAGCTTCGCAGCTAACGTTATTTTTACAATAATGATTTTAAAACTGTATTTACAAATCTGCGTCCGTCCAACATGATGAAACATTGGGTCGAACGCAGGCGAACACGTGTCTGAAACTCTGTGGCTCTGTGGGATTTTTTTTAGATTTTACACCAAACATCAGAAATAAAAAAAGATTCGTAAAATAATTCTTCTGTCTGAGCATCTTTAAGACTTCTGTAGGATTGATTTAAGACATTTTGATACGGATTAAAGTCTTATTTTTAGATCAATAAGCTCAAAGCCTTTTAAGGATCCATGGGAACGATGCTAAGCGCTAGTTATTTACCACATGGATATAGCATTTATGCTAGCTGTGTTATTTTAGCATTGCACTATATTTGGTTTAATATCCTTCATGTTTCTAGACATTCTCTGACTTGACAACATTTTACATTGGTCCAAGTGTACTTCCTGTTGGAATGGAGCTGACAGGAAGTAAACAGGGACCAAAACTGTTGCCCTGGCAACCAGAGAGCATTATATGCATCTATAAATACGTAGGTCTGGGAGGGGACAGGAGTCACTCTTCTACAATTGGGAGGGGACAGGAGTCATTTTTCCAGGATTGGGAGGGGACAGGAGTCATTCTTCTACAATTGGAAGGGGACAGGAGTCATTCTTCCAGGAATGGGAGGGGACAGGAGTCACTCTTCTACAATTGGAAGGGGACAGGAGTCATTCTTCCAGGAATGGGAGGGGACAGGAGTCATTCTTCCAGGAATGGGAGGGGACAGGAGTCACTCTTCTACAATTGGAAGGGGACAGGAGTCATTCTTCCAGGAATGGGAGGGGACAGGAGTCACTCTTCTAAAATTGGGAGGGGACAGGAGTCACTCTTCTACAATTGGAAGGGGACAGGAGTCATTCTTCCAGGAATGGGAGGGGACAGGAGTCACTCTTCTACAATTGGAAGGGGACAGGAGTCATTCTTCCAGGAATGGGAGGGGACAGGAGTCATTCTTCCAGGAATGGGAGGGGACAGGAGTCACTCTTCTACAATTGGAAGGGGACAGGAGTCATTCTTCCAGGAATGGGAGGGGACAGGAGTCATTCTTCCAGGAATGGGAGGGGACAGGAGTCACTCTTCTACAATTGGAAGGGGACAGGAGTCATTCTTCCAGGAATGGGAGGGGACAGGAGTCACTCTTCTAAAATTGGGAGGGGACAGGAGTCACTCTTCTACAATTGGGAGGGGACAGGAGTCATTTTTCCAGGATTGGGAGGGGACAGGAGTCACTCTTCTACAATTGGAAGGAGACAGGAGTCATTCTTCCAGGAATGGGAGGGGACAGGAGTCACTCTTCTACAATTGGAAGGGGACAGGAGTCATTCTTCCAGGAATGGGAGGGGACAGGAGTCACTCTTCTACAATTGGAAGGGGACAGGAGTCATTCTTCCAGGAATGGGAGGGGACAGGAGTCATTCTTCCAGGAATGGGAGGGGACAGGAGTCACTCTTCTACAATTGGAAGGGGACAGGAGTCATTCTTCCAGGAATGGGAGGGGACAGGAGTCACTCTTCTAAAATTGGGAGGGGACAGGAGTCACTCTTCTACAATTGGGAGGGGACAGGAGTCATTTTTCCAGGATTGGGAGGGGACAGGAGTCACTCTTCTACAATTGGGAGGGGACAGGAGTCATTCTTCCAGGAATGGGAGGGGACAGGAGTCACTCTTCTACAATTGGGAGGGGACAGGAGTCATTCTTCCAGGAATGGGAGGGGACAGGAGTCACTCTTCTACAATTGGGAGGGGACAGGAGTCACTCTTCTACAATTGGGAGGGGACAGGAGTCATTTTTCCAGGATTGGGAGGGGACAGGAGTCACTCTTCTACAATTGGGAGGGGACAGGAGTCATTCTTCCAGGAATGGGAGGGGACAGGAGTCACTCTTCTACAATTGGGAGGGGACAGGAGTCATTCTTCCAGGAATGGGAGGGGGCAGGAGTCACTCTTCTACAATTGGGAGGGGACAGGAGTCATTCTTCCAGGAATGGGAGGGGACAGGAGTCATTCTTCCAGGAATGGGAGGGGACAGGAGTCACTCTTCTACAATTGGAAGGGGACAGGAGTCATTCTTCCAGGAATGGGAGGGGACAGGAGTCACTCTTCTAAAATTGGGAGGGGACAGGAGTCACTCTTCTACAATTGGGAGGGGACAGGAGTCATTTTTCCAGGATTGGGAGGGGACAGGAGTCAATCTTCTACAATTGGGAGGGGACAGGAGTCATTCTTCCAGGAATGGGAGGGGACAGGAGTCACTCTTCTACAATTGGGAGGGGACAGGAGTCACTCTTCTACAATTGGGAGGGGACAGGAGTCATTCTTCCAGGAATGGGAGGGGACAGGAGTCACTCTTCTACAATTGGGAGGGGACAGGAGTCATTTTTCCAGGATTGGGAGGGGACAGGAGTCACTCTTCTACAATTGGGAGGGGACAGGAGTCATTTTTCCAGGATTGGGAGGGGACAGGAGTCACTCTTCTACAATTGGAAGGGGACAGGAGTCATTCTTCCAGGAATGGGAGGGAACAGGAGTCACTCTTCTACAATTGGGAGGGGACAGGAGTCATTTTTCCAGGATTGGGAGGGGACAGGAGTCACTCTTCTACAATTGGAAGGGGACAGGAGTCATTCTTCCAGGAATGGGAGGGGACAGGAGTCACTCTTCTACAATTGGGAGGGGACAGGAGTCATTCTTCCAGGAATGGGAGGGGACAGGAGTCACTCTTCTACAATTGGAAGGGGACAGGAGTCATTCTTCCAGGAATGGGAGGGGACAGGAGTCACTCTTCTACAATTGGGAGGGGACAGGAGTCATTTTTCCAGGATTGGGAGGGGACAGGAGTCATTCTTCCAGGAATGGGAGGGGACAGGAGTCATTCTTCCAGGAATGGGAGGGGACAGGAGTCACTCTTCTACAATTGGGAGGGGACAGGAGTCACTCTTCTACAATTGGGAGGGGACAGGAGTCATTTTTCCAGGATTGGGAGGGGACAGGAGTCACTCTTCTACAATTGGGAGGGGACAGGAGTCATTCTTCCAGGAATGGGAGGGGACAGGAGTCACTCTTCTACAATTGGGAGGGGACAGGAGTCATTCTTCCAGGAATGGGAGGGGACAGGAGTCACTCTTCTCCAATTGGGAGGGGACAGGAGTCACTCTTCTACAATTGGGAGGGGACAGGAGTCATTTTTCCAGGATTGGGAGGGGACAGGAGTCACTCTTCTACAATTGGGAGGGGACAGGAGTCATTTTTCCAGGATTGGGAGGGGACAGGAGTCACTCTTCTACAATTGGGAGGGGACAGGAGTCATTCTTCCAGGAATGGGAGGGGACAGGAGTCACTCTTCTCCAATTGGGAGGGGACAGGAGTCACTCTTCTACAATTGGGAGGGGACAGGAGTCATTTTTCCAGGATTGGGAGGGGACAGGAGTCACTCTTCTACAATTGGGAGGGGACAGGAGTCATTTTTCCAGGATTGGGAGGGGACAGGAGTCACTCTTCTACAATTGGAAGGGGACAGGAGTCATTCTTCCAGGAATGGGAGGGGACAGGAGTCACTCTTCTACAATTGGGAGGGGACAGGAGTCATTCTTCCAGGAATGGGAGGGGACAGGAGTCACTCTTCTACAATTGGAAGGGGACAGGAGTCATTTTTCCAGGATTGGGAGGGGACAGGAGTCACTCTTCTACAATTGGAAGGGGACAGGAGTCATTCTTCCAGGAATGGGAGGGGACAGGAGTCACTCTTCTACAATTGGGAGGGGACAGGAGTCATTTTTCCAGGATTGGGAGGGGACAGGAGTCATTCTTCCAGGAATGGGAGGGGACAGGAGTCACTCTTCAACAATTGGGAGGGGACAGGAGTCACTCTTCTACAATTGGGAGGGGACAGGAGTCACTCTTCTACAATTGGGAGGGGACAGGAGTCACTCTTCTACAATTGGAAGGGGACAGGAGTCATTCTTCCAGGAATGGGAGGGGACAGGAGTCACTCTTCTACAATTGGAAGGGGACAGGAGTCATTCTTCCAGGAATGGGAGGGGACAGGAGTCACTCTTCTACAATTGGGAGGGGACAGGAGTCATTTTTCCAGGATTGGGAGGGGACAGGAGTCACTCTTCTACAATTGAAAGGGGACAGGAGTCATTCTTCCAGGAATGGGAGGGGACAGGAGTCATTTTTCCAGGATTGGGAGGGGACAGGAGTCATTCTTCCAGGAATGGGGGGGACAGGAGTCACTCTTCTACAATTGGAAGGGGACAGGAGTCATTTTTCCAGGATTGGGAGGGGACAGGAGTCACTCTTCTACAATTGGGAGGGGACAGGAGTCATTCTTCCAGGATTGGGAGGGGACAGGAGTCACTCTTCTACAATTGGAAGGGGACAGGAGTCATTCTTCCAGGAATGGGAGGGGACAGGAGTCACTCTTCTACAATTGGGAGGGGACAGGAGTCATTTTTCCAGGATTGGGAGGGGACAGGAGTCACTCTTCTACAATTGGGAGGGGACAGGAGTCATTTTTCCAGGATTGGGAGGGGACAGGAGTCACTCTTCTACAATTGGAAGGGGACAGGAGTCATTCTTCCAGGAATGGGAGGGAACAGGAGTCACTCTTCTACAATTGGGAGGGGACAGGAGTCATTTTTCCAGGATTGGGAGGGGACAGGAGTCACTCTTCTACAATTGGGAGGGGACAGGAGTCATTCTTCCAGGAATGGGAGGGGACAGGAGTCACTCTTCTACAATTGGGAGGGGACAGGAGTCATTTTTCCAGGATTGGGAGGGGACAGGAGTCACTCTTCTACAATTGGGAGGGGACAGGAGTCACTCTTCTACAATTGGGAGGGGACAGGAGTCATTTTTCCAGGATTGGGAGGGGACAGGAGTCACTCTTCTACAATTGGAAGGGGACAGGAGTCATTCTTCCAGGAATGGGAGGGGACAGGAGTCACTCTTCTACAATTGGGAGGGGACAGGAGTCATTTTTCCAGGATTGGGAGGGGACAGGAGTCACTCTTCTACAATTGGGAGGGGACAGGAGTCATTTTTCCAGGATTGGGAGGGGACAGGAGTCACTCTTCTACAATTGGGAGGGGACAGGAGTCACTCTTCTACAATTGGGAGGGGACAGGAGTCATTTTTCCAGGATTGGGAGGGGACAGGAGTCACTCTTCTACAATTGGGAGGGGACAGGAGTCACTCTTCTACAATTGAAAGGGGACAGGAGTCATTCTTCCAGGAATGGGAGGGGACAGGAGTCATTTTTCCAGGATTGGGAGGGGACAGGAGTCATTCTTCCAGGAATGGGAGGGGACAGGAGTCACTCTTCCAGGAATGGGAGGGGACAGGAGTCACTCTTCCAGTATTGGGAGGGGACAGGAGTCACTCTTCCAGGAATGGGAGGGGACAGGAGTCACTCTTCTACAATTGGAAGGGGACAGGAGTCATTCTTCCAGGAATGGGAGGGGACAGGAGTCACTCTTCTACAATTGGGAGGGGACAGGAGTCATTCTTCCAGGAATGGGAGGGGACAGGAGTCACTCTTCTACAATTGGAAGGGGACAGGAGTCATTCTTCCAGGAATGGGAGGGGACAGGAGTCACTCTTCTACAATTGGGAGGGGACAGGAGTCACTCTTCTACAATTGGGAGGGGACAGGAGTCATTTTTCCAGGATTGGGAGGGGACAGGAGTCACTCTTCTACAATTGAAAGGGGACAGGAGTCATTCTTCTACAATTGGGAGGGGACAGGAGTCATTTTTCCAGGATTGGGAGGGGACAGGAGTCATTCTTCCAGGAATGGGAGGGGACAGGAGTCATTCTTCTACAATTGGGAGGGGACAGGAGTCATTCTTCTACAATTGGGAGGGGACAGGAGTCATTTTTCCAGGATTGGGAGGGGACAGGAGTCATTTTTCCAGGATTGGGAGGGGACAGGAGTCACTCTTCTCCAATTGGAAGGGGACAGGAGTCATTCTTCCAGGAATGGGAGGGGACAGGAGTCACTCTTCTACAATTGGGAGGGGACAGGAGTCACTCTTCTACAATTGGGAGGGGACAGGAGTCATTCTTCCAGGAATGGGAGGGGACAGGAGTCATTTTTCCAGGATTGGAAGGGGACAGGAGTCACTCTTCCAGGAATGGGAGGGGACAGGAGTCACTCTTCCAGGATTGGGAGGGGACAGGAGTCACTCTTCTACAATTGGAAGGGGACAGGAGTCATTCTTCCAGGAATGGGAGGGGACAGGAGTCACTCTTCCAGGATTGGGAGGGGACAGGAGTCACTCTTCTACAATTGGAAGGGGACAGGAGTCATTCTTCCAGGAATGGGAGGGGACAGGAGTCACTCTTCTACAATTGGGAGGGGACAGGAGTCACTCTTCTACAATTGGGAGGGGACAGGAGTCACTCTTCTACAATTGGGAGGGGACAGGAGTCACTCTTCTACAATTGGGAGGGGACAGGAGTCACTCTTCTACAATTGGAAGGGGACAGGAGTCATTCTTCCAGGAAAGGGAGGGGACAGGAGTCACTCTTCTACAATTGGGAGGGGACAGGAGTCATTTTTCCAGGATTGGGAGGGGACAGGAGTCACTCTTCTACAATTGAAAGGGGACAGGAGTCATTCTTCCAGGAATGGGAGGGGACAGGAGTCATTTTTCCAGGATTGGGAGGGGACAGGAGTCATTCTTCCAAGAATGGGGGGGACAGGAGTCACTCTTCTACAATTGGAAGGGGACAGGAGTCATTTTTCCAGGATTGGGAGGGGACAGGAGTCACTCTTCTACAATTGGGAGGGGACAGGAGTCATTCTTCCAGGAATGGGAGGGGACAGGAGTCACTCTTCTACAATTGGAAGGGGACAGGAGTCATTCTTCCAGGAATGGGAGGGGACAGGAGTCACTCTTCTACAATTGGGAGGGGACAGGAGTCATTTTTCCAGGATTGGGAGGGGACAGGAGTCACTCTTCTACAATTGGGAGGGGACAGGAGTCATTTTTCCAGGATTGGGAGGGGACAGGAGTCACTCTTCTACAATTGGAAGGGGACAGGAGTCATTCTTCCAGGAATGGGAGGGGACAGGAGTCATTCTTCCAGGAATGGGAGGGGACAGGAGTCACTCTTCTACAATTGGAAGGGGACAGGAGTCATTCTTCCAGGAATGGGAGGGGACAGGAGTCACTCTTCTAAAATTGGGAGGGGACAGGAGTCACTCTTCTACAATTGGGAGGGGACAGGAGTCATTTTTCCAGGATTGGGAGGGGACAGGAGTCACTCTTCTACAATTGGGAGGGGACAGGAGTCATTCTTCCAGGAATGGGAGGGGACAGGAGTCACTCTTCTACAATTGGGAGGGGACAGGAGTCATTCTTCCAGGAATGGGAGGGGACAGGAGTCACTCTTCTACAATTGGGAGGGGACAGGAGTCACTCTTCTACAATTGGGAGGGGACAGGAGTCATTTTTCCAGGATTGGGAGGGGACAGGAGTCACTCTTCTACAATTGGGAGGGGACAGGAGTCATTCTTCCAGGAATGGGAGGGGACAGGAGTCACTCTTCTACAATTGGGAGGGGACAGGAGTCATTCTTCCAGGAATGGGAGGGGACAGGAGTCACTCTTCTACAATTGGGAGGGGACAGGAGTCATTCTTCCAGGAATGGGAGGGGACAGGAGTCATTCTTCCAGGAATGGGAGGGGACAGGAGTCACTCTTCTACAATTGGAAGGGGACAGGAGTCATTCTTCCAGGAATGGGAGGGGACAGGAGTCACTCTTCTAAAATTGGGAGGGGACAGGAGTCACTCTTCTACAATTGGGAGGGGACAGGAGTCATTTTTCCAGGATTGGGAGGGGACAGGAGTCAATCTTCTACAATTGGGAGGGGACAGGAGTCATTCTTCCAGGAATGGGAGGGGACAGGAGTCACTCTTCTACAATTGGGAGGGGACAGGAGTCACTCTTCTACAATTGGGAGGGGACAGGAGTCATTCTTCCAGGAATGGGAGGGGACAGGAGTCACTCTTCTACAATTGGGAGGGGACAGGAGTCATTTTTCCAGGATTGGGAGGGGACAGGAGTCACTCTTCTACAATTGGGAGGGGACAGGAGTCATTTTTCCAGGATTGGGAGGGGACAGGAGTCACTCTTCTACAATTGGAAGGGG
The DNA here is from genome assembly GCA_013133815.1 of Cromileptes altivelis. Lineage (NCBI taxonomy): Eukaryota > Metazoa > Chordata > Actinopteri > Perciformes > Serranidae > Cromileptes > Cromileptes altivelis. Next base: position 41,460,421 of record CM023144.1, on the reverse strand, counting down.
ACAGGAGTCATTCTTCCAGGAATGGGAGGGGACAGGAGTCACTCTTCTACAATTGGGAGGGGACAGGAGTCATTTTTCCAGGATTGGGAGGGGACAGGAGTCACTCTTCTACAATTGGAAGGGGACAGGAGTCATTCTTCCAGGAATGGGAGGGGACAGGAGTCACTCTTCTACAATTGGGAGGGGACAGGAGTCATTCTTCCAGGAATGGGAGGGGACCAGGGATCATGGATTGGGAGGGGACAGGAGTCACTCTTCTACAATTGGAAGGGGACAGGAGTCATTCTTCCAGGAATGGGAGGGGACAGGAGTCACTCTTCTACAATTGGGAGGGGACAGGAGTCATTTTTCCAGGATTGGGAGGGGACAGGAGTGGGAGGGGACAGGAGTCATTCTTCCAGGAATGGGACAGGAGTCACTCTTCTTCTGGGAGGGGACAGGAGTCAGGATTGGACAGGAGTCATTCTTCCAGGAATGGGAGGGGACAGGAGTCACTCTTCTACAATTGGAAGGGGACAGGAGTCATTCTTCCAGGAATGGGAGGGGACAGGAGTCACTCTTCTACAATTGGGAGGGGACAGGAGTCATTTTTCCAGGATTGGGAGGGGACAGGAGTCATTCTTCCAGGAATGGGAGGGGACAGGAGTCATTCTTCCAGGAATGGGAGGGGACAGGAGTCACTCTTCTACAATTGGGAGGGGACAGGAGTCACTCTTCTACAATTGGGAGGGGACAGGAGTCATTTTTCCAGGATTGGGAGGGGACAGGAGTCACTCTTCTACAATTGGGAGGGGACAGGAGTCATTCTTCCAGGAATGGGAGGGGACAGGAGTCACTCTTCTACAATTGGGAGGGGACAGGAGTCATTCTTCCAGGAATGGGAGGGGACAGGAGTCACTCTTCTACAATTGGGAGGGGACAGGAGTCACTCTTCTACAATTGGGAGGGGACAGGAGTCATTTTTCCAGGATTGGGAGGGGACAGGAGTCACTCTTCTACAATTGGGAGGGGACAGGAGTCATTTTTCCAGGATTGGGAGGGGACAGGAGTCACTCTTCTACAATTGGAAGGGGACAGGAGTCATTCTTCCAGGAATGGGAGGGGACAGGAGTCACTCTTCTACAATTGGGAGGGGACAGGAGTCATTTTTCCAGGATTGGGAGGGGACAGGAGTCACTCTTCTACAATTGGAAGGGGACAGGAGTCATTCTTCCAGGAATGGGAGGGGACAGGAGTCACTCTTCTACAATTGGGAGGGGACAGGAGTCATTCTTCCAGGAATGGGAGGGGACAGGAGTCACTCTTCTACAATTGGAAGGGGACAGGAGTCATTTTTCCAGGATTGGGAGGGGACAGGAGTCACTCTTCTACAATTGGAAGGGGACAGGAGTCACTCTTCTACAATTGGGAGGGGACAGGAGTCACTCTTCTACAATTGGGAGGGGACAGGAGTCACTCTTCTACAATTGGGAGGGGACAGGAGTCACTCTTCTACAATTGGAAGGGGACAGGAGTCATTCTTCCAGGAATGGGAGGGGACAGGAGTCACTCTTCAACAATTGGGAGGGGACAGGAGTCACTCTTCTACAATTGGGAGGGGACAGGAGTCACTCTTCTACAATTGGGAGGGGACAGGAGTCACTCTTCTACAATCACTCTTCTACAATTGGGAGGGGACAGGAGTCACTCTTCTACAATTGGGAGGGGACAGGAGTCATTCTTCCAGGAATGGGAGGGGACAGGAGTCACTCTTCAACAATTGGGAGGGGACAGGAGTCACTCTTCTACAATTGGGAGGGGACAGGAGTCACTCTTCTACAATTGGGAGGGGACAGGAGTCACTCTTCTACAATTGGAAGGGGACAGGAGTCATTCTTCCAGGAATGGGAGGGGACAGGAGTCACTCTTCTACAATTGGAAGGGGACAGGAGTCATTCTTCCAGGAATGGGAGGGGACAGGAGTCACTCTTCTACAATTGGGAGGGGACAGGAGTCATTTTTCCAGGATTGGGAGGGGACAGGAGTCACTCTTCTACAATTGAAAGGGGACAGGAGTCATTCTTCCAGGAATGGGAGGGGACAGGAGTCATTTTTCCAGGATTGGGAGGGGACAGGAGTCACTCTTCTACAATTGGGAGGGGACAGGAGTCATTCTTCCAGGAATGGGAGGGGACAGGAGTCACTCTTCTACAATTGGGAGGGGACAGGAGTCATTCTTCCAGGAATGGGAGGGGACAGGAGTCACTCTTCTACAATTGGGAGGGGACAGGAGTCATTTTTCCAGGATTGGGAGGGGACAGGAGTCACTCTTCTACAATTGGGAGGGGACAGGAGTCATTTTTCCAGGATTGGGAGGGGACAGGAGTCACTCTTCTACAATTGGAAGGGGACAGGAGTCATTTTTCCAGGAATGGGAGGGGACAGGAGTCACTCTTCTACAATTGGGAGGGGACAGGAGTCATTTTTCCAGGATTGGGAGGGGACAGGAGTCACTCTTCTACAATTGGGAGGGGACAGGAGTCATTCTTCCAGGAATGGGAGGGGACAGGAGTCACTCTTCTACAATTGGGAGGGGACAGGAGTCACTCTTCTACAATTGGGAGGGGACAGGAGTCATTCTTCCAGGAATGGGAGGGGACAGGAGTCACTCTTCTACAATTGGGAGGGGACAGGAGTCATTTTTCCAGGATTGGGAGGGGACAGGAGTCACTCTTCTACAATTGGGAGGGGACAGGAGTCATTTTTCCAGGATTGGGAGGGGACAGGAGTCACTCTTCTACAATTGGAAGGGGACAGGAGTCATTCTTCCAGGATTGGGAGGGGACAGGAGTCACTCTTCTACAATTGGGAGGGGACAGGAGTCATTTTTCCAGGATTGGGAGGGGACAGGAGTCACTCTTCTACAATTGGGAGGGGACAGGAGTCACTCTTCTACAATTGGGAGGGGACAGGAGTCATTTTTCCAGGATTGGGAGGGGACAGGAGTCACTCTTCTACAATTGGGAGGGGACAGGAGTCACTCTTCTACAATTGAAAGGGGACAGGAGTCATTCTTCCAGGAATGGGAGGGGACAGGAGTCATTTTTCCAGGATTGGGAGGGGACAGGAGTCATTCTTCCAGGAATGGGAGGGGACAGGAGTCACTCTTCCAGGAATGGGAGGGGACAGGAGTCACTCTTCCAGGATTGGGAGGGGACAGGAGTCACTCTTCCAGGGGGAGGGGACAGGAGTCACTCTTCTACAATTGGGAGGGGACAGGAGTCATTCTTCCAGGAATGGGAGGGGACAGGAGTCATTCTTCCAGGAATGGGAGGGGACAGGAGTCACTCTTCTACAATTGGAAGGGGACAGGAGTCATTCTTCCAGGAATGGGAGGGGACAGGAGTCACTCTTCTACAATTGGGAGGGGACAGGAGTCACTCTTCTACAATTCATTTTTCCAGGATTGGGAGGGGACAGGAGTCATTCTTCCAGGGGGACAGGAGTCATGGGAGGGGACAGGAGTCACTCTTCTACAATTGGGAGGGGACAGGAGTCACTCTTCTACAATTGGGAGGGGACAGGAGTCATTTTTCCAGGATTGGGAGGGGACAGGAGTCACTCTTCTACAATTGGGAGGGGACAGGAGTCATTCTTCTACAATTGGGAGGGGACAGGAGTCATTTTTCCAGGATTGGGAGGGGACAGGAGTCATTCTTCCAGGAATGGGAGGGGACAGGAGTCATTCTTCTACAATTGGGAGGGGACAGGAGTCATTCTTCTACAATTGGGAGGGGACAGGAGTCATTTTTCCAGGATTGGGAGGGGACAGGAGTCATTTTTCCAGGATTGGGAGGGGACAGGAGTCACTCTTCTCCAATTGGAAGGGGACAGGAGTCATTCTTCCAGGAATGGGAGGGGACAGGAGTCACTCTTCTACAATTGGGAGGGGACAGGAGTCACTCTTCTACAATTGGGAGGGGACAGGAGTCATTCTTCCAGGAATGGGAGGGGACAGGAGTCATTTTTCCAGGATTGGAAGGGGACAGGAGTCACTCTTCCAGGAATGGGAGGGGACAGGAGTCACTCTTCTACAATTGGGAGGGGACAGGAGTCACTCTTCTACAATTGGGAGGGGACAGGAGTCATTTTTCCAGGATTGGGAGGGGACAGGAGTCACTCTTCTACAATTGGGAGGGGACAGGAGTCATTCTTCTACAATTGGGAGGGGACAGGAGTCATTTTTCCAGGATTGGGAGGGGACAGGAGTCATTCTTCCAGGAATGGGAGGGGACAGGAGTCATTCTTCTACAATTGGGAGGGGACAGGAGTCATTCTTCTACAATTGGGAGGGGACAGGAGTCATTTTTCCAGGATTGGGAGGGGACAGGAGTCATTTTTCCAGGATTGGGAGGGGACAGGAGTCACTCTTCTACAATTGGGAGGGGACAGGAGTCATTCTTCCAGGAATGGGAGGGGACAGGAGTCACTCTTCTACAATTGGGAGGGGACAGGAGTCACTCTTCTAGGATTGGGAGGGGACAGGAGTCATTCTTCCAGGAATGGGAGGGGACAGGAGTCATTTTTCCAGGATTGGAAGGGGACAGGAGTCACTCTTCCAGGAATGGGAGGGGACAGGAGTCACTCTTCCAGGATTGGGAGGGGACAGGAGTCACTCTTCTACAATTGGAAGGGGACAGGAGTCATTCTTCCAGGAATGGGAGGGGACAGGAGTCACTCTTCTACAATTGGGAGGGGACAGGAGTCACTCTTCTACAATTGGAAGGGGACAGGAGTCATTCTTCCAGGAATGGGAGGGGACAGGAGTCACTCTTCTAGGATTGGGAGGGGACAGGAGTCACTCTTCTCAATTCAGGAGTCACTCTTCTACAATTGGGAGGGGACAGGAGTTTCTTCCAGGGGGAGGGGACAGGAGTCACTCTTCTACAATTGGGAGGGGACAGGAGTCACTCTTCTACAATTGGGAGGGGACAGGAGTCACTCTTCTACAATTGGGAGGGGACAGGAGTCATTCTTCCAGGATTGGGAGGGGACAGGAGTCACTCTTCTACAATTGGGAGGGGACAGGATTGGAAGGGGACAGGAGTCACTTTCTTCCAGGAATGGGAGGGGACAGGAGTCACTCTTCTACAATTGGGAGGGGACAGGAGTCATTCTTCCAGGAATGGGAGGGGACAGGAGTCACTCTTCCAGGATTGGGAGGGGACAGGAGTCATTCTTCCAGGATTGGGAGGGGACAGGAGTCACTCTTCTACAATTGGAAGGGGACAGGAGTCATTCTTCCAGGAATGGGAGGGGACAGGAGTCACTCTTCCAGGATTGGGAGGGGACAGGAGTCACTCTTCTACAATTGGAAGGGGACAGGAGTCATTCTTCTACAATTGGGAGGGGACAGGAGTCACTCTTCCAGGATTGGGAGGGGACAGGAGTCACTCTTCTACAATTGGAAGGGGACAGGAGTCATTCTTCCAGGAATGGGAGGGGACAGGAGTCATTCTTCCAGGAATGGGAGGGGACAGGAGTCACTCTTCTACAATTGGGAGGGGACAGGAGTCATTTTTCCAGGATTGGGAGGGGACAGGAGTCATTCTTCCAGGAATGGGAGGGGACAGGAGTCACTCTTCCAGGAATGGGAGGGGACAGGAGTCACTCTTCTACAATTGGAAGGGGACAGGAGTCATTCTTCCAGGAATGGGAGGGGACAGGAGTCACTCTTCTACAATTGGGAGGGGACAGGAGTCATTTTTCCAGGATTGGGAGGGGACAGGAGTCACTCTTCTACAATTGGAAGGGGACAGGAGTCATTCTTCCAGGAATGGGAGGGGACAGGAGTCACTCTTCTACAATTGGGAGGGGACAGGAGTCATTTTTCCAGGATTGGGAGGGGACAGGAGTCACTCTTCTACAATTGGGAGGGGACAGGAGTCATTTTTCCAGGATTGGGAGGGGACAGGAGTCACTCTTCTACAATTGGAAGGGGACAGGAGTCATTCTTCCAGGAATGGGAGGGGACAGGAGTCACTCTTCTACAATTGGGAGGGGACAGGAGTCATTTTTCCAGGATTGGGAGGGGACAGGAGTCACTCTTCTACAATTGGGAGGGGACAGGAGTCATTCTTCCAGGAATGGGAGGGGACAGGAGTCACTCTTCTACAATTGGGAGGGGACAGGAGTCATTTTTCCAGGATTGGGAGGGGACAGGAGTCACTCTTCTACAATTGGGAGGGGACAGGAGTCACTCTTCTACAATTGGGGGGACAGGAGTCATTTTTCCAGGACAGGAGTCACTCTTCTACAATTGGGAGGGGACAGGAGTCATTCTTCCAGGATTGGGAGGGGACAGGAGTCACTCTTCTACAATTGGGAGGGGACAGGAGTCATTTTTCCAGGATTGGGAGGGGACAGGAGTCACTCTTCTACAATTGGGAGGGGACAGGAGTCATTTTTCCAGGACAGGAGTCACTCTTCTACAATTGGGAGGGGACAGGAGTCACTCTTCTACAATTGGGAGGGGACAGGAGTCATTTTTCCAGGATTGGGAGGGGACAGGAGTCACTCTTCTACAATTGGGAGGGGACAGGAGTCACTCTTCTACAATTGGGAGGGGACAGGAGTCATTCTTCCAGGAATGGGAGGGGACAGGAGTCATTTTTCCAGGATTGGGAGGGGACAGGAGTCATTCTTCCAGGAATGGGAGGGGACAGGAGTCACTCTTCCAGGAATGGGAGGGGACAGGAGTCACTCTTCCAGTATTGGGAGGGGACAGGAGTCACTCTTCCAGTATTGGGAGGGGACAGGAGTCACTCTTCTACAATTGGAAGGGGACAGGAGTCATTCTTCCAGGAATGGGAGGGGACAGGAGTCACTCTTCTACAATTGGGAGGGGACAGGAGTCATTCTTCCAGGAATGGGAGGGGACAGGAGTCACTCTTCTACAATTGGAAGGGGACAGGAGTCATTCTTCCAGGAATGGGAGGGGACAGGAGTCACTCTTCTACAATTGGGAGGGGACAGGAGTCACTCTTCTACAATTGGGAGGGGACAGGAGTCATTTTTCCAGGATTGGGAGGGGACAGGAGTCACTCTTCTACAATTGGGAGGGGACAGGAGTCATTCTTCTACAATTGGGAGGGGACAGGAGTCATTTTTCCAGGATTGGGAGGGGACAGGAGTCATTCTTCCAGGAATGGGAGGGGACAGGAGTCATTCTTCTACAATTGGGAGGGGACAGGAGTCATTCTTCTACAATTGGGAGGGGACAGGAGTCATTTTTCCAGGATTGGGAGGGGACAGGAGTCACTCTTCTCCAATTGGAAGGGGACAGGAGTCATTCTTCCAGGAATGGGAGGGGACAGGAGTCACTCTTCTACAATTGGAAGGGGACAGGAGTCATTCTTCCAGGAATGGGAGGGGACAGGAGTCATTTTTCCAGGATTGGGAGGGGACAGGAGTCACTCTTCCAGGAATGGGAGGGGACAGGAGTCACTCTTCCAGGATTGGGAGGGGACAGGAGTCACTCTTCTACAATTGGAAGGGGACAGGAGTCATTCTTCCAGGAATGGGAGGGGACAGGAGTCACTCTTCCAGGATTGGGAGGGGACAGGAGTCACTCTTCTACAATTGGAAGGGGACAGGAGTCATTCTTCCAGGAATGGGAGGGGACAGGAGTCACTCTTCTACAATTGGGAGGGGACAGGAGTCACTCTTCTACAATTGGGAGGGGACAGGAGTCACTCTTCTACAATTGGGAGGGGACAGGAGTCATTCTTCCAGGAATGGGAGGGGACAGGAGTCACTCTTCTACAATTGGAAGGGGACAGGAGTCATTCTTCTACAATTGGGAGGGGACAGGAGTCACTCTTCTACAATTGGGAGGGGACAGGAGTCACTCTTCTACAATTGGAACAGGGGACAGGAGTCATTCTTCCAGGAATGGGAGGGGACAGGAGTCACTCTTCTACAATTGGGAGGGGACAGGAGTCATTTTTCCAGGATTGGGAGGGGACAGGAGTCACTCTTCTACAATTGAAAGGGGACAGGAGTCATTCTTCCAGGAATGGGAGGGGACAGGAGTCATTTTTCCAGGATTGGGAGGGGACAGGAGTCATTCTTCCAAGAATGGGGGGGACAGGAGTCACTCTTCTACAATTGGAAGGGGACAGGAGTCATTTTTCCAGGATTGGGAGGGGACAGGAGTCACTCTTCTACAATTGGGAGGGGACAGGAGTCATTCTTCCAGGAATGGGAGGGGACAGGAGTCACTCTTCTACAATTGGAAGGGGACAGGAGTCATTCTTCCAGGAATGGGAGGGGACAGGAGTCACTCTTCTACAATTGGGAGGGGACAGGAGTCATTTTTCCAGGATTGGGAGGGGACAGGAGTCACTCTTCTACAATTGGGAGGGGACAGGAGTCATTTTTCCAGGATTGGGAGGGGACAGGAGTCACTCTTCTACAATTGGAAGGGGACAGGAGTCATTCTTCCAGGAATGGGAGGGAACAGGAGTCACTCTTCTACAATTGGGAGGGGACAGGAGTCATTTTTCCAGGATTGGGAGGGGACAGGAGTCACTCTTCTACAATTGGGAGGGGACAGGAGTCATTCTTCCAGGAATGGGAGGGGACAGGAGTCACTCTTCTACAATTGGGAGGGGACAGGAGTCATTTTTCCAGGATTGGGAGGGGACAGGAGTCACTCTTCTACAATTGGGAGGGGACAGGAGTCACTCTTCTACAATTGGGAGGGGACAGGAGTCATTTTTCCAGGATTGGGAGGGGACAGGAGTCACTCTTCTACAATTGGGAGGGGACAGGAGTCATTCTTCCAGGAATGGGAGGGGACAGGAGTCACTCTTCTACAATTGGAAGGGGACAGGAGTCATTCTTCCAGGAATGGGAGGGGACAGGAGTCACTCTTCTACAATTGGGAGGGGACAGGAGTCACTCTTCTACAATTGGGAGGGGACAGGAGTCATTTTTCCAGGATTGGGAGGGGACAGGAGTCACTCTTCTACAATTGAAAGGGGACAGGAGTCATTCTTCTACAATTGGGAGGGGACAGGAGTCATTTTTCCAGGATTGGGAGGGGACAGGAGTCATTCTTCCAGGAATGGGAGGGGACAGGAGTCATTCTTCTACAATTGGGAGGGGACAGGAGTCATTTTTCCAGGATTGGGAGGGGACAGGAGTCATTTTTCCAGGATTGGGAGGGGACAGGAGTCACTCTTCTCCAATTGGAAGGGGACAGGAGTCATTCTTCCAGGAATGGGAGGGGACAGGAGTCACTCTTCTACAATTGGAAGGGGACAGGAGTCATTCTTCCAGGAATGGGAGGGGACAGGAGTCATTTTTCCAGGATTGGAAGGGGACAGGAGTCACTCTTCCAGGAATGGGAGGGGACAGGAGTCACTCTTCCAGGATTGGGAGGGGACAGGAGTCACTCTTCTACAATTGGAAGGGGACAGGAGTCATTCTTCCAGGAATGGGAGGGGACAGGAGTCACTCTTCCAGGATTGGGAGGGGACAGGAGTCACTCTTCTACAATTGGAAGGGGACAGGAGTCATTCTTCCAGGAATGGGAGGGGACAGGAGTCACTCTTCTACAATTGGGAGGGGACAGGAGTCACTCTTCTACAATTGGGAGGGGACAGGAGTCACTCTTCTACAATTGGGAGGGGACAGGAGTCACTCTTCTACAATTGGGAGGGGACAGGAGTCACTCTTCTACAATTGGAAGGGGACAGGAGTCATTCTTCCAGGAAAGGGAGGGGACAGGAGTCACTCTTCTACAATTGGGAGGGGACAGGAGTCATTTTTCCAGGATTGGGAGGGGACAGGAGTCACTCTTCTACAATTGGGAGGGGACAGGAGTCATTCTTCCAGGAATGGGAGGGGACAGGAGTCATTTTTCCAGGATTGGGAGGGGACAGGAGTCATTCTTCCAAGAATGGGGGGGACAGGAGTCACTCTTCTACAATTGGGAGGGGACAGGAGTCATTTTTCCAGGATTGGGAGGGGACAGGAGTCACTCTTCTACAATTGGGAGGGGACAGGAGTCATTCTTCCAGGAATGGGAGGGGACAGGAGTCACTCTTCTACAATTGGAAGGGGACAGGAGTCATTCTTCCAGGAATGGGAGGGGACAGGAGTCACTCTTCTACAATTGGGAGGGGACAGGAGTCATTTTTCCAGGATTGGGAGGGGACAGGAGTCACTCTTCTACAATTGGGAGGGGACAGGAGTCATTTTTCCAGGATTGGGAGGGGACAGGAGTCACTCTTCTACAATTGGGAGGGGACAGGAGTCATTTTTCCAGGATTGGGAGGGGACAGGAGTCACTCTTCTACAATTGGAAGGGGACAGGAGTCATTCTTCCAGGAATGGGAGGGGACAGGAGTCACTCTTCTACAATTGGGAGGGGACAGGAGTCATTTTTCCAGGATTGGGAGGGGACAGGAGTCACTCTTCTACAATTGGGAGGGGACAGGAGTCATTCTTCCAGGAATGGGAGGGGACAGGAGTCACTCTTCTACAATTGGGAGGGGACAGGAGTCATTTTTCCAGGATTGGGAGGGGACAGGAGTCACTCTTCTACAATTGGGAGGGGACAGGAGTCACTCTTCTACAATTGGGAGGGGACAGGAGTCATTTTTCCAGGATTGGGAGGGGACAGGAGTCACTCTTCTACAATTGGAAGGGGACAGGAGTCATTCTTCCAGGAATGGGAGGGGACAGGAGTCACTCTTCTACAATTGGGAGGGGACAGGAGTCATTTTTCCAGGATTGGGAGGGGACAGGAGTCACTCTTCTACAATTGGGAGGGGACAGGAGTCATTTTTCCAGGATTGGGAGGGGACAGGAGTCACTCTTCTACAATTGGGAGGGGACAGGAGTCACTCTTCTACAATTGGGAGGGGACAGGAGTCATTCTTCCAGGAATGGGAGGGGACAGGAGTCATTTTTCCAGGATTGGAAGGGGACAGGAGTCACTCTTCCAGGAATGGGAGGGGACAGGAGTCACTCTTCTACAATTGGAAGGGGACAGGAGTCATTCTTCCAGGAATGGGAGGGGACAGGAGTCACTCTTCCAGGATTGGGAGGGGACAGGAGTCACTCTTCCAGGATTGGGAGGGGACAGGAGTCACTCTTCTACAATTGGAAGGGGACAGGAGTCATTCTTCCAGGAATGGGAGGGGACAGGAGTCACTCTTCCAGGATTGGGAGGGGACAGGAGTCACTCTTCTACAATTGGGAGGGGACAGGAGTCATTCTTCTACAATTGGGAGGGGACAGGAGTCACTCTTCCAGGATTGGGAGGGGACAGGAGTCACTCTTCTACAATTGGAAGGGGACAGGAGTCATTCTTCCAGGAATGGGAGGGGACAGGAGTCATTCTTCCAGGAATGGGAGGGGACAGGAGTCACTCTTCTACAATTGGGAGGGGACAGGAGTCATTTTTCCAGGATTGGGAGGGGACAGGAGTCATTCTTCCAGGAATGGGAGGGGACAGGAGTCACTCTTCCAGGAATGGGAGGGGACAGGAGTCACTCTTCTACAATTGGAAGGGGACAGGAGTCATTCTTCCAGGAATGGGAGGGGACAGGAGTCACTCTTCTACAATTGGGAGGGGACAGGAGTCACTCTTCCAGGAATGGGAGGGGACAGGAGTCACTCTTCTACAATTGGAAGGGGACAGGAGTCATTCTTCCAGGAATGGGAGGGGACAGGAGTCACTCTTCCAGGATTGGGAGGGGACAGGAGTCACTCTTCCAGGATTGGGAGGGGACAGGAGTCACTCTTCTACAATTGGAAGGGGACAGGAGTCATTCTTCCAGGAATGGGAGGGGACAGGAGTCACTCTTCCAGGATTGGGAGGGGACAGGAGTCACTCTTCTACAATTGGAAGGGGACAGGAGTCATTCTTCTACAATTGGGAGGGGACAGGAGTCACTCTTCCAGGATTGGGAGGGGACAGGAGTCACTCTTCTACAATTGGAAGGGGACAGGAGTCATTCTTCCAGGAATGGGAGGGGACAGGAGTCATTCTTCCAGGAATGGGAGGGGACAGGAGTCACTCTTCTACAATTGGGAGGGGACAGGAGTCATTTTTCCAGGATTGGGAGGGGACAGGAGTCATTCTTCCAGGAATGGGAGGGGACAGGAGTCACTCTTCCAGGAATGGGAGGGGACAGGAGTCACTCTTCTACAATTGGAAGGGGACAGGAGTCATTCTTCCAGGAATGGGAGGGGACAGGAGTCACTCTTCTACAATTGGGAGGGGACAGGAGTCATTTTTCCAGGATTGGGAGGGGACAGGAGTCACTCTTCTACAATTGGAAGGGGACAGGAGTCATTCTTCCAGGAATGGGAGGGGACAGGAGTCACTCTTCTACAATTGGGAGGGGACAGGAGTCATTTTTCCAGGATTGGGAGGGGACAGGAGTCACTCTTCTACAATTGGGAGGGGACAGGAGTCATTTTTCCAGGATTGGGAGGGGACAGGAGTCACTCTTCTACAATTGGAAGGGGACAGGAGTCATTCTTCCAGGAATGGGAGGGGACAGGAGTCACTCTTCTACAATTGGGAGGGGACAGGAGTCATTTTTCCAGGATTGGGAGGGGACAGGAGTCACTCTTCTACAATTGGGAGGGGACAGGAGTCATTCTTCCAGGAATGGGAGGGGACAGGAGTCACTCTTCTACAATTGGGAGGGGACAGGAGTCATTTTTCCAGGATTGGGAGGGGACAGGAGTCACTCTTCTACAATTGGGAGGGGACAGGAGTCACTCTTCTACAATTGGGAGGGGACAGGAGTCATTTTTCCAGGATTGGGAGGGGACAGGAGTCACTCTTCTACAATTGGAAGGGGACAGGAGTCATTCTTCCAGGAATGGGAGGGGACAGGAGTCACTCTTCTACAATTGGGAGGGGACAGGAGTCATTTTTCCAGGATTGGGAGGGGACAGGAGTCACTCTTCTACAATTGGGAGGGGACAGGAGTCATTTTTCCAGGATTGGGAGGGGACAGGAGTCACTCTTCTACAATTGGGAGGGGACAGGAGTCACTCTTCTACAATTGGGAGGGGACAGGAGTCATTTTTCCAGGATTGGGAGGGGACAGGAGTCACTCTTCTACAATTGGGAGGGGACAGGAGTCACTCTTCTACAATTGAAAGGGGACAGGAGTCATTCTTCCAGGAATGGGAGGGGACAGGAGTCATTTTCCAGGATTGGGAGGGGACAGGAGTCATTCTTCCAGGAATGGGAGGGGACAGGAGTCACTCTTCCAGTATTGGGAGGGGACAGGAGTCACTCTTCCAGTATTGGGAGGGGACAGGAGTCACTCTTCTACAATTGGAAGGGGACAGGAGTCATTCTTCCAGGAATGGGAGGGGACAGGAGTCACTCTTCTACAATTGGGAGGGGACAGGAGTCATTCTTCCAGGAATGGGAGGGGACAGGAGTCACTCTTCTACAATTGGAAGGGGACAGGAGTCATTCTTCCAGGAATGGGAGGGGACAGGAGTCACTCTTCTACAATTGGGAGGGGACAGGAGTCACTCTTCTACAATTGGGAGGGGACAGGAGTCATTTTTCCAGGATTGGGAGGGGACAGGAGTCACTCTTCTACAATTGGGAGGGGACAGGAGTCATTCTTCTACAATTGGGAGGGGACAGGAGTCATTTTTCCAGGATTGGGAGGGGACAGGAGTCATTCTTCCAGGAATGGGAGGGGACAGGAGTCATTCTTCTACAATTGGGAGGGGACAGGAGTCATTCTTCTACAATTGGGAGGGGACAGGAGTCATTTTTCCAGGATTGGGAGGGGACAGGAGTCACTCTTCTCCAATTGGAAGGGGACAGGAGTCATTCTTCCAGGAATGGGAGGGGACAGGAGTCACTCTTCTACAATTGGAGGGGACAGGAGTCATTCTTCCAGGAATGGGAGGGGACAGGAGTCATTCTTCCAGGATTGGAAGGGGACAGGAGTCACTCTTCCAGGATTGGGAGGGGACAGGAGTCACTCTTCTACAATTGGAAGGGGACAGGAGTCATTCTTCCAGGAATGGGAGGGGACAGGAGTCACTCTTCCAGGATTGGGAGGGGACAGGAGTCACTCTTCTACAATTGGGAGGGGACAGGAGTCATTCTTCCAGGAATGGGAGGGGACAGGAGTCACTCTTCTACAATTGGGAGGGGACAGGAGTCACTCTTCTACAATTGGGAGGGGACAGGAGTCACTCTTCTACAATTGGGAGGGGACAGGAGTCATTCTTCCAGGAATGGGAGGGGACAGGAGTCACTCTTCTACAATTGGGAGGGGACAGGAGTCATTCTTCTACAATTGGGAGGGGACAGGAGTCACTCTTCTACAATTGGGAGGGGACAGGAGTCACTCTTCTACAATTGGGAGGGGACAGGAGTCACTCTTCTACAATTGGGAGGGGACAGGAGTCACTCTTCTACAATTGGGAGGGGACAGGAGTCATTCTTCCAGGAATGGGAGGGGACAGGAGTCACTCTTCTACAATTGGGAGGGGACAGGAGTCATTTTTCCAGGATTGGGAGGGGACAGGAGTCACTCTTCTACAATTGGGAGGGGACAGGAGTCATTCTTCCAGGAATGGGAGGGGACAGGAGTCATTTTTCCAGGATTGGGAGGGGACAGGAGTCATTCTTCCAGGAATGGGAGGGGACAGGAGTCACTCTTCTACAATTGGAAGGGGACAGGAGTCATTCTTCCAGGAATGGGAGGGGACAGGAGTCACTCTTCTACAATTGGAAGGGGACAGGAGTCATTCTTCCAGGAATGGGAGGGGACAGGAGTCACTCTTCTACAATTGGGAGGGGACAGGAGTCATTTTTCCAGGATTGGGAGGGGACAGGAGTCACTCTTCTACAATTGGGAGGGGACAGGAGTCATTTTTCCAGGATTGGGAGGGGACAGGAGTCACTCTTCTACAATTGGAAGGGGACAGGAGTCATTCTTCCAGGAATGGGAGGGGACAGGAGTCACTCTTCTACAATTGGGAGGGGACAGGAGTCATTTTTCCAGGATTGGGAGGGGACAGGAGTCACTCTTCTACAATTGGGAGGGGACAGGAGTCATTCTTCCAGGAATGGGAGGGGACAGGAGTCACTCTTCTACAATTGGGAGGGGACAGGAGTCATTTTTCCAGGATTGGGAGGGGACAGGAGTCACTCTTCTACAATTGGGAGGGGACAGGAGTCATTTTTCCAGGATTGGGAGGGGACAGGAGTCACTCTTCTACAATTGGGAGGGGACAGGAGTCATTCTTCCAGGAATGGGAGGGGACAGGAGTCACTCTTCTACAATTGGAAGGGGACAGGAGTCATTCTTCCAGGAATGGGAGGGGACAGGAGTCACTCTTCTACAATTGGGAGGGGACAGGAGTCACTCTTCTACAGGAGTCATTGGGAGGGGACAGGAGTCACTCTTCTACCAGGAGTCATTTTCTACAGGGGACAGGAGTCATTCTTCCAGGAATGGGAGGGGACAGGAGTCATTCTTTCCAGGATTGGGAGGGGACAGGAGTCACTCTTCTACAATTGGGAGGGGACAGGAGTCATTCTTCCAGGAATGGGAGGGGACAGGAGTCACTCTTCTACAATTGGAAGGGGACAGGAGTCATTCTTCCAGGAATGGGAGGGGACAGGAGTCACTCTTCTACAATTGGGAGGGGACAGGAGTCACTCTTCTACAATTGGGAGGGGACAGGAGTCATTCTTCCAGGAATTGGGAGGGGACAGGAGTCATTCTTCCAGGATTGGGAGGGGACAGGAGTCACTCTTCCAGGATTGGGAGGGGACAGGAGTCACTCTTCTACAATGGGAGGGGACAGGAGTCACTCTTCCAGGAATGGGAGGGGACAGGATTGGGGGAGGGGACAGGAGTCACTCTTCTACAATTGGGAGGGGACAGGAGTCATTCTTCTACAATTGGAGGGGACAGGAGTCATTTTTACCAGGATTGGGAGGGGACAGGAGTCATTCTTCCAGGAATGGGAGGGGACAGGAGTCATTCTTCTACAATTGGGAGGGGACAGGAGTCATTCTTCCAGGATTGGGAGGGGACAGGAGTCATTTTTCCAGGATTGGGAGGGGACAGGAGTCACTCTTCTACAATTGGGAGGGGACAGGAGTCATTCTTCCAGGAATGGGAGGGGACAGGAGTCACTCTTCTACAATTGGGAGGGGACAGGAGTCATTCTTCCAGGAATGGGAGGGGACAGGAGTCATTTTTCCAGGATTGGGAGGGGACAGGAGTCACTCTTCCAGGAATGGGAGGGGACAGGAGTCACTCTTCCAGGATTGGGAGGGGACAGGAGTCACTCTTCCACAATTGGGAGGGGACAGGAGTCATTCTTCCAGGAATGGGAGGGGACAGGAGTCACTCTTCCAGGATTGGGAGGGGACAGGAGTCACTCTTCTACCAGGATTGGGAGGGGACAGGAGTCACTCTTCTACAATTGGGAGGGGACAGGAGTCACTCTTCTACAATTGGGAGGGGACAGGAGTCACTCTTCTACAATTGGGAGGGGACAGGAGTCACTCTTCTACAATTGGGAGGGGACAGGAGTCACTCTTCTACAATTGGGAGGGGACAGGAGTCACTCTTCTACAATTGGGAGGGGACAGGAGTCATTCTTCCAGGAATGGGAGGGGACAGGAGTCACTCTTCTACAATTGGGAGGGGACAGGAGTCATTTTTCCAGGATTGGGAGGGGACAGGAGTCATTCTTCCAGGAAGGGGACAGGAGTCACTCTTCTACAATTGGGAGGGGACAGGAGTCATTCTTCCAGGATTGGGAGGGGACAGGAGTCATTCTTCCAGGAATGGGAGGGGACAGGAGTCACTCTTCTACAGGAGGGGACAGGAGTGGGAGGGGACAGGAGTCACTCTTCTACAATTGGGAGGGGACAGGAGTCATTCTTCCAGGAATGGGAGGGGACAGGAGTCACTCTTCTACAATTGGGAGGGGACAGGAGTCATTCTTCCAGGAATGGGAGGGGACAGGAGTCAGGAATCTTCTTCAATTGGGAGGGGACAGGAGTCATTCTTCCAGGAATGGGAGGGGACAGGAGTCACTCTTCTACAATTGGGAGGGGACAGGAGTCATTTTTCCAGGATTGGGAGGGGACAGGAGTCACTCTTCTACAATTGGGAGGGGACAGGAGTCATTTTTCCAGGATTGGGAGGGGACAGGAGTCACTCTTCTACAATTGGAAGGGGACAGGAGTCATTCTTCCAGGAATGGGAGGGGACAGGAGTCACTCTTCTACAATTGGGAGGGGACAGGAGTCATTTTTCCAGGATTGGGAGGGGACAGGAGTCACTCTTCTACAATTGGGAGGGGACAGGAGTCATTCTTCCAGGAATGGGAGGGGACAGGAGTCACTCTTCTACAATTGGGAGGGGACAGGAGTCATTTTTCCAGGATTGGGAGGGGACAGGAGTCACTCTTCTACAATTGGGAGGGGACAGGAGTCACTCTTCTACAATTGGGAGGGGACAGGAGTCATTTTTCCAGGATTGGGAGGGGACAGGAGTCACTCTTCTACAATTGGAAGGGGACAGGAGTCATTCTTCCAGGAATGGGAGGGGACAGGAGTCACTCTTCTACAATTGGGAGGGGACAGGAGTCATTTTTCCAGGATTGGGAGGGGACAGGAGTCACTCTTCTACAATTGGGAGGGGACAGGAGTCATTTTTCCAGGATTGGGAGGGGACAGGAGTCACTCTTCTACAATTGGGAGGGGACAGGAGTCACTCTTCTACAATTGGGAGGGGACAGGAGTCATTCTTCCAGGAATGGGAGGGGACAGGAGTCACTCTTCCAGGATTGGGAGGGGACAGGAGTCATTCTTCCAGGAATGGGAGGGGACAGGAGTCACTCTTCTACAATTGGAAGGGGACAGGAGTCATTCTTCCAGGAATGGGAGGGGACAGGAGTCACTCTTCCAGGATTGGGAGGGGACAGGAGTCACTCTTCCAGGATTGGGAGGGGACAGGAGTCACTCTTCTACAATTGGGAGGGGACAGGAGTCATTCTTCCAGGAATGGGAGGGGACAGGAGTCACTCTTCCAGGATTGGGAGGGGACAGGAGTCACTCTTCTACAATTGGGAGGGGACAGGAGTCATTCTTCTACAATTGGGAGGGGACAGGAGTCATTTCTTCAGGAGTCACAATTGGGGGGACAGGGGGAATGGGAGGGGACAGGAGTCATTCTTCCAGGAATGGGAGGGGACAGGAGTCACTCTTCTACAATTGGGAGGGGACAGGAGTCATTCTTCGACAATTGGGAGGGGACAGGAGTCATTCTTCCAGGAATGGGAGGGGACAGGAGTCACTCTTCTACAATTGGGAGGGGACAGGAGTCATTCTTCAGGAGTCAGGAATGGGAGGGGACAGGAGTCACTCTTCTACAATTGGGAGGGGACAGGAGTCATTCTTCCAGGAATGGGAGGGGACAGGAGTCACTCTTCTACAATTGGGAGGGGACAGGAGTCATTCTTCCAGGAATGGGAGGGGACAGGAGTCACTCTTCTACAATTGGGAGGGGACAGGAGTCATTCTTCCAGGATTGGGAGGGGACAGGAGTCATTCTTCTACAATTGGGAGGGGACAGGAGTCATTCTTCCAGGAATGGGAGGGGACAGGAGTCACTCTTCTACAATTGGGAGGGGACAGGAGTCATTCTTCCAGGAATGGGAGGGGACAGGAGTCACTCTTCTACAATTGGGAGGGGACAGGAGTCATTTTTCCAGGATTGGGAGGGGACAGGAGTCACTCTTCTACAATTGGGAGGGGACAGGAGTCATTCTTCCAGGAATGGGAGGGGACAGGAGTCACTCTTCCAGGATTGGGAGGGGACAGGAGTCATTCTTCCAGGAATGGGAGGGGACAGGAGTCATTTTTCCAGGATTGGGAGGGGACAGGAGTCATTCTTCCAGGATTGGGAGGGGACAGGAGTCCAGGATTGGGAGGGGACAGGAGTCACTCTTCCCAGGAATGGGAGGGGACAGGAGTCAGGAATGGGAGGGGACAGGAGTCATTCTTCCAGGAATGGGAGGGGACAGGAGTCATTTTTCCAGGATTGGGAGGGGACAGGAGTCACTCTTCCAGGAATGGGAGGGGACAGGAGTCACTCTTCCAGGATTGGGAGGGGACAGGAGTCACTCTTCCAGGATTGGGAGGGGACAGGAGTCATTCTTCCAGGAATGGGAGGGGACAGGAGTCACTCTTCCAGGATTGGGAGGGGACAGGAGTCACTCTTCCAGGATTGGGAGGGGACAGGAGTCATTCTTCCAGGAATGGGAGGGGACAGGAGTCACTCTTCCAGGATTGGGAGGGGACAGGAGTCATTTTTCCAGGATTGGGAGGGGACAGGAGTCACTCTTCTACAATTGGGAGGGGACAGGAGTCATTTTTCCAGGATTGGGAGGGGGCAGGAGTCACTCTTCTACAATTGGAAGGGGACAGGAGTCATTTTTCCAGGACTGGGAGGGGACAGGAGTCATTATTCCAGGAATGGGAGGGGGCAGGAGTCACTCTTCCAGGATTGGGAGGGGACAGGAGTCATTTTTCCAGGATTGGGAGGGGACAGGAGTCACTCTTCTACAATTGGAAGGGGACAGGAGTCATTTTTCCAGGATTGGGAGGGGACAGGAGTCATTCTTCCAGGAATGGGAGGGGACAGGAGTCACTCTTCCAGGATTGGGAGGGGACAGGAGTCACTTTTCCAGGATTGGGAGGGGGCAGGAGTCATTCTTCCAGGATTGGGAGGGGACAGGAGTCATTTTTCCAGGATTGGGAGGGGGCAGGAGTCACTCTTCTACAATTGGAAGGGGACAGGAGTCATTTTTCCAGGATTGGGAGGGGACAGGAGTCATTCTTCCAGGAATGGGAGGGGGCAGGAGTCACTCTTCCAGGATTAGGAGGGGACAGGAGTCACTTTTTCAGGATTGGGAGGGGGCAGGATTTATTCTTCCAGGATTGGGAGGGGACAGGAGTCACTCTTCCAGGATTGGGAAGGGGACAGGAGTCACTCTTCCAGGATTGGGAGGGGACAGGAGTCACTCTTCCAGGAATGGGAGGGGGCAGGAGTCACTCTTCCAGGATTGGGAAGGGGCAGGAGTCACTCTTCCAGGATTGGGAAGGGGCAGGAGTCACTCTTCCAGGATTGGGAGGGGGCAGGAGTCACTCTTCCAGGATTGGGAGGGGACAGGAGTCATTCTTCCAGGATTGGGAGGGGACAGGAGTCATTTTTCCAAGATTGGGAGGGGGCAGGAGTCACTCTTCCAGGATTGGGAGGGGACAGGAGTCATTCTTCTACAATTGGGAGGGGACAGGAGTCATTCTTCTACAATTGGAAGGGGACAGGAGTCATTCTTCTACAATTGGAAGGGGGCAGGAGTCACTCTTCCAGGATTGGGAGGGGACAGGAGTCACTCTTCCAGGAATGGGAGGGGGCAGGAGTCACTCTTCCAGGATTGGGAGGGGACAGGAGTCACTCTTCCAGGAATGGGAGGGGTCAGGAGTCACTCTTCCAGGATTGGGAATGGGCAGGAGTCACTCTTCCAGGATTGGGAGGGGGCAGGAGTCACTCTTCCAGGATTGGGAGGGGGCAGGAGTCACTCTTCCAGGATTGGGAGGGGGCAGGAGTCACTCTTCCAGGATTGGGAGGGGGCAGGAGTCACTCTTCCAGGAATGGGAGGGGGCAGGAGTCACTCTTCCAGGATTGGGAGGGGACAGGAGTCATTCTTCCAGGATTGGGAAGGGGCAGGAGTCACTCTTCCAGGAATGGGAGGGGACAGGAGTCACTCTTCCAGGAATGGGAGGGGGCAGGAGTCACTCTTCCAGGATTAGGAGGGGACAGGAGTCACTTTTCCAGGATTGGGAGGGGGCAGGATTTATTCTTCCAGGATTGGGAGGGGACAGGAGTCACTCTTCCAGGATTGGGAAGGGGACAGGAGTCACTCTTCCAGGATTGGGAGGGGACAGGAGTCATTCTTCCAGGATTGGGAGGGGACAGGAGTCATTTTTCCAAGATTGGGAGGGGGCAGGAGTCACTCTTCCAGGATTGGGAGGGGACAGGAGTCATTCTTCCAGGATTGGGAGGGGACAGGAGTCATTTTTCCAGGATTGGGAGGGGGCAGGAGTCACTCTTCCAGGATTGGGAGGGGACAGGAGTCACTCTTCCAGGAATGGGAGGGGGCAGGAGTCACTCTTCCAGGATTGGGAGGGGACAGAAGTCACTCTTCCAGGAATGGGAGGGGTCAGGAGTCACTCTTCCAGGATTGGGAATGGGCAGGAGTCACTCTTCCAGGATTGGGAGGGGGCAGGAGTCACTCTTCCAGGATTGGGAGGGGGCAGGAGTCACTCTTCCAGGATTGGGAGGGGGCAGGAGTCACTCTTCCAGGATTGGGAGGGGGCAGGAGTCACTCTTCCAGGAATGGGAGGGGGCAGGAGTCACTCTTCCAGGATTGGGAGGGGACAGGAGTCATTCTTCCAGGATTGGGAAGGGACAGGAGTCACTCTTCCAGGAATGGGAGGGGGCAGGAGTCACTCTTCCAGGATTGGGAGGGGACAGGAGTCATTCTTCCAGGATTGGGAGGGGGCAGGAGTCACTCTTCCAGGATTGGGAGGGGGCAGGAGTCACTCTTCTACAATTGGGAGGGGACAGGAGTCACTCTTCCAGGATTGGGAGGCGGCAGGAGTCACTCTTCCAGGAATGGGAGGGGGCAGGAGTCACTCTTCCAGGATTGGGAGGGGACAGGAGTCATTTTTCCAAGATTGGGAGGGGGCAGGAGTCAGTCTTCCAGGATTGGGAGGGGTCAGGAGTCACTCTTCCAGGAATGGGAGGGGGCAGGAGTCCCTCTTCCAGGATTGGGAGGGGACAGAAGTCACTCTTCCAGGAATGGGAGGGGACAGGAGTCACTCTTCCAGGAATGGGAGGGGACAGGAGTCATTCTTCCAGGAATGGGAGGGGGCAGGAGTCACTCTTCCAGGAATGGGAGGGGACAGGAGTCACTCTTCCAGGAATGGGAGGGGGCAGGAGTCACTCTTTCAGGAATGGGAGGGGACAGGAGTCATTTTTCCAGGATTGGGAGGGGGCAGGAGTCACTCTTCCAGGAATGGGAGGGGGCAGGAGTCACTCTTCCAGGAATGGGAGGGGACAGGAGTCACTCTTCCAGGAATGGGAGGGGGCAGGAGTCACTCTTCCAGGAATGGGAGGGGACAGGAGTCACTCTTCCAGGAATGGGAGGGGGCAGGAGTCACACTTCCAGGATTGGGAGGGGGCAGGAGTCACTCTTCCAGGATTTGGAGGGGACAGGAGTCATTCTTCCAAGATTGGGAGGGGGCAGGAGTCACTCTTCCAGGATTGGGAGGGGGCAGGAGTCACTCTTACAGGATTGGGAGGGGACAGGAGTCATTTTTCCAGGATTGGGACATAGAAATCCACTCCTGCCCCCCCCCCCCCTCTAGTTCCAACATTTGGTACTGTCCCTTTAAGGCCTCTGTGTTGGACGTACACTGACACTCCTCCTCTCATTGGACGCCTCGGTGGTTAGGTAAGCCTCATCTCCGTCGGTTCCCTCCACCCTCAGGAAACAGTTGGTGGTGTGGCCGATGCCGCTGGGCAACACTCGGTCTCTGAGCATGGCGTTGATCACTGTACTCTTCCCGTTACTTGTCCTGAAGCACAGACGCACATCGTTCAGCATCAGCGTCCACAGAGACATTAGTAAGTCCCTCAAGGCATTCTTGAGATGTTGCATTCATGAGAATGGGACAAATGGACAAACCAAAAACATAATTCCTGTGGGCACTTCTATCACCAGTGTGGAAACATAAAAATAAAATATCAGTCCCACCTTCATTTTTATGCCTCTGCGCCAGGCAACAGCTGTGGCCACAGGTATTATCCGTCCCATTCTTGTGAATACAATAAATATTAGCACTGGTGGTTGTAACCTAAATGGTGCCATGGGCTCTATTTTCTATAGGCTATAGCGCCAGATCACAACAGAAGTCATGTAAGGTTACCTTTCCCATATAAAGGTCTATACTTTGTCCTTTTATTAAACAAACTAAATAGCCTTATGTTATTTATCTTATTTACACCACGGCATGTCATTTCTGTCTCTTCATGGTTGCGCCTTTAAAAATCTCTGCTCTCTGTATCGCGCATGGCAGAGTTCCACCCCAATGCACACACACTGTGAGCGATCAAGGCTCCGAGCGATGCGAGCGATCAAGGCTCGAACTTCACGTCCTGTATGTGGTACAGCAGGTGTCAGACCTGAATTACATCATTGCCACTCCAGACTCTCGGAAATCCACTAGATTGTATCATGTGAATTTGCTGAAACCCTTTTACACACGTCAGACAGAGGGAAAAGGGGAAAGTGGGAGTTGTATGGTTAATGCTTCTGTCTGTACGTCTGAAGTTGATTTGAGCTCATCTCCAGCAGTCAGCCTGGAGGAGAGTTCAACTCCTGATGGGGTTTTGCAAGGGTGGTTGAAAAATTGTTGGCAAATTTGGATGACAAGAAACATGCTGAGTTGATTGCCTTATTAAAAGCTATCCTGCCCTGTTTTCTGATGTGCCTCCTCGCACACATCTTATTGAGCATGATGTGGAGGTCAGCGACGCGGCACCAATAAGGCAGCACTTTGATCAGGTTTCATCAGATAAGCACAAACATTTAGACCAAGAAGTTCAATATATGTTGGACAATCATATTGCTGAGCTGTGTTCTTTGAGTTGGGCATCACCGTGTCTGTTGGTCGGTAAACTGGACAGAACTTATAGACCATGTACTGACTTAAAGTTAATAACATTACAAAGCCAGATGTGTTTCCTCTTCCCCGCATGGAAGATTGTATAGATCAGGTGGGATCTGCCACTTATGTGAGTAAATTTGACCAACTAAAAGGTTATTGGCAGGTCCCCCCGTCTAAGCGTGCACAGGAAATTTGTGCGTTTATTACACTTTCTGGTCTGTACAAGTACACTGTTATGCCGTTTGACCTGCACAGGCGTCTGCAACATTCCAGCGCCTCATGAACCAGGTTGTGGCAGGGCTGGACGGCTGTGCTGTGTACCTTGATGACGTGGTCATATACAGTGATACATGGTCTGAACACATTCAGTGCAGTCACCTATTTGGGTAAGGTAGTCGGTCAAGGCCGAGTGCGCATGTTGCAGGATAAGGTGGCTGCAATAGTAAAATATCCCCCTCCAACCACCAAGAAAGAGCTACTGCGCTTTTTAGGAATGGTGGGATATTACCGAAGTTTTTGTAGAAATTTGTCATCTATTGTGGAGCCACTGATGGCACTTTTGAAAAAAGAGACAGAATTTGTCTGGTCAGACAGATGTAGACTGGCATTTGAGAATGTCAAGGCACTTTTGTGTGCAGCACCTGTGTTGGCTGCCCTCCAGTTGGATGAGGTTTTTTCCCTGCAGGTGGATGCCTCTAATGTGGGGGCAGGGGCTGTACTCTTGCAGGTGGGAGAGCACGGGGTTAAAAGACCTGTGGCCTTCTTCTCTAGGAAGTTTAATAAGTACCAGCTCAATTACTCTGTGATCGAGAAGGAGGCACTAGCATTAATATGGGCATTGCAGCATTTTGATATATATTTGGGATCTGGTCTTTCTCCACTGGTTGTTTTGCTCCTGGGTTGCTGAGAGTGGCGAGTAGAAAGATAATGTGGTGGGACCCCATTCTTTAGGAGGGGGGTGTGATGGCCTGCTCCTCTGTCTGCTCTCTGGCTTTGTCACTATCTGGGTGGAAGTTGTGGGCAGGTCGTCAGGCCAATTTGCCTCACCTGTGTGTGTATGTGGACCAGATATTTAAGGGCTGCCTAACCTTGCATTCTCTCTCTTGCTGCTTCCAGACTTGGACTTGGTTCCGGGTTTCCATCTGCCATGTGGAACTAAGTATTGTTTCCCCTGCATTCAACACTTTAACCCAGCGCACTCCACTCACCCATACACTGCATACATGACTGACACTCAACATTAAATCCCACTCATACTTTTGGGTTTGTTTTGATATAATTTCAACTTAAATGATTTACTAATAAATTATATTTTGATTTGGTGCTTCATGTGTGGACTCCTTTTTGCCACTAACCGGCCCGGTTTGTGACAACACACACACACACACACACACACACACACAAAACAGGTGCACACTTACAGGTGAGCACACTAGAGCGTAGCTCGGGCCACATTTTCCTGACCGAACCCGACCCGAGTACGACACAGTTTGTTACCTGATGTAATTATTGTTAAGAACAGTGTGTAACACGCTGCTTGCACAGCAGTGCAGCACTGTACACTCACTCAAATGAAGCGGAGCCTGTGTTGTGTTCAGGCGTTGTCACGTAAATAACAAATTCCAGCACATGAATATACTGTGTATCAGGAACTCCTCAGGAAGATTTTTTCAAATTTGGCACAAATTTTCACTTGGACTCAATCAATCAATTTTATTTTTAAAGCACAATATCACAAATCACAATTTGCCTCACAGGGCAAACGAACTCATCAAAAGGTCAAGGTCTCTGTGACCTTATCTGTCCAATTCTCATGAATGCGATAGCTGAAGAACACTGTGAGGGAATTTCCCAAATTTGGAACAAATGTCCACTTGGACTGAAGAATAAACTCATTAGAATGTGGTGGTTGAAGGTCAAAGGTCAGTGTGACCTCACAAAACATGTTTTTGTCCATAACTAAAGAATTCATTTACTAATTCTGACCAAAGTTGACAAAAATGTCTGACATGGACGGAGACTGTCATAGACACTGGACTGGTGGGCGGAGTCATACGACCACAGGGTGGACTGGTGGGCGGAGTCATACACTAAATGTACAGTACATAGTTACACAGGTACACACTACCCGTGCGTTTGTGCCACAAGTTCTCCATCAGAGCAGGTGTTCAGCACCGCAGCCAAAGTTGTCAATCCACTACGTGCCCTGCTGCAGCTGGAACAAGTAAACATGCTGTTTTTTTAGGGTGAAAAAACGTGAATAGTTTTGAAGCATATGATGCTGCTATAGTTATCATTATACTTTGTTTTAATGTCATTTTCAATGAGGAGTCGCCTGTTCTGACGGACAGAACAGTTGGGACTGTGAGAGGATGAACTTTTCAAACTAAAGGTGGGCTCTAAAAATAAACGAACGCACAGTATTTCCTGTTGCTTCTCAGGACAGGATCATATATGCGCATTTTCAGTCATGCCTTGTTATTTATTGTTCTGTTTTTCTTATTTGATGGGCCCTAGTACTGGATGCTGTAGAGCTGTGCTTTAATCTATTTGATTTATGCTGATAGCCTCTAAAAATAAACCATCAGACAGTACTAGTCGCGGTCTGAGGATACGCTGTACAACACACATTATCGTTACTGCTGTTGTTATTTATAGTCACTTTTTTGGAAGTGGACTGTAGCCCACAGACAATGTGTTGTTACTTCACTCTGTTTGGTTGACTGCTGCATTTGCACTTTTTTAAATATTTGTTAATAAAAGTTGTTCATGTCTTGTTGTTATTTTTCAGTATTCCTAGGCCTATGTGATGTTCGCTATTCTGTTTCTGAATGGTATAGGCACAAGCGTAATTTGACGAACTCCCTCTGAGCCCTTCAAAGGGATTTTTAATTAGTCACGGTAATACCGTATACCCCAGAAAAATGTGGGGAAGGTTTAACGGTAACAAAATTTGGATACCGCCCAACTCTAATGTGGACACAAACAGAAAGGTTCAAACACAGTTTTACATTGACTTTAGATTTATATTTTAAACACCACTGATCATGCAGTCCATTAAAACACCCTTAATTAACCCCTGAACACACACACACACACACACACACACACACACACACACACACACACACCACACACACTTAATGTGAAGCAGACATCCTTCACTTGTCAGTTAATTTGATGAACTAAACTCTGAATCTGAAACTCTTTAGTGATGCTGTGACTCAGTGGTTCCCAGCTGGTCCAGATTTCTCCTCAGTTCAAGGACAACACAGTTTAATAGATTCAGCATCGTACCTGTGCTGGGACAAGTCGTCCAGCTGGCTGTGTCCGTTAAACTCTGATTATTCACATCACTTCACCTGAAACATTTCATAACTGACTCTCTCTCTGTTTGATTTGATTTTGAACATTGAAAAAATACTAATAAGAAAATAGAAAAGATTATATCGTAGAAAAAACCCTTGAAAACATGAGTGAACATTAAAACATTTCAAAGTTAAGGTTACTTTATTGGTCTGCCTTGGGAGAAATTTGGTTTGGATGAAGGGAAAAAATGCTGCATAGGGGTTACAAATAGAAAAACAACACAATAAATAAAGGGAAACAAAAAAAAAACATAAATCAACATTTGATGTCTGAAAAGGAGCAGGAAGAAGCTTCATGATTGTCCCAAACTGTACAAATGATCAAACTGCGACATGAACACACTCACATCCATCACACACATTTACATTTACATCACTGCACCTCGTAACACCTGAGAACCAAAACACAAACAGAGAGTAGCGACAACAGTCTGACTCAGAGTGAGCTCTACGTCCCCTCCGATCATTCACTCATATTTAATCTACCTTTGAAGGGTTAGCAACAAATCCAATATGGTGCATCTGTCAGACTGCTGTGAGTCATAAACCATCAGACCTGAAACACGTCTTTCATTCCTGTTGTTCTACAGTCACAGAGACCTTCAGTGGTAAAACCTTCAGTGGGAGTTTATCCCAAGTGTTAACATATGGAAACATCCTCTCAGTGAAAGTGCGTGTGAAGGTGTGTATGTGTGTGTTAGTATCAGGATCAGAGAACGACAGTTTTCCTCTGTTACAGTCCAGATTGACTCTGATCCTCTGGAGCTGCCTCTCAAAGGGGAGAGCACTGTCTTGATGTGGTGGGGAGACTGCTCTGTATTCACCATACCAGAACTCTGTGCTCCATAATCCAGACCACAGGTCTCCTTTCCTCTGGACAGACTCTGCTAACACACCCAGTTCCCAGTTTGTATTGTCTCCAACCTCGACGTCCCAGCTGTGAGTACCTGAGTTAAAGCCCTCAGAGCCCAGGACAGAGCAGTAGTTTAACCTCTCTGGATTATCAGGAAGCTGCTGCCTCTGTCCTCCTCTCACACTGGTCAGATCTTCAGACAGGACGAGTTCTGGACCAGCAGTGTTTGGGTCCAGGATCACAGGAGTGTAGGAGACCACGTCCTTCATCTTGTTCCAGATGTTAAAGGTCAGGTTGCCCAGGTGTTTGGCCTCGTCTATCAGAGCTCCTGAGAGCAGCTGTGGATCATCCAGCAGGGGGCGCTGCTGGACTCTGTCCACTGCAGCCTTGTAGTTGAGCAGGAATGAGACGTCTTCAGCTCTCAGCTCGTCCTCTGTGGCTCTGACTGTGTCTGAAAGAGCTGCTATCTCTCTGCTCACAGCCTCCATCTTCTCCTTCATCATCTGACTCTTCTGCTCCTCTTCCTCCCTCAGTGCAGCCATCCTGGCCTCCTCTTCCTCTTCTAGAAACTGGTGAAGCTTCTTGAACTGCTCCTTAATCTGCCTTTCTGTGCGTCGGGCCTGGACCTTCATGTGTTCTGCTGTTTGATCAAACTTCACTTTTACTTGTTCACAAACCTTTAACTTCTCCTTTAAGGGCTCCAGAGTTTCCTCAAGTTCCTTCTTGTGTTGTCGTGCAGCTTCATCGACGGGTCTGAATCTGTGGTTGGTGTGTTTGTCTGAATCTCTGCAGACGAGACAAACTGGCTGCTGATGGTCCAGACAGAAGAGTCTGAGTTTCTCAGAGTGCAGACTGCAGAGAGCCTCTGAAGCTCTCTGATCTCTCTCCTGTAAGAAACTCTCACACAGGTTCTTTAGAGCAAAGTTAGGAACTACTGCGTCTTTTGAGTGTCTTCTCTTACAAACTGGACACTCACATGTTGGTTTCTCTGTCCACCAGTTCTGCAGACAGTCTTTACAGAAGCTGTGGCTACATGACAGGATGACAGGATCTTTAAACATGTCACAACAGACAGGGCAGCAGAGATCGTCCTGTAACCTGGACGCCATTTTGTCTCTGAGTGACGCTGTGAACACAGCAGGCAGACAGCTCAGCCACTTCCTGTTCCCTCAGAGTTACTTTCACTTTGAGTCGTTGTTGCTGTAAAACTCTGGTTCAGTGTGAGCAGTCAGTATTCCAGTATTCCCTCCTGGAGCTGTCCTCTGGTAGTGGAAGTGGTGCTTTTGGTCCAGAGGTGAATCTTATCGTCCGTCTCTGACTGTGTGTCTCCTCTCAGTGACTCAGGCAGAATAAAAACTTGTTTCCTGGTTTGACTCAGGTGAGTCACATGAGGGGCGGAGCTTCTTCACAGCAGCAGCACACAGGACTGCACACACTCTTTGTTTTTATACCTGCCAGTGTTTCCCCTACCATTTAATTAGGGGGCACAAACAAGTCTAACGTTGGACAGAGTGTTCCAAGTCTGACTGACCCGATGTGACGGGTTGTGTTTGGACCCAAATGCAGCTGGACACCAGGAACAGGTGATGTTTAATGCCACAGCCCAACAGGTACAGGACAGGGCAGGTGATCAGCACACAGTACAGCTCAACACTTCAGTTAAGTCTCTCCACAAAGTCCCTGGCAGCCGGCTGGTTCGGACGGGAGGCAAATGAGTGAGTGGTGGTGTTTGTCACAGACACATAGCTCAGGTAAATAACAGGCAACAGAACGGTGTAAGAGCTGGCAGGAGATGGAGTCATGGAGACAGAAAATCCAGAACCAGGTCAGTACACAGGTCGAACAGTGAACCAGCAGGGAGCAGGCAGACAGAAGGTCGAGGTCAGGTGGAGGGTCAAGAAGCTGGCAGGTTGATACTCACAGGATGCACACACAATGGTGAGTGTGGTGACATGGTGAAAGTCTCTGAACCGCAGGAGACCACAGGTGAGCAGACAGAACACTCACACTGTAGTGTCATCATCATCGCATGGTAACGGCGAGCAGCCACAGGCAAACAGGAACCAAGGACACGGAAACAGATCTAGAGACCGGGGGGGACAGAGGGCTGAGGCATTTACGGGGAATCAGACGAAGTAGGCGGAGTCTGCAACAAGAAATCAGTCTGGATCAAAGCCTTGATGATGCTGAGGCGGGAAAACCTGGTGAATGGAAAATTACTGACTGGGAGCTGTGTGACCAGGTCCACAGACCTGTGACACCAAACTTCCTGAAAGAGAAATTTCAGGTCACCTATGTTTAAAGTCGTTTTTAAAGTGGTGCCAGAGAGAACTGAGAAAAAGGTTTCAATGTGGAAAGACCTACAACACCCAGAATGCACTGCGTCCAGAGCGCTCTGAACCAAGGACTCCCCCTGGTGGTGAGTTTACAGCAGGCGTGTCATGATCCTGGGTTTTGTTTCTATTCTGTTTTCTTGTGGACTGTTTTTTGTGTTTGTCCTTGTTTCGTGTTGTTTGTTGATGTTTATTCTGTTTCCTGTTTTATTTTGTTGATTCTCTCCTTCTGTGTCATGTCTGGTTTTACTTCCTGTCATATATCAGTTGAGAAAGGACCCAAGTGCAGAGCAGCAGGCAGGTTGAAGGTTTAATAAAAAGCGAGCTGATAGAAAACATCCAAAACAGGCAGGTGACTCAAAGTCTCAAAGAAAGAGGAACCAGAACTAAACAGAAAACCAACCAGGATAATAAGACAAACACAGAGCACAAGACAGCAGGCAGGAGACGGAGCAGGGAACGACACCAGGGACATAAGGACGAACGCTCATGAACTGGCGAGGAACAAATGGAAACACACAGGTAGATAGACACAGGAAACTAATGACCAGAATGAGACACAGCTGGAGCAGGTGGACACAGGTGGACAAATGGAGCCAACAAGACTGACACAGAACAGGTGTGAGAGGAAGACTCTGGGAACAGGGAGGGACGAACGAGACAGGTGTGACAGAAAACACACAGAGACAGGAAGTAAAAGCAGACACAACACATGAGCAGAGAGTCAACAAATTAAAACAGGAAGCAGATTCAACATGAGTGAAAAACATGAAACGAGAAACACAAATAACGTCCACAAGACAACAGACCAGAAACCAGGATCAGGACACAGGGAACGTCTCCCAGGCCTGCAGCTGTTTCAACACAGACGAGCTGATCACATATCGAGTCTCTCTGTTGGTTCCAGAGTTCATTCTGACAGCCGCAAACACTGAATGACATCATTGTTCACATAAATGATGTCATGAATGATGTAAATGTTGATCCTTCAGTCACACACAGATTTCCGTGACACGTTAAAAAACAAACTCACCTGGTGTAGAGACAGAGTTAGTTTGAGACTCTGCAGGAGGCCCTACGCCGATGTGATGTCATCATCACATGTGGGCATGTTCCTTAACTGAGTCACGTGATCATCGTGTGTGAGTGACGTACCTGCCGAAGAACGCCACCTTCATGTGTCTCCTGAGCAGAACCTCCCTAATGGTCCACAGTTTGGTGGCACAGCTCTGCAGCTCCAGACTCTGCTCCTCCACCGCCACCTGACCCAGGTCATCGCCACGCCACGCCTCTGACATCACAACAAACAAACAACACATCAACACCAGCTGGTTATTAACAAACAAACAAACAAAAACAGCTCTGTAGCTCCAGACTCAGCTCCCACCACACCTCTGACATCACAACAAACAACAACACATCATCAGCTGTTTAACGACAAACATCACATAAAATTATGTTTAATGTTTTCAGACTTTTGACTTTACATGAAATAAAATAACTTTATTGATCCCTCTGACTGAACACATGCACCCTGTGTGTGTGTGTGTGTGTGTGTGTGTGTGTGTATTTCTGACCGTCCACAAAGGCGGAGCCATCCTTCACAAAGTCCAGCAGCTGATCAAAGATGGAGGTGATCGAACGTTTCGCCACCACGAAACGCCGCAGAGGAGATGGATCCACGTCGTCCATGACACCTAACACACACACACACACACACACACACACACAAGTTAACAAAGCCAACAGACACTGTTGGTCTACAGATGAACACACACACACACACAGACACACACAGTGTTTACCGTGTTCAGCGTGTCTCTCGGGTTCAGAGGTCAGTCCTGTTTTCGGGGTTCGTCCCCACCGAGCCGTCGTCAGCTCCCATCATCCCCTCTGTTCAACACAACCACCACATCAGACTGATGAACCACTGACCTGATCCTCAGCACGCAAAGCTCAGCTTACACTGTGTGTGTGTGTGTGTGTGTGTGTGTGTGTGTGCAGACAGATCCTCTTATCAGGACTTAGAGCTGCTTCACCTTCATACCTGCAGCCTCCACAGCCTGCTCGCCGTCAGCTGAGTTTAAAGGTTTCACACTGTTTTCTTTCTTTGATCTTAAAGTGGAAACAACCTTTAAATTTCTCCGTCTGGTGTTTCCATGAGGTTTAACGGTTGACATTAAGGCTGCGTATCGCCACTCATTTGCTGGATCAATTCGATCAGGGATATTTCAGTTTCAGTATAAATTTTTGTGAGTATGTGAAATAGATCCTCACAGATATGTTACTGCAAACTTTACAAGGAATTATTTTTAAAAAAGAATAATTAGAATTAAAACTGAATATTTTATAACTAAATGTTTGTAGAGCAGCAACAGAAACACTAAAACAACAAAGTCACAAAATAAACTTAATATGTGACTGGAAACAGATCAAACATGTCAATAACATAAATCATGTTCTGACATCACAACACTGAGTCAAGTTTACAGAGACATCAGTCCACCTGTCCACCTGTCCACCTGTCCTCTCTGCTGCTCAGGACAGTCACTGTCTGCAGGTCACATGACCTCAGGTCACATGACCACAGGCCAGTTTTCAGATAGGAGACAGAGAGTTAAACCTTTAACAGCTGTTGTTGTTTCAGCTTGTAACTGTAAAGCCTCTGTGCGTGTTCCTAACATGACGTCAGCGGCGGTGGATGACAGACTGTGGACAGAGCAGACTGAAATATTTTCTACATGTTGCTGATCAGCTGTTTGATAAAATATTGATTTTGTCCTGGTGGAGGTTTTACTGCACTCACAGTAACAAGCGCAGCTGTCGTCAGCTCAAGTCATCTTCACTTCCTGTCTGCACCGCGGCGTCCCTACTCTGTGTTTGTGTGTAAAAGTGTCGCAGGAGCCTCACAGCAGGAGCAGCTGCAGCAGCACAACAATAAATCACATCAACACATAAAAACAGTGAGCTAACAGCTAACAGATAATAGCTAACAGCTAATAGCTAACAGCTAGTTAATAGCTAATAGTTAACAGCTAACAGCTAATAGCTAACAGCTAGTTAATAGCTAATAGTTAACAGCTAACAGCTAATAGCTAACAGCTAGTTAATAGCTAATAGTTAACAGCTAACAGATAATAGCTAACAGCTAGTTAATAGCTAATAGTTAACAGCTAACAGCTAATAGCTAACAGCTAGTTAATAGCTAATAGTTAACAGCTAACAGCTAATAGCTAACAGCTAGTTAATAGCTAATAGTTAACAGCTAACACCTAATAGCTAACAGCTAACACCTAATAGCTAACAGCTAGTTAATAGCTAATAGTTAACAGCTAACAGCTAATAGCTAACAGCTAGTTAATAGCTAATAGTTAACAGCTAACACCTAATAGCTAACAGCTAGTTAATAGCTAATAGTTAACAGCTAACAGCTAATAGCTAACAGCTAGTTAATAGCTAATAGTTAACAGCTAACAGCTAATAGCTAACAGCTAGTTAATAGCTAATAGTTAACAGCTAATAGCTAACAGCTAACACCTAATAGCTAACAGCTAGTTAATAGCTAACAGCTAGTTAATAGTTAATAGTTAACAGCTAACAGCTAATAGCTAACAGCTAGTTAATAGCTAATAGTTAACAGCTAACAGCTAATAGCTAACAGCTAGCTAATAGCTAATAGTTAACAGCTAACAGCTAATAGCTAACAGCTAGTTAATAGCTAATAGTTAACAGCTAACACCTAATAGCTAACAGCTAGTTAATAGCTAATAGTTAACAGCTAATAGCTAACAGCTAACACCTAATAGCTAACAGCTAGTTAATAGCTAACAGCTAACAGCTACAGATTAAACAGCCGGTAACGTTGGAGCTTCTCATCACCACAGTCGTTAATAACTTAGAGCTGCAGCTTGAAAAAGCAGATATTGAAAGAATGATCTCGGATTTTACGGATCAATATCAGGTCATTCACATGAAGATCAATATGAATCAGGTGAATCGATTATTTTAACCCACCCTGGTTGGTACACCTCAGTGTAGCACACTGAACACTACGTACTCCTCCTGTGGAGCACTAATTTCAGCAGGGTAGTGTTGTCACAAATGTTTAAGCTGCCATTTTGCTCTCACTAGAGGTTACGCAGCTTGTTTTTTATTTTACCCACCTCTTCCTCTTCTTCTTGCAAACGGACGGTGGAGCATTATCACCAACATTTGACCACTAACTCTGCCCACACATAAACCAAACATACGCCACAACGTCAGTGATTAAATTCTGCCGCTGTAGACACAAGTTAGTGAGCTAGCAAACAGAATAGAATATACTTTACTTTTCCCCTAGGGGACAATACAGTGTATTCTATTCTGTTCTATTCTAATGTAATATTAGCACCCGCATTACTGTTGGTGGCACCAAATAACTACAGACCCGACAAACATGACCTCTTCTACCAACAACACAAACATTCACACAGACATTCTGGATGTCACTAACTCGGCTTCTTCTTCTTCTCCGGAGCCTTTGTGCTCCACTGTCTCTCAGATTAACTCATATCACAGCGGTGCCTGGACAGCGTGACGTGTGTGGTTGTGCTGCTGCCGTGGTCCTGCCAGATGCCTCCTGCTGCTGCTGCTGCTGCTGCCATCATTAGTCATTAGTCATACTTCTACTGTTATTATACACATATGACTATTGTCACACATGTATACTGCCACATATTAATACATACTTTCAACATATTGTACCACAGTAACCAGAACTATAACTATAATATTATTACTTTCAATAATGTTGTTGTAAGCTACTGTCATTACCTGCACCTCTCTCTCTCTCTCTCTCTCTCTCTCTCTCTCTCTCTCTCTCTGTCTCATTGTGTCATATAGATTACTGTTAATTTATTATGCTGATCTGTTCTGTACGACATCTATTGCACGTCTGTCTGTCCTGGAAGAGGGATCCCTCCTCAGTTGCTCTTCCTGAGGTTTCTACCATTTTTTTTCCCCGTTAAAGGCTTTGGGCTTTATAAATAAAATTGATTGAAAATTGATTGATAAATACAAAAGATTTGTTCCAAGTCCTTTGTCTGAAGCAATCAGAAGGTCATTTGTAATTTTAACTAGTGCTGTCTCAGTGCTATGATGCACTCTAAATCCTGACTGAAATTCCTCAAATATATTATTATCATGGAGAAAATCACACAGCTGGTCT